>JAVGWX010000011.1:56265423-56660423 GCA_036924085.1 Ariolimax columbianus
GCTGGCTAGCCTTTATCATTTGAACTTTGACGCGGCCTAGTCCAAAACAGATAGCATATGTCATGTTATATATTATAGTTGGATAAGTCATTCTTTAAGAGCACCAGCTGTTTACATTGTAAGGCAATCTCTTCTTTGGATCCCAGGAGGGAATAGGAGTACATCCATGTCTACCAATGGAGGAGAGCGTTTGGGGCAAACTTATGAGTACGCAGGTTAAAGCCGTCGCGGATGGCATGTGGCAGGAAAACTTGGGGTGTATTTATTGAAGACTTATGCTCCGCAGGGGGTGGTAAAGGTTGTGATGATCATAATGACGATTACACATTAAGTGGAAATATCCTCTGTTATGACATGTCCCTTACTGTTTCGATTTCCTTAATATCATCTAATTAGTTCTTATTTTTGCGTTTGTCCTGAGTTTGTTGGGATAATTTTATTGGCAGATTGAATCTCGTTTATTTATCTCGCGTATGGTATGAGAAATCCAGAATTTAATTCCATGACACACCATATTTTGTTTTTTCTCTTTTTGATTGAAATGTGATCAATACAATACATTATATTAAGTTCGGGTGAACTCAGCAAACACAAAAATTATAGTTAAGATTGGAAAACAGCTGCGGTTTGTTTACTTTCCTGAATATTTTTTACATCATTTTGTTGTTTAAAATAAGATCAATATATTTCATTTAATTATGACGCCATTTTCGGATAACCTCGTCACACGATAAATAAATAAATAGTGGAGATTGGGAAACAGCTCTGGTTTGATAATTGTCCGTGCGTAAGCCTTAGTGAATATACCTCCCGTTTTTGCAATCAGTAAAACAAGAAAGTTTTTGTACGAAAAGAAACGTGTTTCTGTCTGCCTGCGTAGTGAAAAGAAACAAATCAGCATTTTTATTTTCAATCGGCAAGGTTATCCAGGGGTGGAATCCTCGACAAGGTTGCCCAAGGGTGGAATCCTCGGCAAGGTTGTCCAGGGGTGGAATCCTCGGCAAGGTTGTCCAGGGGTGGAATCCTCGGCAAGGTTGCCCAGGGGTGGAATCCTCGGCAAGGGTTACCCAGGGGTGGAATCCTCGGTAAGGTTGTCCAAGGGTGGAATCCTAGCATAGGATGCTTGAGATCCGTGATTCCAATCCTAGACGAGACATATACATTGAGGCTCTTTTCATTTTCTGTTAAATATCTGATTTAAAGGTTTAAAGGAGCGCGTGGCTGAATGGTTTTAAGCCCTGCCTGCCGACAAGGAGTCGGCATATGTATATCCCTTCTGCGGGCATCCTCACCACTATATATCCACACTTAATATAATTATACTACTACTACATCAACCTTTTTTATCTATAATTATTTAATCAATTATCTACCTTTCTATTGTTCTTCTGTTCCTGAGCCTACCACACATTCAACACATAATTGACTGCGAGAGCTAAGATGGCACAGGTGAGATGAGGGATCTACAAGGTGACACACAAATCAGTGAATCGCTTACAAGTTGGAGTACATGGATGCGATGGAAAAATATGAGAGCAGGCAAATCCTGATACACCAAGACCAGACAGAAGGAAGTCAACACAGATGGGCCTCACAACAGAAGGAAGACACTTTTCAACTAATTTATATTGTACTCTTAATCCTTATGTATCAAGTATATTGTTTGTTATATTTCCCAATCATTCCATCTCATTCATTCTCGTTGTACACCTCCCTACACTGCTATCTTCACAATTGTGTATAAAATGTATGATGGGGTTTTATATTTTTTTTATAAAATAGAAAGAAAAAAAAAAAAAAAGAAGAGGGGAAAAAAAAGAAAAAAAAAGAAAGAAATCAGAAAACAAAAAAAAAAGAGATCCGAATCAAGTATAACAGAAAATAAATATACTCAATCCCAAAATGGTCCCAGGAAAACTATTGTGCATATTTATGCAAATACCTACGGCGGACAACTAGGAACATCAAAAGCGAGGAACAACGGGAGGAACATCACGGAAATACCAGGCTAGGTACAAACAGATACACACTCGCATCCAAGCACTGGTTTATGCGTCTTAATATCGCCCAAATTGACTGCGGTCTGGGTCGGAATAGGCGCGCCTCCGCCAGTAGAAACTAGTGAGGCAAACACATAAAATAAAAAATTTTTAAAAAAAATTTTTAAAAAAGGAGGGCAGCGGTTCGAATCATCGATATGGCATATGTTGTTTTTCTGTTGGGGGTGAAATAATCAAACATAGCAAGCACACGACGTGGCGACAGTAGTGGCGAAGCGGCCTTTAGTCCTCAGCCTTTAAATCCCCTCAACTACCTCAGCAATTAGGAAAAATGTGTGACAGTTTTTTGTGTTTTTTTTTTACGTTTATCAATCATCCCATTTTATCATGACGTAATTTTGAGGATAACCGAAGAATAAGGTAAAAAAAACACTATACCAAAATGTGACAAGGTTACGGTTCAAGCTAATATAGATCACTTTACCGCTTATGTCTATATGTTGCAGGGTTAACCTCCACTTATTCTATCACCACTTATTATTAATTTCTTCCTTACCACTATCACTCCTTAACTCACACTTTAATTAAACCACTAACAATTCTTTTAACATCAGCAAAACAATGAATGTTTGTTTATTGAACATTATACATATCCTAGTAATACTAGGCATGAAAATTGTTCAGAGTTTCGTTATCAACACTTCTCTAACTAACTATAACGACTTTCAAGAGTTTCGTTATCAACACTTCTCTAACTAACTATAACGACTTTCAAGAGTTTCGTTATCAACACTTCTCTAACTAACTATAATGACTTTCAAGAGTTTCGTTATCAACACTTCTCTAACTAACTATAATGACTTTCAAGAGTTTCGTTATCAACACTTCTCTAACTATAATGACTTTCAAGAGTTTCGTTATCAACACTTCTCTAACTAACTATAATGACTTTCAAGAGTTTCGTTATCAACACTTCTCTAACTAACTATAACGACTTTCAAGAGTTTCGTTATCAACACTTCTCTAACTAACTATAATGACTTTCAAGAGTTTCGTTATCAACACTTCTCTAACTAACTATAACGACTTTCAAGAGTTTCGTTATCAACACTTCTCTAACTAACTATAATGACTTTCAAGAGTTTCGTTATCAACACTTCTCTAACTAACTATAATGACTTTCAAGAGTTTCGTTACCAACACTTCTCTAACTAACTATAATGACTTTCAAGAGTTTCGTTATCAACACTTCTCTAACTAACTATAATGACTTTCAAGAGTTTCGTTATCAACACTTCTCTAACTAACTATAATGACTTTCAAGAGTTTCGTTATCAACACTTCTCTAACTAACTATAATGACTTTCAAGAGTTTCGTTATCAACACTTCTCTAACTAACTATAATGACTTTCAAGAGTTTCGTTATCAACACTTTTCTAACTATAATGACTTTCAAGAGTTTCGTTATCAACACTTCTCTAACTATAATGACTTTCAAGAGTTTCGTTATCAACACTTCTCTAACTAACTATAATGACTTTCAAGAGTTTCGTTATCAACACTTCTCTAACTAACTATAATGACTTTCAAGAGTTTCGTTATCAACACTTCTCTAACTAACTATAATGACTTTCAAGAGTTTCGTTATCAACACTTCTCTAACTAACTATAATGACTTTCAAGAGTTTCGTTATCAACACTTCTCTAACTAACTATAATGACTTTCAAGAGTTTCGTTACCAACACTTCTCTAACTAACTATAATGACTTTCAAGAGTTTCGTTATCAACACTTCTCTAACTAACTATAATGACTTTCAAGAGTTTCGTTATCAACACTTCTCTAACTATAATGACTTTCAAGAGTTTCGTTATCAACACTTCTCTAACTAACTATAATGACTTTCAAGAGTTTCGTTATCAACACTTCTCTAACTATAATGACTTTCAAGAGTTTCGTTATCAACACTTCTCTAACTAACTATAATGACTTTCAAGAGTTTCGTTACCAACACTTCTCTAACTAACTATAATGACTTTCAAGAGTTTCGTTATCAACACTTCTCTAACTAACTATAACGACTTTCAAGAGTTTCGTTATCAACACTTCTCTAACTAACTATAACGACTTTCAAGAGTTTCGTTATCAACACTTCTCTAACTAACTATAACGACTTTCAAGAGTTTCGTTATCAACACTTCTCTAACTAACTATAATGACTTTCAAGAGTTTCGTTACCAACACTTCTCTAACTAACTATAATGACTTTCAAGAGCTGCGTGCAATTAGCACAGGTCTTTCTCTTGCACAAACATAACTTATAGTTTCTATCACCTGATCAGATAAAGCAAATTGTTCTATTCACAGTCTATACCCCTTTGCGTTTATACAATGCTGTCTATCTACTTGTTCTCAGTCCTAATCTGTCCTCGCTCATCAGGTGGCCTTATGACCCATCTCTCAGCTTAGACAACGTAGATGTATTCTGAACCTCTTGTCTCAATGTCAGGAAGATGTCTACAGTGATCAGATCTGCTGGTTATTGTCAATAACTCGGTGACTGCAGCTGTTCTCGTGCCTATGACAGACGACAGTTGTTCTGTTACTGTGGTTTTTAGGACAAGGTAACACATGTGTAACGACGCGTTGTTCAGGACGACAGCTTCGTGTTGAAGCAAAACGTCTCTTTCTGACGAGAATGCAGATGAATGCCACTATGGGACTTTGAAGTCGGTGTCACGTGTGACCGGTGTAAGCGACAGTTGACTTTCAGTGTTGGTCTGCTTTGGTGGCTTCTAATTTTATCTCTCCATTCTTGTCACTCACTGGCTATGTTATGTAGTCTATCCTAGCTATTGTTCTGTGCTCTGTTTTATATCCTACCTACTAACTTCACGGTAGTCTTCTCTTCTCTGCTCTTTCTGAACTCCCCTAGAACACTCATCCCCCATCTTATATTCTAAGCTGCCCGTTTTGATCAATGACTTTCGTTTGTTCATTTTCTTAACCTTATTTAAACTGGCAAGAGAAAGGATAGCTTATTTTTGAACTTACTATGTGACCTAGAAGGTCGTGGAATTCCCAGTAGATATTGTTGGAAGGTAACCATTTTGGCTGGACAGTCCGAAACGAGTACTGTTTGAGAATTTAGAACAGTGATCCGTTCAATGAACTAAATTTCTCGGGAAGGGTTCTCAAGTTATATCTGGGTACCACGAACCATATTTTCAGGGCTTTCCTGGCGTTGGCTCGTTTGACCCTTGCAACCCTGTTACAAAAATGAAGTAGTCTGGTTAAGAGAATATGGATCGCAGTGAAAAAAGCAAACCTGGTATTCAAAAATAAGTATCCAAAAATAAAACCTGAAATCGGATGTGCAGCATTGAAAGGCGCAAATATCGCAGCCGTGCTCTAAATTACCACACTGTGTCACCGTAACCATTTCAGGACGAACGTTGAAGAATAAATAGAGTCCAAGTCAAACTAGCAGCATGTGATCAAAATGCTGAGCAGCGCGTGAGCTGCAGTGGTCAGCGACTCATAGCTGACTGCTAGCGTCAGGGCCAGCGAACCAGAGCTGTCAAGACCCTTTCTACACCTCCACGCGGTGATCATGGATAACATGCTGCAGCAGCGCAGACTGGCTAAGGAGAAGGGATCGAAGGGGGAATGCTAACCCGGTACTCAAACAATCCTTGCTAAAGTCGGATGTGTTGGACCGAAAGTTGCAAATATCACAGTCAAGCTGTAAACTACGACACAACGCATTCCGTTCTCTGGACTACATTCTGCTACTTGAGCCCTTTCAGAGCTTGGTAGCGGGAGATTGAGTTTTCAAAGTGTTCCTGAAGATGAAAGGTAATTCAGGTACGACATCAGAGACTTTTATCGATGATGGCGTTTTAGAGGCCTTCGGTACTAGGCCTCTATGCATACGGTCATCATCATCATCATCATCATCTTCTATCTGTTTGTGTCGTTAGACGCCGCGGGAAGGTGCAGTTTTCTGTCATACGCCAACTTTGTCGCTGATGTTGTTGTCATTCCGTGTTTCCTCCCCGATGTTATAGATACGAGCAGCTGGTAACATTGGTTGCATTATTAACTGACGGGTATTGAACCATTTTATTCTCTGCCTTTCCATGTATTCCATGCACTGTGTTGCACCCACCTTCTGTCTGATTACTTCGTTTCGTACTGCCAAAGAATATATACTGGTGGAGTGGCAAATTCCCCACCTTTCTGCTTAGTCGTAACAGTGTGCCAGGGACCTATTTGCAAATCCACCGACGAGCGTGTCGATAACGCAGAATTACCTCTGAACTTTTCCCAGAAGAGAGACCAGCAGAGCTCAGCTATTTTTACTTAAACGCTCTTTTATACGGTGTAAAGTAAGTAGAATGTCCTTTGCAGAACGTCGAGTCGTACATCTCAAACTATTTGACTGTTAAAAGTTTCTTGGCAGGTGTGCAGTACGGTAGATTGCCATTACTTTTCTTCGCGCAAGAGATCTAACAAAAAAAACGACCTGTGTCTGTCAAACTGGACAATGAGATTCGTACCCGGTGCCTTGGAATTGTCATTGTACTGTAGTGTGGATTGAATACCGGCCTGGGGAGACGCACTTAACATTTACGCAATTTTAGCTTTTTAAAATGCTTTTTGTTGTACCCTTTCAACCATTAACTTTAATATATTTAAGGAAAGTAGTGGTACACACGAGGCTCTTGGTACCTACATAGTGCTTGTCCAGAAATTGGTGTTGTTCATATCCGTTTGTGCTTTCTCTGTTCCTCGTATGCTGGCCACCTTTGTAGCAGATGCTCAGCAGTAATTTTATTAGTGCCAAAGACACATTTCACCGGTAAGTTCTATCCTTAGTTTGTCGAAGAGATGGTATCTCAGTCTACTGTCACCTTACTGAGTAGTATGCGATATGTATGTATGTATGTATGTATGTATGTATGTATGTATGTATGTATGTATGTATATATATATATATATATATATATATATATATATATATATATATATATATATATATATAATATATAAATACTCGTTAAAATACATCCAATTTAAAATGCTGATTTACCTGGGAACAATATCTAATCTACGTGTCGACGCATCGTCAAAACATATATCGATGATCGGATGAACGCACAAAACAGCACTTAGTTGGGACGAAAATATGCGTCGCAGAAAAACTAATCTACACGTCTGATTAGAGGAGTAGTAGAGCATTCGACTTTCACGGTAGTTGAGTTCAATTCCCAATATCGGAACGTGTTCAGTCGACTTAGCTATATATGTATAACAGACTTACTTTTAGGGAAGGGAAAGGAAGCGGACACCTCACTACATACACAAGTTGTTATATTGTCTCTAACACTTCCACCCCAACATTATCTGCAATGCAAAACACACACACCAAAATGTATGTATATATCATCATCAGCATCATCATCATGAAGCATGTCCTTTACAGAACGTCGCTCTCATGACTGCCAGTCTGTAGGAAACTATCTTTCGCCAGTCTTCCGGCCTGCTCCAAGGCCAAATCCAACGTCTCCTTGATGTTCTGGGTACATCGTCTTCTCGGTCGGCCCCTGCCTTTCTTCCCAGCGATCATGCCTTCCATAATCACCCTCTCCAGTCCGTTGTGTCGTTTGACGTGTCCAAAAAACCTCAGTTTTTCGGGTAATTACGTCATTTATGAGCCAATTCGCCTCTACATTAAGGTCTTGCTGGATGGATTTGTTTGTTTCTATCTTTGTCAACGAAATTTTCAGGACTGTTCTGTAGCACTGTTTCAAAACTGTATTATAGCACTATTTTGCTTTTGTAATCGTCTATGTTTCACATCCATATGTTGCCACAGGAAAAATGCATGTTCTTAGGATTTTTAGTTTTAGTTTTTTGTCCGTATTATGCCACAGGTTCTGCATACTCATTATCTTCTGCATTGCCATAGTCAATCGTCTTCTTACTTCCTTTGTACAATCTCCATTGTTGTTCTGTATTGATCCCATATATTAAAAATGTGAAACATTTTCTATCTCTTCGCCAGCTATCTCGATTTTAGGTTGAAGTTTTGTCTTATCAGTTGACATTATTTTTGTTTTCTTTATATTGAAGCAGAGATTCTGGGCTTCACTATGTTTCTGGACTGATGTAATAATTTGTTCTAGGCCCTTGGCGCTGTTCGAGAGCAAAACTGTGTCGTCATCATATTGTATTTCCGGTATCTCCTATTGTGAATGGATCGAAGTCTGTAGACATTGGATCTGCCTTTACATTCTTGATAATGTTTCCTGCATATATGTTGAACAGGTATGATGAAAGAATGCAACCCTACCTGACCCTCTTGTGTACCCCAAAGCAATATGAGGTTTCATCGTGTACTCTGACGGTTGCTTGCTCCCCCCTGTAAAGGGTTTCTATAAGTTGAACCAGATGTGTTGTGAATCCCATATCTTTCATAATGTTCCGCATTTGCTTATGTTTTACGCAGTCATATGCCTTGGCGTAGTCTATAAGACAGGCATACAGGTCCGTAATGAAATCTTTGCTTTTCTCGATGATGTTTCTCATGTTGAAGATATGGTCTGTCGTGCCTCTTCCTGGCCTGAACTCTGCTTGCGTTTCTTTTATTTCATAGTCCAACTTTTTTCTATTCTATTCATGATGTTACGTAATAAGATCTTACTGGCGTGACTTATCATGTCGATAGTGCGATAGTTTGTATATAACTTTAGATTCACTTTCTTAAGTATGGGGATGTACACAGAACGTTTTCATGCTTTGGGCCATTCTTTGTTGCGCCAGATCTTATTACAGACTGCATTGTATATGTGGATGCTTGCCTCGCAGCCTGAGGTTTCCCTTTTTTCAGGCCTTAATCGCTTCTCGAACTTCGCTCAACGTGGGCTCTGGTTCTTTCTCTTCATTGTTTGTTAGCATATTTTCCTTCTTTTTTGTTTTTTATTTTGTCGTCGTCGTACATCTCTCTACAGTATTCCACCCATCTTTCTAGAATGTCTTTGCTTTCTGTCATAGTTGCTCCGGTACTGTCATTTATTGCCTTTAGAGATGGCTGGAATCCTCCAGTCAGAGATCTAATCTCCTTGAATGCTTCACGTTCCTTTCCCTACCCCTGGAGTTCCACTATTTTGTTACATGTTTCTATTATGTGCTGTTTCCTATCTTGCCTAATCTTTCTTCTGTTTTCTGTTGTGCAATTTTTATATTTGTCGTTGTTTCGTTCTGTTCCTGCCTGTCTGTTTCCTTCTCGCTTCTACGAGTCGCAGTGTCTCCTCCATAAAATATAGTTCTGTTTTTTACGCACTTTCTTTAGAATAATGTACTGTGCTGTTGAGATGAGTGCTTCTCTCACATGTGGCACTACTTCTTCAGTAGACATGTTTTCTTGCATGTATTACCATTAGTGACTCCAACTTGTTTTGTGTATATGTATGTGTATATATATATATATATATATATATATATATATATATATATACACACACACACACGATCCGTGTTCAAATGAAATCGGACCTAACTGCAACAAGTGAACATACGTGTGATGCGCACGATGACGTCACTTCTGCTGTAAACAACACATACCAACTGCGAAGTTTGTAAAATTTCATTATCCTCCGACTCATAGTTTCCTCAGCATTTCCTCAGCAGACCGTTGAAAACATGACTCATTCTGATACCAATCCGTCCAGAGTTGATCAGCGAGTGGTGATTCGGTTTCTAACAGCTGAAGGATGTCGACCAGTTGACATTTATCGCAAAATGCAGGCGGTGTATGGTGACAAAAATGTGTCGACGACAACAGTGAAGAACTGGACAACGATCTTTAAAGAAGGACGTGACTAAACGAAATATCTTCCGAGACCAAGTTACGCTCAGGCGCATATTGTTGCGTATACACACACACATGCGCTCTCAAGGTTCATGTGTTAAAGCATAGGTTCAACAATACATCAGCTCTAATTTAACCCGATTTTATGGAAGCCTGATTCCAGTTATTCACGTTGTGGTTTCGCGGCAATGGTTTTCACATGATGAGTTTGTGAACCCCATGCACAGCCCTCTTTAGTCGCTAAGTACGACATGTAAGGAAACAGTGACCTATTCTTTTTTTATTGGGTACCACTCAGGTGCTATTAAATTGACGTAAACGAAACAATTTACGGAATACATTACAAACTCAATTCAATGAAGACATATATTTTGATAAAGACGTAAGTAGGTCGAAACATATGTATTTGTGGTTCCAAATCTCTGCTAAATCTATATTTTAACTTTTTTTGCATTTAAATCATTATTGCTATTAATTTTTATTTGAGTCCTTCATATACTTTACTCTGTGATACCAGTTTATTTAAGACCTTTCTCTCTTATCTGGCCGGTTTCTACAAGTCTGATAGTTGCAGTAAAAACGAGCTTGTAGCTTTCAAATAGGACGTGACAAAAAACCCCGGAAACTGACTATCACTGAAGGAAGTAGGGTTGCCTTAATTTTACTTTGGTGACCAAAAATAATACTCCGAAATTTTGGATACAGCGCTGTGAAACCCGGATGCTGACATAATATAGCCGAGATGACAAACAAGTCTGACCTTTACGGTTATTGTTAGCACTATTTCTGTGACCAGAACTTGAACCACGCACGACAAGGCACAACAACGTCAACTATGCCGGACTGGAGCAGCATACAGCACACTTAACGCATAAGAGGGGAAGGATAATGTTAGGGACTGGGGTAAGGATGGACACATTTGTTTAGGATCTAGAGGCCAGGTAAATAATCTTGGAGTCAAGCCAGGTAAATAATCTAGCAGCCAAGTAAATATTTTAGGATCCAGGTAAATAATCTAGGAGCCAGGTAAATAATCTAGGAGCCATGTAAATAATCTAGGAGCCATGTAAACAATCTAGGAGCCATGTAAATAATCTAGGAGTCATGTAAATAATCTAGCAGCAAGATAAATATGTTAGAATCTAGGTAAATAATCTAGGAGCCAGGTAAATAAACTATGAGTCATGTAAATAATATAGGAGTCGTGTAAATAATCTAGCAATCAGGTAAATATTCTAGGATCCAGGTATATAATCTAGGAGTCATGTAAATATTATGGGATCCAGGTAACTATTCTAGGATCCAGGTAGCTATTCTAGGATCCAGGTAACTATTCTAGGATCCAGGTAAATATTCTAGGATCCAGGTAAATATTCTAGGATCCAGGTAAATATTTTAGGAACCAAGTAAATATTATAGGATCCAGGTAAATATTCTAGGATCCAGGTAAATAATCTTGGAGACCGGCACAGTGCTGGATATACGCATGGTGGAAATTATGCAAGTAAATAAGCCACTGAGCCTGGAAGGTTAGATGCCATGGCTACCTAGACACCGCGATTTGTTCTGCCTTGGACTATAGATACTGAAAGAGAACACACAACAGCAGTCAGTTCAGTGACAGATTGGGGGTGGGAAAGTGGCAATTGATAGGACAGACCTTCAGAAATAACTCCAGCAATGTGTACCAGACATGCACTAGGTTGGAAACCATAGGGAAATATGCGAATGGAGAGGTCAGTGGACACCTGGCGAAGAGTAGTTGAAAAGGAGGCTACCGCAGCTGGAATTTTCGGCGCGAAATTAAAGAAGACCTTCAGAATAGGTACAAGTGGAGAGCATTCGTTTGGACTCTAGTTTCCAGAGATAACCAGACGGATGTTAGAGAACAAACACAGATTTCTTCTTCCATTTCCTTCTGCTCTCCTCTTCTTCTTCTTGTTTCGTATGCCTACAATGAGTAGTTTTACTCGTTTATGTGCCCTGAAAAGGACGTTAAGTGACGGGCTGCAGTAGCTTTCCTCACATTCCAAGTGCGGAATAAGGTGGACCGGGATCTTCCAGGCGGTTGTGCTATGCTTAGCTCCATCCTGTGTATCGCTCACTACAACGGGGATTACGTCGATACCTCACCTCGTTAACCAGGTAGCCTTGAAAACAGACCGTTTCAAGTGAGGACTACGAGGAAGCAGAGGTGAGGGTCTTGAGAAGTATACTTTGCCGGGCAGTGACTATCATGTCTGATCATTATATTTTGCCTGACCAAACGTTAGTCTTGCTCCCCTCTTTATCCTCTTCTTCTTTCACCTCCTCCTCCTCCTCTTCTTTTTCCTCTTCTTCTAATCCCAATAAACGACGAGTTACTCATATCGTTAATCATGCATCATATTTGAGTATTTCTTTCAGAGCTGTATTTCAAACCAATCCGACTGCTCTACACCAGTCAGGCGTATCACTGTATTGTGAATGACGGCACATGTAGTGTGACGAGTTGTGTGATAGGTATCCTACTTTACAAGGGGCTAGACCAGATTGCTACTCGCCTTTCCAAACAGTCTGGGGGAACCCAATTTATCACACACAATGATCTTCCCATTAACCGCTTGAACAGACACATGTAGTATGGCAAGGCAAATCTGTCCACGATCTAGGTAAAAAATGTGGGAGCCATGCATATTTCTGGATGAACGGTTTTTCGCTGGGCTGTGAAAATGATGGGTGGTATGTGTGAATTGTTCTTGGAAAAAGTGTGGGGAGGAGCAGGAGGGAAATTGTGCGAGTAAATAAGGCACTTTTCCCCGAAATGTTAGTCGTCATGGCGACCTGACGATCAGGATGTGTCGTGTCTTGTTGTATTCCACTGCTGCTCACAAAGCGATCCTCCGACAGGCGCCGACCCGCTACGTGCGACTAATATAATATTAAATACCCGTGCATTGCATTGTGCGACAGTGTGTTATGTGGGCCCGAAAAGAGTGCACAGAATGGCAACACTGTAACCTGACATATGAGATGGTGTTGGGCATGGAGCAGGCTACTCCATCCCATAGAAACTAAGCCACAAGAACAAATTAAGAAAACCTATATACGCAGCGCGTTAGAAGAGCAGCACATAAGTGATCTGATATATTTAAACCATTTGCAAGGTATTAAATTATACGTTTTTTTTTCTGGATATTTTCAATTTTCAATTTATTTTTGTTATTCTGTCAAAATAAACTATATAATAAACCTGTAATATATGTCGTCATTGTTATGTTTCGTTATCCATTTCTTCGTCAGTTATCAAGGTAGCTATACGAATTGTAAAGACAAATGTGCAAGCATACCTCGCAGATATTACAGGTTCGGTTCTGTAATAAAACGAATATCGCAATAATACGGACAACATTTATTTGTGTACTTCCTAGTAAATATCAAAGTTTGGAAATACATTTACACCATGTTTGTAAAGTTGGCAATAAAGCTCTGTCTAAAATAACAACAACAAAAACGAATGTACTGTACAATACAAAAAATAATACATTATTCCTAAAAGTAGAGTCTAATCAATCTTTACCTGAGCCTTCAGCAAAAGGTAATCCTCTCTTTCGGTTTTTAACTTGGCCAACCTTTTTGTCGCTGTAGGTCCATATTTCGGCTTATCTCACCGTTTGTTACACCTTTCTTTTCTCGCTAAGTTTAATTATTTCTGTACACAGCAAGTTTGAGCTGTGAGCCGTGCTGCTAAATGATTTGTCAGGCCTCCCCGAACTGAGAAAATACAAGCAAAGAGTAGCGTCTCGAGAACAAATATACGAAGAAATGTTTGAAGGAGAAGATCATCCTAAGCTCTACTCTTGGAGGATATACAGAAATAATAAGAGCGAACCTACAACGATACTGAATGTTAGAAGTTGATACAAACATATAGGTCATGGCTCAGTGACCTGCACCAGGACAAAAACAGAACGAAATCTACGTGACGATCACAAAGCCTTCGTCAGGAGACAAATAACGAACGAAACATTTAACAAATCATAACATTATATAGTGTCGTTTTTGTTGTGATCTGTTAGTTTCTGTATTTTTATTCGTTGCCTCTGATGAATGACGTTGTGACGTAGGTATCATTTATGTTTGTCCTGGTCATTAAACATCCTGTTTCGATGGAGAACTGCGTGGAAATGAGGTGGGTCAGCAAGTTTCACCTGACAAAAAAATCTAAAAAGTTTTGAGTTAATGTCTGGGTTTGACAGACATTCCATAAACAAACAATAATCAATCAATCAATCTTTGAAAATCTTTTCATTGTCCTATGGAATATACATCGGTTCTTGCGTCTTAATCCAAACAAACAAACAAACAAATATCTATTTTTAGCACCGGATTTGTGGTAATGATGTCACAGAATAGTCCACTTTCTAACTGTGGGAGTGTCAAACATCGCGACTTTAACGGGATTGCCAGCAAACCTAGATTCAATCATCAAACAGTAAATGACTGTAAACTTTGTTGACCTTAATACAGGTGCACATATTCAATGCATCGAGAGTTCTTGAAAAACGCAAAGGAGAGAAAATGGCGAACACATGCATTTGCTTGATTCACACATGTGCGAGCTCATGTGGCGTGAATGCATCAACGTAAGGGGTTTGGACCATTTTCACCGCTACTCTTGCCGACATTGTTGAACTCTGGTCACTTCAATAATTAAAATGGTGTTGTTTGGTCGTCTAATTATTTCAATCTGTCTGCCAGGAAATTTCCTTCTGCTCCTTTTTAGTGCCCTACATTCTTTCCTTAAGATTGGTCGCAAAACTGAATGTAACCATCTTTTCTGGACATCTATCTGTCTCAGTTTTTACTAATTTATTTGTCTTGGCTTCGCTCGTTCTCAATCTCCCGCTACCACACTCTGGCATATGCCTAAATAGCAGAATGTAGTCCAGAGAGCGGAATGCGTTGTGTTGTAGTTGCGATATTTGCACCTTTCTGTCCAACATATCCGACTTCAGCAAGCATTTTTTTAGTACCGGGCTAGCATTCCCCCTTCGATCCCTTCTCCTTAGCCAGTCTGCTCTGTTGCAGTCTGTTATCCG
Source organism: Ariolimax columbianus (assembly GCA_036924085.1). Lineage (NCBI taxonomy): Eukaryota > Metazoa > Mollusca > Gastropoda > Stylommatophora > Arionidae > Ariolimax > Ariolimax columbianus. Next base: position 56,280,382 of record JAVGWX010000011.1, read on the forward strand.
GGATCACCGCGTGGAGGTGTAGAAGGGTCTTGGCAGCTCTGGTTCGCTGGCCCTGACGCTAGCAGTCAGCTATAGGTCGCTGACCGCTTCAGCTCATGCGCTGCTCAGCATCTTGTGCTATTAATTTATTTGAAATAAAATGATATCAACCTGTCCTCACCGTAACCCAAAATGGAATGTCTCGCTACAGTCAGCAGCTGTCAAATACGTATGATGTGAAACCAGTGAACTCTGTTTGAAGTGAATTAAGACACAAGTACCAGATTTATCAACAAAGACATGCCAAGTCATCAAACTTTAACTTCTATATAATTCTTGATGTTTCTACTTCTTTAAAGTTCTGTAGGTAGCCATAAACAATACCTCATAAATAAAACACATTAAAAAACGAATAACTGATTTTCAAGGGGATCGAACGAAAAAGAAGCAGACAAGATAAAACAATCTCAGTTTATCTGTACTGTATATGTTTGCGCGCCTCGGCGAGTTAACGACATTTTTAAACTCCCGGACCGATCGATAGTAGACTGTTGACACAGTAATGGAGTTTGCCTGCCCTTGCCATTGGCCGTGACCTTCAGCTGCACCCTTCTCTACCCAGCTACCAATATTCAAAGCCGAATAAGTTATTGTCTTCTAGCGCAGCAGCCCCAGAGATTTACATTGAGTTAATAGGGTGTCCTTGCACAAACACTTGTGTCTACTGCCTCCACATTCCTTTCATAACAAAAAAAAACCCGACCTGTCTGACAGTAGTACCTTCTCCAAAAAGATATGGAAATCTTCAAAGCAATCAAACATTCCATTTCGTTTTCTACTAAGTACATGGCGCCGGTGTTGTATTTCAGAGGTCGGCGTGCTGACTTATTCGGCTACTTAAAAAAAAACTAAACCATCACTGCGTCCTTTGTTCCCGTTACTGGGATGAGCCTGAAGGATCTATAGGGTTGAGGAATAAAGGCCGTATGTCGCTGTAGTAGCCACGCACTTTTCAGACATTATTTTACCTCCTATAAAAACAAATAAATGTTCTACCGAGAATACCAACGCACATCCTCGTTGTCAGAAGGCAGACATTCAAACCGTTCTGCGGGGTACGGCGTGGCCTAGTGGTTAAAAGGCACGGCTCACAAGCCGAAGGTGCTGGGTTCGATCCCCATCACAGCACCGGCCGTTACCCCGGGGAAGCAAACCCTTAGAAAATGCAGGAGGAAGCAGACCCTTACATAAAATGCATGCTTAAGTCGGATGCACTGGGCCGACAGGCCTTGGGGATTGGAGAAATAAGGCGAACGCAAAAAAAAAACAACTTCTGCCAGCTGTTCCCCATTTAATTCCTCTCTTGACTGATTTTCTCTAATGTGGTAGCTCTTCTTACATCCCGAGGATTAATACAGATGGTGGATGTGGGCGCTCCTGAATGTAGTACATTGCTAGACAGCCCAGCAAACTCATCACAGTGTGAATCCCAACATAGTTGATCAGGCTGCTTTAATACAGATGCACTGCATTGGCGTGGCCCGGGAATCTTGGATAGTATGTTGCATCTAACTCTGACCCTAGTGACTTTGCATTCAATTGCGTCACTTCGGCATGTGACCTTCTTACGGTAAACCTTAGCATGTTTTTATGTATCTATTTTGTTGTTGTTGATAAAGTGTTGGCCTCTCCGTATTCTACTGGCGGAAGTACACCTCTTTCCACCCTAGGTCGCAGGCTTTTAGATGATATGAGGACGTATTAACCAGTGCTTGGATGCATGTGTGCGTCTGTATGTACCTATGATAGCTAGGGGGCTCTCAGAGGTCAGCAATGCAATGCCTCAAACTGAGGGCGCGTATGAAAGTTGTGTAAGAGTGTGATTGTTGGACAGAGTCAAATGAAAGAGAGTGTGAGGTAAGAAAAAAGAGAAATCACGAGACGATCTTCCTCAGATAAATGTATATCATTTCAATCATGACGTGCAGCACGACTGAATAGTGGTGTGTATGCTTCTATCATCTTTATCACGAATAGCCGTTGCTATTGAAACCGCCACTAATAATGCCAGTATACATCGATAAAAACCGGCCAGCGCACTGTGGAGCAGAGATCTTCGACAATTAAACACCAAGTTAACCTGTCCTGGACCGCCCATTCTAGGTCCGTCGACGTCTGTTTTCTTTATAGTTGTCTCGAGCCTTCTTTTCCTTGTGTGCTTTTCTAGTGCCTAGGGGGTTCAAGAACAAAGATGGTCTTGTAATTCTATCATCTGGTTTCCTTACTGTTTCCTTTCCAATTCCAGCGTATTTTCCTGATGTTATGTTCCGTATAATATATTTATATGAAACGATGGGGATTTTAATCACGCAAGTTACTAGCGCCCGATGGTCTCAGTGCAGGTAGGACCAGTGCGAATCCTATTGAAGACGTATAAAAATAATCGGAGATCCTTTTACACGCATGATATTTGCTGTTGGTCGCTATGTAGAACATAATTATAAAATTGAAGTAATGAATTTTCTACCCAATCCGAAATCCACCATCTCCTAGGTCTAGTACGCCACAGAAGGCAAAGATGACTATGGATATCTGGAAGCAGTCATATACCCTACTTCTTCAATACCGATATTCAAAATACACACTGACATATATATATATATATATATATATATATATATATATATATATATATATATATATATATATAGATGTATATATATATAACACACACTCTCACATGAGATTGACAAAGCACCATTCGTACTTAAATCCTACATTATATATATATATATTTATATATATATATACACATACACACTTTAAGGTGGCTTACAAGTCAGTAAAAAATTTCACAATTTCACCAGTCATGATGGTCGGAATACAGTCATGCAATTTATGTTAACAAATTTAAACTAGTCGCTAATTCACCTTTATTTCTACATAACAATTCATACCAAACCAAAATATATTGTATTACTTACACAGTATTTGTCTATTTCTTCTTAAGAAAAAATGCACTTCTTTCAGAGGCATGGCGTCTGTGTCATTGACCATGCTTGGTAGTTTTAGCACTATAATACCATTTATCGATGGCTTTAGTAAGTTTAAATTGTGGTAATGGAGGTCCATTTAGAATCACCATCATAAGCTAGCTTATGTACACTCTATTCGAATCGCATTATCATTAATAATTGTGCGAGAATCGTTATGTAGTAACAATTTAAAACGTAATTAACGATTAAAAACAGATTTTGTTGCTACTCGTCAAGCAAATATTTTGACTTGTCATTGAGCCATGTACAAATATCATATATATATATATATATATATATATATATATATATATATATATATATATATATATGATATATGTACATGGCTTGACAAATGCGCTCGTCTGCTCGTCAGTGACGAGTAAAAATATGTGTATATATATATATATATATACAGTCCCGTATTAGTGATCTTATCATACTATTTCATTCTGTCTATTCTGCGCAAGACCCGATATCTGAAAGTCTGTACTATTTTGTTTGTTGTTTTTGTTGTCCTTCCAGGATTTGTCGTATGCTGCCTGGAAATGAGCCAGCTGAAGCTCTGACCTTTTGCTTTACATATTGCGTAAAGGTCATTTATGTTCTACACCAGGTGTCTCAAACTTAAACAACAACACATTTCTAGAATTTCTTTAGCGAAACTTAAGAAGACGGCCCAAACTAGGAATAGAGGAATATTTGCGTTAGTTGCAGCCATATGCTCCACAGGGAACAACATTAATTTAAGTACATTATTTATAATGAAATTTTTAAGGTTCGGACTAATAAGTAGGTTTTGTCTTGTGTTCTTCTGGTCTTGTTTTCTTTGTTACCCTTTAAAGCTCTCGTCAGCTATAATTAGCGTAGTGGTATGGTATTCGCTTGTTACGGCAGATGTACGGCGTACTATGTACTCTACTGTCGACCCAGTTGTAAATGTATTCCATGCTTACTGTTATTGATGTAAAGACAACTAGGAAGGAAACTGCCCATCCCACCATATGAACAAGATGCAGCCTCGTTCAATAAAGTCTCTATCACATCATCTCTGACGGCAATGTCTGCTATGAGGCTACACTTGCATCTATAAATACAAATTAATTAAACAGATGAAAACTACTAAATATTTTGCAGAATAATAACCTAACGTCTTTATACTGGCGATTTAGAAGATTCTGCACAGCCTATAAGCAACTAGCTTCCTGGGGGGTTGTTAGCTGATGTGCGAGTCCAACATAATAGACTCAAACACTAGAGCAAAGTAGATCTCCAGCCTGCTAGGCGCCATTTATGCTGCTCCTAATAAACCACCTAATCGTGGCGATGATATGCCAAGTCACACAGCTAGTCGCCTCTTACGACATGCTCTCTGTGTGGCAGTGAAGCTATTCTTGTCTTTGAAGCTATTCTTCTTCATACACATATACCTCGTCGAGCCACTCGTGTAGAGTCAGTCAAGTATGAGCGTTACCGGAGTCCGAATTCATCATCATCATCATTATGTAGCATGACCTTAGCAGAACGTCGTTCTCATGACATCATGTATGAAGGAAACTATCTTTCGCCAGTCTTCCGGCCTGCACCAAGGTCAAATCCAGTGTCTCCTTGATGTCATGAGTCCATCATCTTCTCGGTTGGCCCCTGCACTATTTCCAGTGACCATATCTCCCATAACCGCTCTCTCCAGTCCGTTGTGTCGTTTGACGTGTCTAAAAAAAACAGTTTTCGAGTCATTGCGTCATTTTTTAGCCAATTCTCTTCTACATTCAGGTCTTGCCGGATGGATTTGTTTCTTTCTTTCTTTGTCCATGGGATTTTCAGAACTCTCCTGAAGCACTGTGTTTGAAAAGCACCGATCTTCGCCATTATTGCTTTTGTAATCATCCATGTTTCACATTCATAGGTTGCCACAGGAAAATGCATGTTAATAGGTTCTTTACTTTTAGTTCTTTTTATTATGCCATAGCTTCTGCATACTCTTTATCTTCTGCATTGCTACAGTCACTTCTTACTTCTTTTGTACAGTCTCCTTTGTTGTTCAGTATTGATCCCAGATATTCAAGGTGTGCACCATTTTCAATCTCTTCCCCAGCTATCTCGATTTTAGGTTGAAATTTTGTCTTATCAGTTGACATTATCTTTGTTTTCTTTTGTTTTTAGGATTAACAATTTTGAATACCGTGTCTTGTTAAGATAGAATAGAGACGTTGGAGATATAGATGTACTCGCATTTCGTGGAAACAAAAGCTTACAAATGTAGGGATCCTGTACAAAGTAGTGGTGAAAAGAGAACTGCTGAAAGACACAGTAAGCCTACAAATCATACATTTTGGCAACATTAAAAAACTGACACTTTTGTCTAAAATAAAAAGTTACTAGAGGGAATTGTTGAAAGTAGTCGAGTATGACCTAGGCAGCGCTACAAGTTAGAGGACAACATGAACACATATCAGCCTGTCTGTACACCACCAGGGCAGGAGATATAGAATGTTGGAAATTCATCTCAACCAACCTACATTGTGGAGACGGCACTTGAATGTAACTGAATAGAACCTATTAGAAATGTCGTAGAAGGTGACCAATGAGGGCTGGTGATGTTGCCGGTTACTCTAAGTCACAAGAATAAGAACAACACGGTCTCCACCCTCAGTGCTATCAGAAAAGCAACGATGTCAAATCATTATCATATCTCTCTATCATGAACAAATCTTATGTGCCACATTTGTTCATTAGGTATGAAGCACAATGATGAACGTTAAGGTCGATTTTTGCAAAAGCATAATAGCCTTTGGATACAATTCTCGCCTTTTTAACGAAATGCTTTAGGACCTGATCTGTTTTGGCAGATCGGCTACATCATTAACCGCATCATAATCTTAACAGGGTTTAATTTTCCTTATGATGTAATTCAAAACTTGGGAGTGTTGATTGGAAGCTGTCTAAAAACGTCTTAAGTAACAGTCGATAATATGAAATAATAAACTAACAAACGCATATTGATAGTCGTCCTAAGTTAAATAACAGCTGACCGGATGAAATAACAAACTAACAAAAGGATATTTATAATCGTCTTAAGCTAAATAACAGTCGATACGATGTAATAACAAACTAACAAACGCATATTTAAAGCCGTCTTAAGTTAAATAACAGTTGACATATGTAATAACAAACCCATGATACTAACTTTACTTTACATGTCCTAGGTACTACATCACACTTCATTATTCCAGTATTCAGCTACATGGATTGCCCTATCGCTGGCACTCATATACAAGTCTCCGGGAGGTTTGGACAGATCATCAGATGACCCTGGTCTTGTGTTACTCCACATTTGCACGTTTCATCATCCCTGTATCCCCATCTTTTCAGATTTTTCTTGCATCCTGATACATCAAATCTATGTCTATGTAGTGACTTCCATGTTGCGTAGGGCAGGAGATGTCCAGACGCTGGTTCGTTCCGTAACTCGATCAAGGGGACTGTGTTTCCAACTTTCGATGCGTCGTTTTCCTCGACTAGTATGTAGGGACTGGGTTGACCGTCAGAAACTTCGTCTTGATTTTAGTTTTTGGCGCTGCACCTGATGACCGAACATAGAGTGTCTTGGGTCATTTACCTGTTTTTCTCTTTCTATCTCTGACGCGACAGTTCTTCGTATCTCTGGTGGCGCTATGTCGATTATGGGGTATATTTTTTCAGTTGGATTATGTTTTAGGCATCCAGTAACCATACGGCCTGTCTCATTTATTGATGTATCTATATTTTTGACACGTGCAGAGTTCTTTCAGACTGGCGTGGCGTACTCAGTTACAGAGAAACACAGAGCAATTAAAGAGCATGTTTATAGTCGTCTTAAGTGAAATAACGGTTGACAGATGTAGTTTTTGCACTTATCAAATTGATTTTTTAAAATGTGTCCCTATTTTAATTACGACGTTAATGTGCGAAACATTCGTATTATGTAGACTGCACGAATTGATCACAGTTTGTTTGATGTATTTTCACGAGGCTAATTATAATTTATACACACACCTTTTACAGTACTTCTACTAATTGATGGTACATTTAGAGGTGCAATCGTATCGTGATTTATTATAGATGTACGAGTAAATTATTTTTCCTTGTAAATGTGTATTTATGTTTATTATGTATGGATTTCAAATAAGAGCTGTGTGCTGAGAAAGAAAATTATATATATTATTTTCGAGATCAGCACGTATTTCTGAACGCACAGCTGTCTTACTTTAAATAACAGTTGATTGTTGTTGTATAATTCCCATAATGAATAAGTTTACTCTTTTGTGTGCCCGGAAAAGGGCGATAAAGGGCGACCTATAGTAGCTTTCCTCACATCCTGAGCGTGCTAATGAAGGTGGACCGCGGGCGTCCAGGCATTTGTGCTATGCTTGGCTTCATCTGTGTGACGCTCACTACAACGTTAATCGCATCGATCCACATCTCGTCAGCCAGAACGCGATGAAAACAGCCTGTTTCCAGGGAACGCCACATGGAAGAGAGATTGTGGTCTTGATCAGCTTATTTTGCCTGACCATGACGCGACGTCCTGGTCAGTATGTTGTGCTTGACAGGACTATCGACTCAGCTCTCCGTATCAGTTGGCTAGACGAAATAACAAACACATACTTAACTTAAACTTAACGTCTTTTTACTGGTTTAGAAGACTCTGCAGTCTGTATACAACCGGTTTCATTTACATTTCTTTGCTCTGAAAACTATGCGCACCCTTCTATCTATTCTTAAATGCATTAATTGTCCCTGCCTTAGGAGCAGTCACAAATTAAATAATTGTTGGTCAGATATAATAGCAAATAATCCATGGAATAGACGTTATATACTATTCTGTACACAGTCGATTTCTCTGCATAACGGACAAACCTATGGGTACTCAGTTTCTCTTTCAGAAAACAATTGTGGTAGAGGCTGATACTGATGGCTGTTACGTCACTCTGGTTGTATATACTGACGTCACATTGGTTGTGTATACTGACGTCACTCTGGCTATTTCCAGTACCGTTTCCTCCTCTCTTCAGGTTTCTCTGCCGAACCCAGATGTGGTCGCAGAGTCACGCTCTCTTCACTTATCGCGTCACTGCACAATTCTCTTTAGTTTCTTATTGCGATTTGCATGCAGGTGCAGTTGTCCAATTGTTTCCTCCACAGTATGGGGCACAGTGGTCACCCCGGGAAGAGCTCTCTGGGGTGAAGTTAAGTACGACATCCCAGCGTATGAAATGGTACCATGCTGTTGCTAATGTTACTCATACTTGAGTTTGGTTCTCTTGGCCACTTTTATTTGGTGGCAGGTTGCAGTCGCTCTCCTTACCCTGGGGCATACTTAAGAAGGTGGACCGGGGTTCTTCTGGCTGTACTGCAATGAAAATCTTCACAGTAATTTCACCACTGTAGATATCACAACTACCATCCTCAAATCGCTATCCAGAGTGCCAGGATATATCATGTTTCCAAGAAGAACTGTTTGAAAGAAGTGATGTGATGTTGGGTTATTTTTTTTTGCGTTCGCATTATTTCTTTAATCCTCAAGGCGGTGTGCGTTGCAATGTGGTTTTTATTTTTCGACTGTCGGACCAGTGCATCCGACTTCAGCATGCATTTTATGTAAGAGCCTGCTTCCTCCTGCATTTTCTAAGGGTTTGCTTCCCTGGGGTAACGGCCGGTGCTGTGATGTGGATCGAGCCATTGTGAGCCGTGTCACTTAACCACTACTCCACGCCTTCCCCATAATGTGATGTCTTGATCAGTATGTTTCACGTGAACCTAACATAGTGGTCAGTATATTTTGCCTGACCGGACGTAAGTCTACTCTTCTCAACCTGTACGTGTAACATAGGTGTTGCAGACATATTTTCAGGCAACTTAAAGAGAAGGAATAAGTAAGAAACATCAAATAAAATATTGACAAATAGCGACATTATCACGACAGAATATTCTGACTTGTCGGTCGTGTGTTTGTCAGACGGAAAGATGTCAGTGTCAACTTCCTGACAAATCTCTTTTCCAATACGCCTCCCTATTTATCAGATGTTTAAACTACCAATGGAAGGTTAAGTAAATATTCCAAAGACATAATGTTGAAGATATTGATTTCTTCCACCTTTTTACAATTATATGTACATGTGTCATAAAGACATCCTATACTTTTTTTTCAGTTCTGAAGTCACGTTACAAACGGTTGATAGTGGGATGAGACAAAAGGGGTTGATAAGTCAAGGGTGTTTGATTGATAAGACAACGATGTTTGATGAGACAAAGGTGTTTGATAAGACGAAGATGTTTAATGAGACAAAGATGTTTGATGAGACAAAAATGATTGATAAGTCAAGGATGTTTGATTGATAAGACAAAGATGTTTGATGAGACAAAAATGATTGATAAGTCAAGGATGTTTGATTGATAAGACAACGATGTTTGATGAGACAAAAATGGTTAAGTCAAGGATGTTTGATTGATAAGACAACGATGTTTGATAAGACAAAAATGATTGATAAGTCAAGGATGTTTGATTGATAAGACAACGATGTTTGATGAGACAAAAATGGTTAAGTCAAGGATGTTTGATTGATAAGACAAAGATGTTTGATGAGACAAAAATGATTGATAAGTCAAGGATGTTTGATTGATAAGACAACGATGTTTGATGAGACAAAAATGGTTAAGTCAAGGATGTTTGATTGATAAGACAAAGATGTTTGATGAGACAAAAATGATTGATAAGTCAAGGATGTTTGATTGATAAGACAAAGATGTTTGATGAGACAAAAATGATTGATAAGTCAAGGATGTTTGATTGATAAGACAACGATGTTTGATGAGACAAAAATGGTTAAGTCAAGGATGTTTGATTGATAAGACAAAGATGTTTGATGAGACAAAAATGATTGATAAGTCAAGGATGTTTGATTGATAAGACAATGATGATTGATAATATATTGATGTTTGATGAGGCAAAGATGTTTGATGATACACTGAAGTTTGATGAGACAAGGATGTTTGATGAGACACTGATGTTTGATGAGACACTGAAATTTGATAAGAGACGGATGTTTGATAAAAATATTATGTTTGATGAGAGACGGATGTTTGATGATACACTGATGATTGATGAGACCCAAATTTGATAAGAGACGGATGTTTGATAAAAATATCATGTTTGATGAGAGACGGATGTTTGATGAGACAAGGATGTTTGATGAGACACTGATGTTTGATGAGACACTGAAGTTTGATGAGAGACGGATGTGTGATGAGACAAGAATGTTTTATGAGACACTGATTTTTGATGAGACACTGATGTTTGATGAAACAGGAATGTTGGATGAGGTAATGATAATTGTTGAGACAAGGGTATTTGATGAGAAATTTATGTTTAATTCATTTGTTGTTCTGTTAAGAATCGATCACATTGCATTCGAGGCTGTGCTATGCTTGGCTTCATCTGCGTGACGCTCACTACTGCGGGTATCCCTACTATGGAGACCACGTTGGTCCACATCTCGTCAGCTAGTCTGTCTTGAAAACAGCCTGTCTCCAGGGAACGCTAAATGGAATATACTTGCAGGCGCTTGTCACTTAATCAATCAGCCAGTTATAGTTCGATCTCGTTTATTAACGATTGATATTAATACATTTTGAAAATGTTATCAATGTGTTGTTCGAGTGTTTTAAGAATATGACAATTGGGAATTTATAAGAATTACTAGTTAATTAAAAATTGCGCACTCACGAAGTTCTGAAGAATGAACAATCACGCGCCATCATAGCAAGAAAGTAGGAAGGAATGTTCAAAGATAAGCCTTAGAAATGTACATATAATTTACATTTTCGGAAGAGGCGAAGCTCCGTCGACAACAATAGACACACGATAAAGAATTTGGAGCCACGTTTCTTCTTTCCACCCAATTGATCATTTCACTTTCAGCGCACCTAGCGGACACTTATGGGAACCTTCGTGCAACAATAGCCTGCAGTGTTCGGTGACGGAAAGTCCTACTGTCACACACGAACACGCATACTGAATGCACACATATACTCTTTGTTATTTGACACCTGAGGCGCACATTCCTTTTCTTCGTTTGTTATTGTTACTGACGTTGGAATTTCAAGTATCCTTTACACTGACTTCCTTCGCACTGATTCATATCTGGGTTTCCTTCGTTCTAATTTATAATTGGGTTTCTGTGCATAAATTCATAAATTGAGTCATTTGTGCTAAGTCATAACTAGTATCCTAATGACTAATCCATAACTGGGTTCCTTAATACAAATTCATAATTGGTTTCCTTCGTGCTAATTCCGAATTGGGTTCCTATTTACGAATTTATAATTGTGTTCCTTACTATTTATTTGTAACAGAGTCCCTGCTACTGACTCATAACTGAGCTCTTTCCTACTGACTCACAACTAAGCTCTTTCCTACTGACCCATAATATAGTTTCTTCTTACTGACTCATAATATATTTTCTTCTTACTGACTTATAATATAGTTTCTTCTTACTGACTTATAATATAGTTTCTTCCTACTGACCCATCATTTCTTACTGACTCATAATATATTTTCTTCTTACTGACTTATAATATAGTTTCTTCTTACTGACTTATAATATAGTTTCTTCCTACTGATTCATAATATAGTTTCTTCCTACTGACATAATATAGTTTCTTCCAACTGACTCATAATATAGTTTCTTTCTACGGACTCACAACTGAATTCTTTCATACAGACTCAAAGCTGAGTTTCTTCCGATGCATTTGTAACAATTCCTTCACACCGATTCATAACCGGATTCCTTCACACCGATTCATAACCGGATTCCTTCACACCGATTCATAACCGGATTCCTTCACACCGATTCATAACCGGGTTCCTTCACACCGATTGCCAACCAGGTTCCGTTGTACTGTTTTATGATTGCTGTCCCGAGTGTCAGAGTTTAGCGCGGGCAAGCGTCGATAAGAGTAATACGTTAAAGATAAATTCATTATGAAAGGTTAAGTGTAGGAGGTAAAGATGGATGGGGTTTGCTGGTTTAGGTGGGGATGGGAGTTTAATATGGACATGATGACGGACTGGAAGAGATGGGTGGGCTGAGAGTTAAGAGATGGGTGGGCTGAGAGTTAAGAGATGGGTGGGCTGAGAGTTAAGAGATATATGGGGGGGGGGGCTGAGAGTTAAGAGATGGGTGGGCTGAGAGTTAAGAGATGGGTGGGCTGAGAGTTAAGAGATGGGTGGGCTGAGAGTTAAGAGATGGGTGGGCTGAGAGTTAAGAGATATATGGGGGGGGGGGGGGGCTGAGAGTTAAGAGATGGGTGGGCTGAGAGTTAAGAGATGGGTGGGCTGAGAGTTAAGAGATGGGTGGCCTGAGAGTTAAGTGATGTGGGGGTTGAGATTTAAGAGATGAGTGAGCTGAGAGAGAAGAGATGGGTGGGCTGAAAGATAAGAGATGGGAGGGCTGAGAGAGAAGAGATGGGTGGGTTGAGAGAGAAGAGATGGGTGGGCTGAGAGTTAAGACATGGGTGGACTGAGAATTAAGAGATGGGTGGACTGAGAGTTAAGAGATGGGTGGGTTGAGAGTTAAGAGATGGGTGGGCTGAGAGAGAAGAGATGGGTGGGTTGAGAGAGAAGAGATGGGTGGACTGAGAGTTAAGCGATGGGTGTACTGAGAGTTAAGAGATGGGTGGGTTGAGAGTTAAGCGATGGGAGGACTGAGAGTTAAGCGATGGGTAGACTGAGAGTTAAGAGATGGGTGGGTTGAGAGTTAAGAGATGGGTGGGCTGAGAGTTAAGCGATGGGTGGGTTGAGAGAGAAGAGATGCGTGGGCTGAGAGTTAAGCGATGGGTGGACTGAGAGTTAAGAGATATGGGGAGAGGAGGGGCTGAGAGTTAAGAGATAGGTTGGCTGAGCGTTAAGCTATGGGTGGGTTGAGAGAGAAGAAATAGATGTTCTTAGAGTTAAGAGATGGGTGAGTTGAGAGAGAAGAGATGGATGGGCTGAGAGTTAAGAGATGGATGAGTTGAGGCAGAAGAGATTGATGGACTGAGAATTAAGAGTTGGATGAGGAGAGAGAAGAAATGGGTGGGCTTAGAGTTAAGAGATGGTTAAGTTGAGAAAGAAGAGATGGGTGAGTTGAGAGAAAAGAGGTGGATGGGCTGAGAGTTAAGAGATGGGTGAGGAGAGAGAAGAAACATCAAAAAGCGTTTTTGTCGGTTTTCGCGAAGTTTCCAGGGATAAATGCTAGGGGTACCATTACGTTTTTAACAATTACCCACGACGTGACTGTTATGGGGCTATCTTTCCTTTTTCTTTAACGGAAGGTAAAGTTCGTTCCCCAGCAGAATATGCTGTCGGTGATTAAGTGTTAGAGTTTTTAGTGTACGATGCATTCGTTTCTTCCCTAACAGTAACCCATTTACAGCTGAGTTTACTGGATGGTGCCGGTTATCTTCTTCTTCTTCTTTCGTTCTCAATCTCCCACTACCAAACACTGAAAGGGCTTAAGTAGCAGAATGTAGTCTAGAGAATGCGTTGTGTCGTAGTTTACAGCTTGGCTGCGAAATTTGCACCTTTCGGTCCAACACATCCGACTTCAGCAAGCATTTTTTTAGTACCTGGTTAGCATTCCCTCTTCGATCCCTTCTCCTTAGCCAGTCTGCCCTGATGCAGCCTGTTATCCAGGATCACCACGTGGAGGTGTAGAAGGGTCTTTGCAGCTATGGTTCGCTGGCCCTGACGCTAGCAGTCAGCTATGGGTCGTTGGCCACTGCAGCTCTTGCGCTACTCAGCATCTTGATCACAGTGCCGGTTATAAGAATGGAATCCTGTACATTTGCCGCGAAAAACGAGCGCTCTGCCATTACATTAAGAAGGTTATCAGACTGCCATAAACTCCTGACAATGCAGACAATGTAGACCAGAATTTCAATATTTGTTCAACAATATACAGACAAGCCATCAAATCAAGCTTGGAATTCTGCGAGAGGATGACGCAAGATTGTATGCCACCAGCAACATTGAAAACCGTGGAGAGGAGAATACAAATCGATAGAAAGAAATTTGAACCGAAATCCATTAGGTTAAATAAAAAAGAAATCTAAACGAACAGTATAGGTTCTGTACAAGGAAGTAAGATGTCAAACGTTACTCAAGAAAAGGCCATTTTTATATTATTTTGTAAGATCAATAAAAGAAGCAGCGCCATAGAATAAACAGAGAACAATATGCTTAGCTAAAACCGTGTGGGGCAAAATGATGTCTAACTACGTGGGGCGTTCATGTCAAACCGGGACTATTTTTTGTATTGACAAAAAATATGTTTCAAGTAATCAAAATGCCATTTATGTGTCGATATAATCTCCTGCATCGTTTATACACTTATCCCGGCGTTTAAGTAAATCTTGAAAAACTTCAGCGTGGAAACATTAGTCAGTATGTCTGAACCAATTCAGGACAGCTTGTTTCACTTGGTCATCAGTGCTGGCATTCTGACCTCCCAGGAATTCTTTTAAGGGTCCAAATATGTGGAAATCGCTTGGAATGTAGTCTGGACTGTAAGGTCGATGTGGCGATACCTCCCAGTCGAGTTGCTGCAGATGACAAATAGTGCGGTGAGCCGAGTGAGGTTATCTTGCGGGACCAGGACGCCATTTGTGATCAAACCAGCAGGTTTTTTTTTTAACCACAGACTGTTATGCACATCACTAAAAATGCGCATGTACTGTTCACTGTTGATAGTTGCACCAAATGATAGAAAATCAACATCCAGGATAAGGCAGTCCACAATCTGAATATTCACAGGAATGACTGTGGAGGGTTGTGAGACACCACGGCTGGTTTATCAATCACGGAAGTGCAGCCTCTTTAAAATGTTTACACCATTCACTTGTCTTACTGCGGCTGAAAGTCTCATCACCGTATTGTGATTGAGTGTCCCATCACCGTATTGTGATTGGCGGCTGAAAGTCTCATCACCGTATTGTGATTGGCGGCTGAAAGTCTCATCACCATATTGTGATTGACTGTCCCATCACCGTATTGTGATTGGCGGCTGAAAGTCTAATCACCGTATTGTGATTGACGGCTGAAAGTCTCATCACCGTATTGTGATTGGGGGCTGAAAATCTCATCACCGTATTGTGATTGACTGTCCCATCACCGTATTGTGATTGGCGGCTGAAAGTCTCATCACCGTATTGTGATTGAAAGTCTCATCACCGTATTGTGATTGACTGTCCCATCACCGTATTGTGATTGGCGGCTGAAAGTCTCATCACCGTATTGTGATTGAAAGTCTCATCACCGTATTGTGATTGAAAGTCTCATCACCGTATTGTGATTGACTGTCTCATCACCGTATTGTGATTGGCAACTGAAAGTCTCATCACCGTATTATGATTGACGGCTGAAAGTCTCATCACCGTATTGTGATTGGCGGCTGAAAGTCTCATCACCGTTTTGTGAATGACTGTCTCATCACCGTATTGTGATTGGCGGCTGAAAGTCTCATCACTGTATTGTGATTGACGGCTGAAAGTCTCATCACCGTATTGTGATCGGCGGCTGAAAGTCTCATCACCGTATTGTGATTTCACCGTATTGTGATTGACGGCTGAAAGTCTCATCACCGTATTGTGATTGGCGGCTGAAAGTCTCATCACCGTATTGTGATTGGCGGCTGAAAGTCTCATCACCGTATTGTGATTGGCGGCTGAAAGTCTCATCACCGTATTGTAATTGGCGGCTGAAAGTCTCATCACCGTATTGTGATTGGCGGCTGAAAGTCTCATCACCGTATTGTGATTGGCGGCTGAAAGTCTCATCACCGTATTGTGATTGGCGGCTGAAAGTCTCATCACCGTATTGTGATTGGCGGCTGAAAGTCTCATCACCGTATTTTGATTGCAGTTTTCTGTCAATTTCCGCAGGTTTCAGCCCTTCTTTTACAACAAATTTCATCAGAACACGCTGCTTCATGCAAGCACTAACACTGTTGTCCGCCATTTTTAGTCTCTCGTGTGACAGGCCCATGTCAAGTGAGCCACTTGGCAGTAATCGGACAGAAGTCCTGCCGAAGACGGATGTGTCGGACCGAAAGGGGAAAATATCGCAGCCAAGCAGTAAACTAGCGACACAACGCATTCCGTTCTCTGGACAACATCTTGCTATTAGCAAAGCCCAATTCAGGGCTTGATAGCGGGAAATTGAGAACGAACGAAGAAGAAGAAGAAGGAGAATAAGATAAAGAAGAAGAAGAAGAATCTCACGACTGCAGAACATGGACAAGAAACAAGATGGACAGAACATACAAAGAAACACTCACATATATCAGAAACACAATTACAAAATAATGAGAGCAAACATAACATGCAAGAAACACAGACTTTCCTCAAACTATAATAGCTATCAAAGCAATGAAGAATGGACAATCTCCAGGTCATTACAATCTCAACAAATACCTTTTCTTAAAAATTGATTCTAAACACTCAGTAAAAGTTTTCGAACCACGATTCACACAACAACAAAACAATTTTCTAAAAGGGCATAGACACAGAATGATTAAGATCAGTCTGCATTACAAAGAAATTGTTATTAAACAATGAAAGGGACTGAAAGTTGATAAATATCCGGATCAAGATGGTAATCACACTCTTGCACAACTTTCACGCACGTCTTCAGGGTAAGGCCCTTCCATTGCACTTTGGTTGTTATGACGTCTGAGAGCGCACAAACCTAGCATAGGTACATACAGACGCACACATACATCCAAGCACTGGTTTATGCATCTTAGTATCGCCCAATTGACTACGGCCTGGTGTGGAATAGACGCGCCTCCGCCAGTTGAAACAAGTGAGGAAAACACGTAAAATGAAGAAGAAAAAAATATTCATCCAGTATTGCTGTTCTTCTTCTTCTTCTTCTTCTTCGTTCGTTCTCAATCTCCCACTACCAAACAGTGAAATGGCTTAAGTAGCAGAATGTAGTCCAGAGAACGGAATGTGTTGTGTCGTATTTTACAGCTTGGCTGCGATATTTGCACCTTTCGGTCCAACACATCCGACTTCAGCAAGCATTTTTTTAGTACCGGGCTAGCATTCCCTCCTCGATCCCTTCTCCTTAGCCAGTCTAGTTTGCCCTGATGCAGCCTGTTATCCAAGATCACCGCGTGGAGGTGTAGAAGGGTCTTGGCAGCTATGGTTCCCTGGCCCTGACGCTAGCAATCAGCTATAGGTCGCTCACCACTGCAGCTCTTGCGCTGCTCAGCATCTTGATCCCGTATTGTTGTTCGAAATTAAAGCTGTTAGTAAAGCCGTAATCTATATTATGTTCTAAATCACATGCGAAGTGGATTATTTTAGGAGATTGCAAAGATGCAGGAATGATGGCTGCCCCAACAAGTTCATAACCATTGTGAAACAGTTACATGAAGGCATGTGTGCTCGTGTACTGGACAGCGGTGCAATCTCTAAAACGTTTCTAGTATCAAACGGAGTAAAACAAGGATGTGTACTCGCCCCGACTTTGTTCAGCATGATGTTCGCGGCCACGATGACAGACGCCTTCAGATCATTGGAGCTTGGAATACCCATAAAGTACCGCACCGATGGCAAGTTACTCAATCCCAGAAGAATGAAGGCCAAAACCAAAATTGCTGGCGACATAATCATGGAACTTGTATTTGCTGACGACTGCGCTCTAATGAGCAACTCAGAACTGAACATGCAGGTTGGAATGGACCGGTTCTCTGCCGCATGCGAAAATTTTGGCCTGACCATAAATGCTAAAAGAACAGGTCATGTACCAACCAGCACCAGGCATGACGTACACAAAACCAGAGACTACAGTCAGCGGGCAGACGCTGAATACCGTAGACAAATTCACATATCTGGGCAGCACGCTGTCGAGATCTGTCAGCCTAGACGATGAGGCGGCAAGCAGAATAGCAAAGGCCAGCACAGCCTTTGGTAGAACGCGCTCGATGGTCTGGGTACGTCGTGGCATCAACATCAAGACCAAACTAAAAGTCTACCGTGCAACCATCATTCCAACCCTACTATACTCTTGCGAAAGCTGGACTGTATACTCTGGACATGCAAGGAGGTTAAATCACGTCTGCACAGGTTGCCTGAGGCGAATATTCCACATCCGATGGCAAGATCGTGTCACTGACATCGAGGTTTTCTCGAGGGCTAACATGCCCAGCATCCATGCACTGCTAGAAAAAGCACGACTATGATGGGCCGGACACCTCGTCCGTATGTCAGACGAGCGGCTCCCAAAGAAGCTTCTCTTCGGCGAGCTGAGAGAGGGAATGGCGCGAGAGAGGGCGCCCAGAGAAACATTTTAAAGACGGTCTGAAGGACTCACTGAAAAGTTGCCAGATAGACATCGACACCTGGGAATGTCTTGCACAAAACAGATCTGACTGGAGAAGCGCAGTCAAATCGGGTGTAGCTACCGGCGAAGACGACCGTGTTGTGAAAGCCCAGAGCAGACGCGAGACCCAGAAATCCCAAACAGCGAGAACACCATCACCTTCTACAAACCTCGTGTGCCCGATATGTAGCAGATCTTTTCGTGCCCGCATTGGCCAGTTCAGCAACATGCGCACCCACACCCAACAGGGAAATTTGTGACAATGATGATGTCAGCAGTCCTCATCGACAACGATGCACAGCTATTATTATTATTATTATTTCTCATGACCCTGGCTAACATCGTCTGATCAGTGTGTTTTCCCTGACCATACGTTAGCCTCAATATTGCGTTAAGAGAGTAACACCGAGGACGTATTCAGCTGTAATTACGTAATTGACGTACAATGAAGGTATTTGAGGTGACGAGGAGGGTACTAGGCACCACAGACAAAAATGGCTAATTCCCTTCCGCACTGCCTTTTCCTTTTCTAATCGTAAATCAGGTATGCATTTACATCTGGGTCTACTGGAGTTTGCCATTTTACCGGTGTTTAACCCTGTACATTTGCATTGAAAGAGAGTGCAGTGCAGTTGAAATAAAAATACAGTAACAGCAAGTTTCTAAATCAGCGGCAAGATTACAAAATTCTCAAAACCATTGACAGGTGGTCAAATCTGTTAAAGAATGTCTTGTTTACACTGATGACATGATATGCTCTGATGAAATGATATGCTCTGATGAAATGATATGCTCTGATGAAATGATATGCTCTGATGTAATTATATGCTCTGATGTAATTATATGCTCTGATGAAATTATATGCTCTGATGAAATTATATGCTCGGATAAAAAGAACTCATTTGAAGCCATCAGTTTGTCCGCTAATACTGTTGTATGCAGAATTACAGCTAGCAAGTAATTTTAGGAAACATTTGGTAAAACGTTGACATATTTTCAACAGCTCTTGACGAGTTACAAAAATATCAGATACCACATAGTGTGAAGGGTTCGAAAGAGGTAAATATGTCAGTTTCAATATAACTGAAGAGTGGCTATACTGAATGCCAACGAGTAGTACCACAACGGAACGTGATATATTTCATGGTCATAAGAGAGTCAAGAAAAGTGCATTACATTGAGACAAACTCGTAACTACGGCAAGCGATACTGCACCAGCAATGTTCTCTGAAAACACTGGAGTTGTTGGATTAATAAAGTCTACAATAAATAGTCTCACAGTACTAAAGAATAACTTTGCAAGCATCAGTTGCATTTTGCACCCAGAATATCTGTGTGATCAAAGTCTACAAATGAAGTAAGTTATGTGTTTTGTTGTTAAAACTGTCAACTTAATTCCTTGATGAGGATTAAACTACAGACAGTTAATCTCTTTTATTTAAAAAAAAATTGAAATTAAATATACAAAACTCTTGTTGTATCACATTTGTTCCTCTTTTTCTTGTTCGTGTTCTTCTTTTTCTTGTTCTTCTCCTTATTCTCGTCCTTCTTCTCCTGCTTCTCCTCCTGCTCCTTTTCTTCTTTGTCTTCTTCTTCTTCGTCTTCATCTTCGTCTTCTTTATCGTCTGCTGCTATTTCTTATTCTATTTCTTCTTCTATTTCTTCTTCTATTTCTTCTTCTTTTGTGTTTTCCTCTGCTTTTTCTTCTTCTTCATCTGCGTTCGTCCTAAATAAGGACGGTTGTAACGTTGTGTGGTAGTTTACAGCAAGGCTACGATATCTACGCCTATTGGCCCGACACATCCGATTTCAGCACTACATTTTTGGGACCTGGTTTGTCTTTCCTCTTCCCTAATCGATAGGGCCGCCAATTAGAATCGGCGTAGGGGCCTGGTCATTTGTGGGTCACTGATGGGAGCAGTTAGCTAGGAGTCATTGTCTGCTCTCAGCTCATTCACTGCTACATCTTTAGCCCGTATATCTCACAGATGTCAGATGGCTGAGTCGCCAAATGTGCTTCGTCAGTCTTGTCCACCTAGAAAGGATATTGAGACCGTCATATCAATAGAAGACATACACGTTTTTCATTTCTCTGATTAAAACTATTAGTTAACCTCGCTTTTTAAAAATATATTTGTCTAGTTCATGAACACATTGATCATGAAACTTCAGGATAAAAGGATGGTTGTAACACATTGTATGACTGTGTTAAGTCATTCAATCAAGCTCATTTTGTTGCAGAAACACCTGACTTAGCAACTTGGTCCATTTGTCAACTCCGAGTTTCTTGGGAAAAGTTGAAATCAAATTATTTAAGGAATACGCAGATATGGTATCTGTCTTACATGCACATTTTGTTTCCTAATTTACATTCGTTGCAGCACTGGAATCACAATTTTGTATTTTCTCTTCGCTATATGATGTTGATATTGAGAGTATTTCTGAGAACATACAGATTTCGTTGTTACAATGCGACACTGCCTTCAAACATTAATAGATGGGCGTTGGCATTCCAGAAATCGACATATTTGTGTCTCGAGATCTATTTTGAGAGTTTGTTTCTGCAACTACAAAGATTGTGGTTATATTTGGCAGCACTTATATTTATGACAGTTTATTCTCGTTTTTGAAGATAAACTAGACAGTATTAAGGCCAAGGCTCTAGATGAGCGTTTGACGGCAGCTCTCCAGACTAGCATTATCTCAAGACATGAAACCTAGATGATGTGCTGGTTAAAGAAAAACGATATAAAAGTGGCCACATATTGGCATTCAATGAGAACGTACGTTTGCAAGTACTGAGCAAAGTCCAATTTTAATTGACTTTCTTTAAATGTGTTACATTCTACAATATGATTTTTACAATGTCTGATATAGGTTTTACTACAAGAACCATCAACATTGTCCTGATTCAACCCAGGGGGTTGTTCGAGTTTCAGAGCTCTTTACTCGAACCTGGAATCCCGGCCCACCTTTCTAAGTACGCCAGTAGTGTAAGAAGAGACACAGTAACTCGCGATAGTAACCCACCACCAAAGAAACGCCATTACGGGTTAAATAAACTCACCACGGGTGGCTTCCAACAACAGCAACATTCTCCAGTTCGGCTTTTAATCAGATAAACGAGGGCGTCAGTTTTATCTTCACAGCAGGACTGTCCTTGAATATCAAATCCGCGTGTGACTCGACATGTTTAAGCTGGTTACTGGATGTATATCTCAACTACATAATCCTTATTTGCTGTATTGTTGACTCGACTCTTGAAGCTGTTGTATATAGTTGACTTGACTCTTGAAGCTGTTGTATATAGTTGACTCGACTCTTGAAGCTGTTGTATATAGGTGACTTGACTCTTGAAGCTGTTGTATATAGTATACTCGACTCTTGAAGCTGTTGTATATAGTTGACTCGACTCTTGAAGCTGTTGTATATAGTTGACTTGACTCTTGAAGCTGTTGTATATAGTTGACTCGACTCTTGAAGCTGTTGTATATAGTTGACTCAATTCCTTCACTTATCTCCTTCTCCTCACTTTATCTCCGCCTCCTTCACTTTATCACCGCCTCCTTCATATTATCCGCCTCCTCCACTTTATCTCCGCCTCCTCCACTTTATCTTCATCTCCTTCAGTTTATCTCCGTCTCCTCCACTTTATCTCCGTCTCCGTCACTCTATCTCCGTCTCCTTCACCTTGTCTCCGTCTCCTTCACCTTCTCTCCTTCACCTTTTCTCCGGCTCCTTCACTCTTATCTCTACCTACTACACTCTTATCTCCGCTTCCTTCAAATTCACTCCATCTCCTTCACTTTCTTTCCGTCTCCTTCACTTTCTCTCCATCTCTTTCACTTTCTCTCCGTTTCTTTCACTTTCTCTCCATCTCCGTCTCCTTCACTTTTTTCATCTCCGTCTCCTTTACCCTCTTTTCGTGACCTTCTTCCCTATTTCAATATTCCCTCTGGCTACTTATTTTATGCCTGCTTCGTCTTTTATTAAATGCCACCCATTAAAATGCTCGTTGCTGCATTGTTGACAACAATATCATATGAACATATGACCATTATCACAGCCTTGTTTTGTTTCTCGTCTCCAAGTGATAAGGAAATAACAATAATCTGTTGCTATCTTGACGTGACTCTTCAAAGATCTGTTTTAGCACCGCCGAAACGCATTCGTTGGGTCAACCTCTCCAGTCTTGGTCCTGTTCTCGTTGAGTTATTTCGAGTAACAGGCAGTGGAAGTCATGCTGACATGGTGAAGTGTTTGACAGATATATCCCTGCAATAATAGACACGCCCAATCCTTATTTGTTTATTCTTTCTCCTTCTGTCTTATCATCTATATTATATATTCGTATTAACGAGACAGTGTCAAAAATAGATCATTTAGAGAAAGACACGTATCATTTCACACTTTTTGCAAACAATCGTTTCTAAAATTTGCGTAATCATAAATATGTCAATCACTAACTCCTTATATTTTGTTTACTTCAACTCGTAAATTTACGCATAAAGTAGACAGTTCAAGCAAAATAGAAAATGTTTAGAACGATTATAATCATATCCCATTTTTCAAACAATAGTGTCGAAAACTTGCCGAATCGTAAATTTCTTCTAAGTACGATGTAAAAAAGCAGCGGTCATCATGAAGCTGTCGACGCTGTCATCATGAAGCTGCCGACGCTGTCATCATGAAGCTGTCGACGCTGTCATCATGAAGCTGTCGAGGCTGTCACCATGAAGCTGTCGACACTGTCATCATGAAGCTGTCGACGCTGTTATCATGAAGCTGTCGACGCTGTCATCATGAAGCTATCGACGCTGTCATCATGAAGCTGTCGACGCTGTCATCATGAAGCTGTCGAAGCTGTCACCATGAAGCTGTCATCATGAAGCTGTCGACGCTGTCATCATGAAGCTGTCGACGCTGTCATCATGAAGCTGTCGACGCTGTTATCATGAAGCTGTCGACGCTGTCATCATGAAGCTGTCGACGCTGTAATCATGAAGCTGTCGACGCTGTCATCATGAAGCTGTCGACGCTGTCATCATGAAGCTGTCGACGCTGTCATCATGAAGCTGTCGACGCTGTCATCATGAAGCTGTCGACGCTGGCATCATGAAGCTGTCGACGCTGGCATCATGAAGCTGTCGACGCTGTCATCATGAAGCTGTCGACGCTGTCATCATGAAGCTGTCGACGCTGTAATTATGAAGCTGTCGACGCTGTCATCATGAAGCTGTCGACGCTGTCATCATGAAGCTGTCGACGCTGTGATTGAGCTTGTCTAGTGTTGGCACTGGTGATAACAATATATGCATTTTCTGGTCTTCGTATGTCGGACAATTTTGCAACAGATGTTCGGGGGTCATTTTTCAGTACTACGGGTGCAATCATCAGCAGTACCTATCTTCAGTTTATTAAATAAATGGTACCTCAGTCTGTTGTGGCCTGTGAGGAGTCTGAAGACCACCACCTGCTCTCTTCTGGTCAACTGGTAATACGCATCTTTAACGTCGGAATGGTCTGCCGGGGTTTCTGTGTATGACAAGGACAAGAATAGCACCACTACCTCACAGAGAGCATGTCGTAAGAGGCAACTAACTATGTAACATGGCATAACACCGGCCATGGTTAGGTGGTTTGTTTAGAGCATCATAGATGGCGCCTAACAGGCTGCGGATCTACTTTGCGTTAATGTTTGAGTCTATTAAGATGGACTGGCACATCGGTTAACCACCTTACGTAAGCGCTTGTCTAAACTCAGCGGAGTATTAAGTTGTTAGATCCTAGCTCGCTAAGCAGAAAATCTTTCTCCCGGCTACATCCAGATCATACCAGAGCTGGGGCTTGCAGAGAGGTCTCTGCTCATGTGAAAGTACAGGTCGACTAAGAACCGCTGTAACCACGGACATGATATATGTATAAAATACTACCTGGCTTTCATTGCTTTCACCTGTCAGCATAGCTTCTACTGCAGCTTTCACTGCCTCTGCCTCTGCTCTCAAATTGCTTGATAATTTTCACCTTGCCACTGACTGCATTATCTCTCTAAAATCGTAAACTGACTTGACTTTTCTAGATTTCCCCATTACCTGGATAATATGTTTTTATTCTTTTTCATATGCCATGTATAATAAAACAGAGGTCCTAAACTCTCGACTCACTAAGTTGGTTTCCGCACCACCGTGACGTGGCTTACACCTTGATGTGTGATCAGGGGTAATGACTGTTAGGGATCAATATAGGACATATGTAACATAATATAGAAGTATGCTCTAACTAAAGTGTAAACATCGATCAAATGTGAATTTGTGATCCAAGGGAGACACACTAAAACATGTGAAAACCCTTATTACAGAAAGTGTTAACTTGATAAGTGAAATCTGGAACATGCTGGCACAGCAGCGCAAGCCGATTCAGGTTTCCAGAATAAGCAAAACCATATTAAGGAACAATACTGCACCATGCATACACATCCAGGGAATCCGAATGAAAACCAAAAAAATATGAATTATCAACCCATTTACTTACTTAGTCGCTCCTCTTCTACCGTGAGGTGTAGAGGTTTGCCAAAGAGAACGCCACACTGCTCTATCCGCCGTCTTTTTCCTGGCCTCTTTCCAATCCATCGCTCAATCACTTAGGGACTGTCGTATGTTGTCTTCCCAACGTACTTTGGGACGTCCTCGGGGTCTGCGTCCTTGACTTATGATCTCCCATGACCGCTTTGGTATCCGATCTTCTTCCATTCCACAGACATGGCCAAACCACTGTAGTTGGGACTGCTCCACTCGTGTCTGCAGGGGTTGAACTTCAAGACTGCTACGTATTGTCTGGTTACGGATCTTGTCCCTTTTCATCACCTGAACCGCCTTTCTCAGGTACCTCATTTCTGAAGTTTGTAATTGCCTTTCTTGGGCTGTAGTCATTGCCCATGACTCACATCCATATGTCAGGACAGGCACATAGGTCGAGCAGTATACATCCATCTTTGTTCTCCTGCTTATTTCTCTTCTGCTGAGCAAACCTCTGTTTATTGCATGGAACAGTCTACGTGCTGCTGCCCTTCGTGCAGTTAACTCATCTTTGATTCCTCCCATGCTGTCTGTTATCACTCCTAGATATTTAAAGTTGCTGACCTGCTCCAGTGCTCGTGTTCCCAGGGTTATCTGATGTCTCTTTTCATCTCTGGCGATTACCATGGTTTTTGTTTTGGAGTTGCTGATGTGCATTCCTCTCTTCTTCAACTCTTATTCCCAGACCTGCAAGTTGATCTGGAGATGTGCTTCGGTTTTCGTGATCAGGGCCACATCGTCTGCAAATGCTAGTTCCGATATGTAACTTGGTCTGATCTTCCAGTACCCTACTTCATACTTTTTTGTCCGTTCCTTGCAGGCTTTGATGACTTCATCCATGAGGAGTATGAAAAGGTACGGTGATAGAATGTCCCCCTGTGTTACTCCTCTAGTTGTCTTGAACTCTCCCGACTTTTGATTTGATGTCCGCACTTAATTTCTGCATGTTTTATAGAAACTCTGTATGGCAGAGATCAGGGGTCCTGGGATGTTCTTCCTTGTCAGGCACTCCCAGAGTTTGTCCCAAGGAACTTTATCAAATGCTTTCTCCAAATCCAAAAAGCAGAGATGCATCTCTTAATCATATTCAAGAGCCTTTTCATTTAGCTGTCTGAGTGTAATTCTCAACCCACGCAACTAAAATTCATTTGAATTTGTTTTCGACAAAACATCGACACAGCTTCTTTATCTGTTGTTGATCTAACTCAACCATGATATTAATGGAGGGATCAAAGCAGTGAAGTTTGCAATCTCCACCATCCTTTGTTGTGTTGCTTGGCGACAAACCAACATACATAATACAATGTTCTATTCTTCAAGTAAGCTAATCCCTTTATAGTTGATCAACCTGTACAGGTTGTTTTAGAATGATCATTTTGGACTGATGAAAACACGCATTCAGAAGAGAAGTACTTGTCAGTAATTCTTCTTCGTCTTCTTCGACAAGCTGATGCTATACATCTAGCCTGATGAGGTTCACGAAGGAGACTGTGCGTTTCAGGTCTTCGCCGGCCTCCTGACCTCAAAATGTTCTTCCTCGCGGTATATCTTTAAACAAAATATTGAACTTGAAGAAATATTTATAAGTATTTGTTTTTGTTGTTTGCTTTTTTTTTTGTAGTTGAGTTCGCTTTATTTCTCTATTCCCCAAGGTGGTGTACGTTGCACTGTGCTTTTTAATTTGCGACTGTTGGCCTATTGCATCCGACTTCAGCGTACATTTTATATAAGGGTCTGCTTCCTTCTACATTTTCTAAGGGTTTGCTTCCCTGTGGTAACGGCACGTGTTGTGATGGGGATGGAACCCAGCACCTTTTGGTTGAGAGCTGTGTCACTTAACCACTAGCCCACGCCGCCTCCTTTTTTTGTATTTTTATATTAGGCTCCTTGAAAAACGTATGGTCTCTTAAAAATATTCGTTGCAGGGACCATACTTTCTTACATAGTTGAGAAAATGTGTAATTTTACACAAAGATGAGGGTTGATGTTTTAAATTGAATTTACCTTCAGACAATACTTACTTACTTTCCGTGTCCAAGCACCACGTTATATATCTTGCAACCTGTATTCAGCGACATGGATTGCCTTGTCATTTGCCTCCAGCATGTCGCACCTATTGCATGTTTTCTCTAGGTTGGGGCAAGTCGTCAGGTGGTCTGGGTCCTGTATTGCGCCACAATCCCATGTGTCATCATCTGTGTGTCCCCATCGCTTCATATTCCTCTTGCACCGTGATACACAAGTTCGGAGTCTGTTCAACGACATCCATGTTGTGTATGGTAGATGATGTCCAGGAGCAGGTTCCTCCCGAAGTTCCATCTCTGGGGCCTGCACCAATTCGTGCCATCTCTCGATACGGCGACTTTCAGGGTTTGTTTGTATGGGGTTTGTTGTTTTTAGAAAGCTATGTTTGGATTTGAGTCTTGAATTTTGTACCTGATGTCCAAACATTGGGTGCCTTTTATCGTACTCCTGGTCTTCTCGTTCGATTTCTGCTGCAACTCTTCTTCGGATATCGGAGGGCGCTATGCCAATTATGGGGTATATTTTATCAATGGGGGTAGGTTTTAGGCACCCTGATACTATCCGACCCGCCTCAATTATTGCTGTATCAACTAGTTTCGCATGAGCATATGTTTTCCAGACTGGCGCAGCGTATTCAGCTACGGAGAAACACAAGGGAAGTATAGATGTCCGAAGGACTGATGGCTGTGCCCCCCCCCCCCCCAACCCATGTTCAGACAATAACCAGGCTTGACGAATATAATGTAAGTTACTGTTACGATATAATGAATGGCGATGCTACCTTTGGAACTTGAGAGAGAAAACAATTATGAAATTGAAACGCGTCCTTAGGCAAATAAATAAGCATTGTGTCCAACATCAACACAAGGTAATTCACGATGCAGTAAGAAGTGGTACGAACCTATAGCCATTCTAAATCGATGAACAGAGAGAGTGGTCATCACAACCCGGGATAGACGAACACCAGCAGCAGGTTACGAGTATGTACAGACAGTACTGTGAGACCGCTAAGCCATTATACTTTTCCTTATGTAACCCTCGTGATGGTTTGAGTTCCAGATCCCATCAGTTGTTGTTGTATTTGTTGTTGCCATTACCCGCGACACGTCTGTTCATTCTTTTGTGCCTCCTTAAAAGGCGTTAGGTAGCCTGGAAGTGAGATTGAGGTCTTGGTCAGTATATTTTACCTAACCCTGACTAACATTGTCCGACCAGTATATTTTACCTAACTCTGACTAACATTGTCCGACCAGTATATTTTACCTAACTCTGACTAACATTGTCCGACCAGTATATTTTACCTAACTCTGACTAACATTGTCCGACCAGTATATTTTACCTAACTCTGACTAACATTGTCCGACCAGTATATTTTACCTAACTCTAACTAACATTGTCCGACCAGTATATTTTACCTAACTCTAACTAACATTGTCCGACCAGTATATTTTACCTAACTCTAACTAACATTGTCCGACCAGTATGTTTTGCGTGACCAGATTATAGTCTCCTCTCTCCTCCACATGTGTGATACAGTACTTGCAGCATGCTTAAACGTAAAGGATCATGATAGGGAATAATAGGCCCCATTTTTATTCAGCCGTTCTTAAATTGAGCTGCCCCAGTGGACAGACGTAAGACTGCTCAACTGCCGACGTCGTCCAAGAATGCCTCACGTACGTGAACATTTGTCTCTCAAACATAGGACTGTAGTTATACACAGACTTGTCTGCCTGCACTTATCTGACGCTATCACCATTTTCGCTTGCGATGGGAAACTATTATCCATGCACACATGCATACATACGCACGCACGCACACATAGATGCATATAGATATGCATACACACACACACATACACACACACACACACATATATATATATACATACATACATACATACATACATACATACATACATACATACATACATACATACATACATGCATGCATGCATGCACGCACGCACGCACGCACGCACGCACGCACGCACGCACGCACGCACGCACGCACGCACGCACGCACGCGCGCGCGCGCGCGCGAAGTCCCCGGAATTAGTGGATTATATAGAGTTAAGTTACAATAGAATTATCTACACTACATTTTCTTCAAAGTAGTTCTCTTCGGCAACTGCGCACTTTTGGCAACGTGAGTACAGCTGCTGGAAACATTCGTGGAACCCATTCTTTGACACCTCTGTCAGATGTCTTGTCGCATTGGTGATAATGTCCTCAGCATCCTTGAATCGCTGTCTTTTCAGTGCCCATTTCAGTCGAAGGAACAAGAAAAATATCAGCTGGTATCAGGTCAGAAGAATATGGAGGATGTTTCAAGGTAATCACAGTGGGCTTTGCGAGGTACTGCTTCACCAGTAGGGATCGATGTGCTTGCATATTGTCATACAGCATAATCCAACTGTTTGTTCTCCATTTTTCTGGTCGATTTCTTCTGATTGCATCTCTTAGACGATGGAGGATATCAACGTACATTTCCTTGTTAACCTTCAGGAATGAAGTCATGGTAGAAAATATCCTGGAAATAAAAAAAAAATTCAAATATTATTTTTGCTTTGCTGTTGTTCAAAATGAAAAGTCTGTGTCCTGGCAGATGTGGGAAATTTCAATTAATAGGACTGACGTTTTGTCTGAGGATTGTGCCACTCAAATATTTGCGATTTCTTCATTGCGGTATCACCATATGCTTTATTAAGCAATGTTTGTGTCTCTGAGGGTAACTTCTCAAGCAAAACACGTAATTTGACATTTATATGTTGTTCCATCAAAAGACAAAAAAGAAAGTATTAATAATAAGTAAAAATAAAAACATTAACTGTCCCTGATCTAGAAAATTTCTCAACGCTCGAACATTCTACAGTGTGTTTTTTTTAAAACATGGCAGTGCAAATAAACGTTACCAAAGAACATTTGATAGGATTTATCTTTGCACAAATTTAAACCAGACAATTTAAAATAAATGTAATTATACTAGCATTAAATGTATTTTACTTTAATTGCATAATTATTGTATTAAAATACACATGCTCCAGGGAAGGGGGGGGGGGAGATACGGGGCTCAATGCTAGACTGGTGGAAGAGACTAGGGAGATGTTGGGGGGGGGGAGATACGGGGCTCAATGCTAGACTGGTGGAAGAGACATGGGAGATGTTTGGGGGGGGGGGAGAGATACGGGGCTCAATGCTAGACTGGTGGAAGAGACTTGGGAGATGTTGGGGGGTGGGGGAGATACGGGGCTCAATGCTAGACTGGGGGAAGAGACTTGGGAGATGTTTGGGGGGGGGGAGATACGGGGCTCAATGCTAGACTGGTGGAAGAGACTTGGGAGATGTTGGGGGGGGGGGAGATACGGGGCTCAATGCTAGACTGGTGGAAGAGACTTGGGAGATGTTGGGGGGGGGGGGAGATACGGGGCTCAATGCTAGACTGGTGGAAGAGACTTGGGAGATGTTGGGGGGGGGGGGAAGATACGGGGTTCACTGCTAGACTGGTGGAAGAGACTTGGGAGATATTTGGGGGGGGGGAGATACGGGGCTCAATGCTAGACTGGTGGAAGAGACTTGGGAGATGTTGGGGGGGGGGAGATACGGGGTTCAATGCTAGACTGCTGGAAGAGACTTGGGAGATGTTTGGGGGGGGGAGATACGGGGCTCAATGCTAGACTGGTGGAAGAGACTTTGGAGATGTTTGGGGGGGGGGGAGATACGGGGCTCAATGCTAGACTGGTGGAAGAGACTTTGGAGATGTTGGGGGGGGGAGAGATACGGGGCTCAATGCTAGACTGGTGGAAGAGACTTGGGAGATTAACTGTCCGCGGATTAGTGGGCGCAATACTTGTTTTTCAACTGGCGCTGGCAACCCCTTGCTACGCCTTTGCATCCATGTATACCGGAATGAACTCTGTTTGTGAAGTGGCGTTGAGTGACATCGGGCATACACCTTAAGGATATTTGTCAGGCAACGCCTTCAATAATAGAAGTAGGTCTGGCAAAACAGTTTTACAGAAATAAATGCCAAGGGATCTATTTACTGACCATGGGGTTTCAGGGCGGGCTCCGTGTGTGACAGAAACGAGAAAATGATATTTGTGAAGTCTAAAACTCCTTTTTCCCCACCCCCAAGTTTTATTGAGGTATCACACATTTTGATGTGTGATATATTACATAATGGAAGACTCATATCAGGCTGTCAATCAGAGGGGGCAGCGAGACTATAATGCGAAGAATCAATGAAGGTTCACAAAGATAAACAACATACCAGAACAATCAAGTGCAATAACTTTACGGGGATTTGAACGCACTTGACCATCTAACTACACTGTTTCCGTGCAAGGAAAAGACATCTGGGATATCAATCAACCTTTCTCCCAAGCAAAGTAAAGACAGTACCATCTCTCAAAAGAGTAAAGGAATTCCAGTCTCCCCGAGTTAAGAAAGTCCCTTTTCTCGAAGAGAGCCAAGAAAATCCCTTCTCTCAAAGAGAGCCAAGAAAAACAAAGAGAGTAATGGAAGTACTTTTTTCCAAAGAGAGTAAAGTGAGTCCCGTCTCTCAAAGAATGTAAAGAAAGTCACTTCTACCAAAGAGAGTAAAGAAAGTCCTATCTCTCAAAGAGTGTAAAAAAGTAACTTTCTCAAATTTTTGAAGAAAGTCTCTTCTGTCTAAAAGAGTAAAGGAAGTCCCATCTCTCAAAGAGAGTACAGCAAGACCCATCTCTCATAGAGAATAAAGAAAGTATCAACACTCAAAGAGTGTAAAGAAAGTCACTTCTACCAAAAATGTAAAGAAAGTCACTTCTACCAAAAATGTAAAGAAAGTCACTTCTACCAAAGAATGTAAAGAAAGTCATTTCTACCAAAGAGTGTAAAGAAAGTCACTTCTACCAAAGAGTGTAAAGAAAGTCACTTCTACCAAAGAATGTAAAGAAAGTCACTTCTACCAAGGAATGTAAAGAAAGTCACTTCTACCAAAGAGTGTAAAGAAAGTCACTTCTACCAAAGAATGTAAAGAAAGTCACTTCTACCAAAGAATGTAAAGAAAGTCACTTCTACCAAAGAATGTAAAGAAAGTCCCTTCTACCAAAGAGTGTAAAGAAAGTCACTTCTACCAAAAATGTAAAGAAAGTCACTTCTACCAAAGAATGTAAAGAAAGTCACTTCTACCAAAGAATGTAAAGAAAGTCACTTCTACCAAAGAGTGTAAAGAAAGTCACTTCTACCAAAAATGTAAAGAAAGTCACTTCTACCACAAAATGTAAAGAAAGTCACTTCTACCAAAGAATGTAAAGAAAGTCACTTCTACCAAAGAGTGTAAAGAAAGTCACTTCTACCAAAATGTAAAGAAAGTCACTTCTACCAAAGAATGTAAAGAAAGTCACTTCTACCAAAGAGTGTAAAGAAAGTCACTTCTACCAAAGAGTGTAAAGAAAGTCATTTCTACCAAAGAATGTAAAGAAAGTCACTTCTACCAAAGAATGTAAAGAAAGTCACTTCTACCAAAGAGTGTAAAGAAAGTCACTTCTACCAAAAATGTAAAGAAAGTCACTTCTACCAAAAAATGTAAAGAAAGTCACTTCTACCAAAGAATGTAAAGAAAGTCACTTCTACCAAAGAGTGTAAAGAAAGTCACTTCTATCAAATAGGGTAAAAAAAGTCACTTCTACCAAAGAGTGTAAAGAAAGTCACTTCTACCAAAGAGTGTAAAGAAAGTCACTTCTACCAAAGAGTGTAAAGAAAGTCACTTCTACCAAAGAATGTAAAGAAAGTCACTTCTACCAAAGAATGTAAAGAAAGTCACTTCTACCAAAGAATGTAAAGAAAGTCACTTCTACCAAAGAGTGTAAAGAAAGTCACTTCTACCAAAAATGTAAAGAAAGTCACTTCTACCAAAGAATGTAAAGAAAGTCACTTCTACCAAAGAGTGTAAAGAAAGTCACTTCTACCAAAGAATGTAAAGAAAGTCACTTCTACCAAAGAATGTAAAGAAAGTCACTTCTACCAAAGAATGTAAAGAAAGTCACTTCTACCAAAGAGTGTAAATAAAGTCACTTCTACCAAAGAATGTAAAGAAAGTCACTTCTACCAAAGAATATAAAGAAAGTCACTTCTACCAAGAATGTAAAGCAAGTCACTTCTACCAAAGAGTGTAAAGAAAGTCACTTCTACCAAAAATATAAAGAAAGTCACTTCTATCAAAGAATGTAAAGAAAGTCACTTCTACCAAAGAATGTAAAGAAAATCACTTCTACCAAAGAGTGTAAAGAAAGTCACTTCTACCAAAAATGTAAAGAAAGTCACTTCTACCAAAAAATGTAAAGAAAGTCACTTCTACCAAAGAATGTAAAGAAAGTCA
Source organism: Ariolimax columbianus (assembly GCA_036924085.1). Classification (NCBI taxonomy): domain Eukaryota; kingdom Metazoa; phylum Mollusca; class Gastropoda; order Stylommatophora; family Arionidae; genus Ariolimax; species Ariolimax columbianus. Next base: position 56,313,768 of record JAVGWX010000011.1, read on the forward strand.
CTTCTACCAAAGAGTGTAAAGAAAGTCACTTCTATCAAATAGGGTAAAAAAAGTAACTTTTTCTAAAGAGTGTAAAGATAGTCCGAAGTTTCAGCATGTGTGAGCTGTTGTGACCAGTGACTCTCCTGGCGGTCATGCAAATCAGATACAGCTTACAGCTTGGTAGGTCTTGGCGAGATACATCTAGGTTAGATAGCGGGGTCAGGTTTGTCATGTCACACAAAATCCTGTCAAAGGAGTCCTATAGAAGACGATTACTGGCCGAGAAATTTGTATGTCAGCATTCTAACCAGGAGGACATGCGTTGAAAACCTTGGTGCAACATACGTTTATTTCCATCGGAGGTTAAATACAAACTATCATGTACACTGCGTGACGACTGCAGGTGCAAGCGATATTTATTCCTCAATAAATCATCATAGTCGACCACAGCTATGAAAATAGACGACGAAATGAACGTTTAATCGTTAAGTCCTATTGCAGAACTGTATCCGAGTAGCTTACTGCGTGTGACGGAGACGATAAGAACAGGACCACTTTCAGACTGAATCGTATCGCAAGAGACGACAAACAATGCGGTCAATGATAGATGAAGTTCCCAAAAAAAATAAACATGGGAAAAATCGTGATACTAACTGAAGGCATAGTTAGTACAAAAATGTCACAAAGGTTCAAGAAAGTAGTGAATAGATAGATTCCATGACACTGTCATTGGCTCTTTTCGTCTTGTCAGACGATAGTATATCTGCTTTTCGCACAAAGCTGGGACAGAAGAAATATAGAGACAATGTGTTGCCCATGCAGTATGGTCCCTCTCGGTCTGCCTTGTTTGTTTCAAGGGAAGGGTGATACCAATACATTTAGAACAAGGCAACCCGCAGAAACTGCCGAATCAGCAGAGCAAAGTTCTATCTGTTCGCTTTTTGGGGCTTCACTCCTAGACCAGCCGCTAACCGAGACTAAGGGTCTGGTCTACCCTGCCACAACACTATAAGGTTGTCTTTTCTCGCTCTAGAAAAAGGCATTATATCCTCTTGCGTGTGCTCCTTCGCACATCGTCGGTCATCATGTTTGGTAGACGCTGGCCAACTTTCAGAGTTATCAGAAAACAGAATGCATATCCATATCTGGCAAAACCCTGTAAGATACGTCAGTATCTTATCTGCAGGGCTTCTGATGGTTTGAAGTCAGAGTTTTCCTTCTCCTAGATGAGCTGTCTTCCTTGGCTTTCGAGCGGCACAAAACTGTACGATCAAGGGAAACGAGAAGTCAGACAGTCTAGTCTAGGAGGGAGTAAAATTGATACAGAAAAAATTCATGGTCAACTATGAAGAACCAATAGCAATAATCAAGAGGCAATACAATGTAAAATGACGGGAAGAACCACGCAGGTGATGGATACAACCAACCGTCTAGAAAAGACCAAGTTACCATACTTCGTCTCAGAGCTGACCACATCATAATGCGACACCACATGTACACTATATTCATGAAAAGTACCACTAGCCAATGTGACTGCGACAAACATGACAGCGGTACATGTACTTCATGACTGCACCTAGCACATAAATCTGAAGAGGATGATGTGGCCAACTCCCACTCCCCTCTAGGGGAAACTGTTTGGCGATATTGAGATCATGAACAAATTATCAGACTTTATTTGAAGAATACGGAGTTCTATTCTAAATGAGCAAATGATCGTAGAAGATGAAGAGAGAGGAGAAGCAGAATAAGAAGAAGATGATGATGATGATGAATACTTTCCTGCTCAACCGTTGCCATGCTAAAATCCTGTTGGGTATAGATCAAGCTTCAGTTGAAACTATATCCCAAATATGAAATGTAAAGGAGACGAAGAATATTAGGAGAATTACAGACTTGACATTGTCTCATATCTCATCATTTGTTGAGGTCGATTAAGATCGACTGACAAATAAGTCAATTTATATTAATAAGAGTTGCCCTCATATCTCATCATTTGTTGAGGTCGATTAAGATCGACTGACAAATAAGTCAATTTATATTAATAAGTAGCGACCCTCTCTATCTCATTTGTACATTTGTTTTGTTAGACTGCGTGGGGATTCATCTTAGTGACTTTTGTATTTTATCAATCCATGCCTCTGTAGTGTTTTAGAGAAATAATTCTTCTACTTGTGTTTCCTCTGAACTCCTGCCGCGTGCTGTTAGACTTGTCATGCAAAAATGTTTGGTAATCTTTTCTTCTTCTTTCTATTGGCTTATGTCCTGTTTGTGCCTTTCAGCATCAGGTTATGAAGAAGTTTCTTAACCTGGCTCTAGTTTGTGCTACATAGACGGGGAGCTGTACTGCTTCTGTTATTTGTGCTATCCATTTTTTGCGCGGTCAGCCTTTGACTGTGTACCCATTGAATCTGTTTAGCATTGCTTTCTGGGGATACTATCTAATGTTTGTCACATGACCGAACCATTTGGTTTGCTTTCTCTTGATGAGGTCTAGCACTGGTCGTGTACCCACTTGTTTCCTAATATCCTCGTTTCTAATTCTATATATTATTGTTACTCTATGCATTCTGCGTAGGCATTTCATCTCCGCTGTTACAATGTTTCTTTTATCTTTATTTGTCAACGTCTAATTTTTGTTTAGTAACATTTTTGCCAAATAGATTAGTTCTGTCTGTCAATATGCGACATGTCTGGTGGTGTTTTAAATTGTTGTCACATTTCATGTTTCACATTGTTTTACCCTTCTTGTGTCCATTGCGAGCACTTCTCGCATGTACTTTCTAACTCATATTTTTAAATCTTTGGTCAATAACTAGTAAAGCAGTCATTGTCCATCACGCCACACGATGGAGTAGTTAATGGCAGCAACAAACTCCATTCTCTTCACACAATCTGCGGTAATCCGTTATCTGGCTCGTGTCGTGATTTCCATTTCTGCTTCTGTAGTTCTTGACGAACTCTCTCGTCCGTCTTCTCTGTGTGGGCTCATAGGCATGGCGGTTCTGTTGATGGTGTCAGGTTCTCTTATTTGGACACGATCGATCTGTCAGCGTCGGCTGGCTATGATGGCGTGCACCTTTATTATTTACCCTTGGCAAGCACTTCTTAGTTGGCGATGATGTTCGATCAGAAAGTTATATGAATCTTTCTTAAACAGGCTGTGTGGAAAGATGGTGTTATTGACATTTCTCTTCACTAATGTAATGGCATTTTGAAGCTGTGTGGTGTACGATATGCCTGAATTAGTTTCTGCGTTGAAGGAATTTAAAAGCAGATTTAAAAATAATTTATTTAGTATATTATTTGTGCAGGAAGAACACTTTCTCGAACAATACATAGAAAATCTCTCAACTGGATTCAAACGACTCTATTACACGCCAAATCTCCAAGTTAGAAATAATCCTCTTAAGGGCTTACTGATAGATAAGCCAAAAGCAAACAATTTCAGACAACAGTCGCACACAGCCCAGACAAGTGTAACGCAAAGCCAAACAACGACAGTTCGGACGGACAGCAGTATTAACGAACAGCGATACCAATAGGGCCTGCACATTTAATCCCATATACAAGTCACGCAAAATAACGAAACACCTTACAAGAAAATAGCCAGCTCTCCTATAGAACAATAATCCTTTTCATGGCTTTCACAAATATAAAGATAATATCCAGAAAATCCACAAGATACAAGACCCTACAATAAAACACAACATTGTCACCACCCAACAACACAATACGAAAATATGACCCTTATATGCTAAAAGGCAATGACGCACTAATATGAGCACCTGGTTGCCAAAAACTACGTTTCAAATGGGTATGGTTTGGCCATAAGCAGACAAAATGTTATAGCATGAATAATGGAGGATACATCATATATTTTTATAACTTATAGTGTTTTCTTCTTCTTCTCTTTTTTCCCACCTTATTGAAGGTCGATAAATAAAATAATATATAATTCCTGAAACTTCGTGACATCTAATTCCTGAAACTTCACGATATATAATTCCTGAAATTTCGTGATATTTAATTACATTGATTTTAGTGGCATCCTCTGGCAAAATTTCACTGAAAAAGTCCCTCAAATAGCATTTTGTCTTGCCTGGTATATCTCCTTAAAGATAATTATGGAGATAATCTATGGTTAGTTAAATGAAGTGCTAAAAGATTAGCAATTTGATTTCACAAGGTCAGAGGTACACAGGATACCTATCATTGCGGCTCTCTCAGAAAGAATGATCGGTCAAGGACGGCCACTATTTAACTGCCTTATTGACTACCTTTGACTGAGTCCTCTGGAACAAACATTTTCAGATACTGTAACAAACAGGTAACTAGAACCTGTATACAAATCACGAAACAATTGTTTTTCAATCAAAGAAGGACTAACCATTTCAGTTTTAATAAGTCACTGTTACTTGCTGTCATCGTCTATATTTCACATATCCTGAGATAATGCTGGAAAATGTTGTTTGTGGTTCTAATCTATGGTATGAAAGTTTATGTCATCAAATTTGCCAATGATCAAGCTATAGTGGAAGAAGCAGTAGCAACGTTGCAAAATGCTGCTTGGAAAAATCAACAACACAATCAAGCATCTTGACACGAAAATGATAAAACAAGTACAGCATTTACATATTTAGGACAAACCATCGTGTTTCTGTTGGGTGTGAAATAAATAAACACATCCAGCACACGACGCGACGACAGCAAAGACGTTGCTACCTGTAGTCCTCAGCCTAAATAACCCTGGAATACCTTAGCAATGGGAATAAAGTCGTAGAACAGTTTTGTTGTTGTTGTCTTAAGCGAGACTTCAGTTGTATTTAGTTTAATTTCTGCTAGTGTTTACTATGTGGTTGTTGGCTTTTATATTCTCTTTCATGGCAGCACCAGTTTATGGCTTGTTTAGTTATATACGTTTTATTTCCTGGCGATATATCCTATCCAACTATGTGTCATTTTTCTCCAACTACATTTGTTGTAGTTGCGCGTTTTGCGTCGTTTAAAAAAAAGTAACTCTCTTTTGATAGCAAGTACGAGGCTGGCTTGTCTGCTAGTGAAGATCTACAATCTGGATGTGCTCAACTTATTCTCGATACTGGATGATATTTCTTCGGACGTAACGTGATTCCAAAAACACGACATGGTATATGCTCTGTTCGTTTGTTCTTCATGTACTCCCGTACATCTTTAAATAGAGCAGTTATTGACGACATCAATCACGAAATGATTCTTGATGTGACAAGATAGTGGCTGGTTTATCTTGATAAGCTTATGTTCCTGGACATGTGTTTCTATTTTCCAATATCTTTTATGCGATGGTAGTGACATATCTTTATGGCAAATGACTCGAGTAGTGTCTTGGAGGGCTCTGTCTATGATATATGCGAAAACTGAGCCACTGTGACGCTGAGAGATATCGTACGAAGTAACTAATGATGCAGTCTAACTGCTGTATCGTAGAAACATCTCCAAATTAAGGGGTTTTGCACACTCTACTATTTACTCACGGTAGAGACTACGTGATGTGGAATAGTTTTCTGGATTTGAAAGCACGCTCTATAAAAAAATATACCATATATACGATACAGGAAAATTGAGTACGTAACTACTTTTTGTGACGATTGGAAGACGAAGTAGACTATTATGATTCATTGTATGTATTATTAACGCTCTACTAGATCCAACTGCAAATTAGTATCTCGCTTACGTTTACGTTAAAGATAGGTAGCGAGAGGGGGAATTCGCCACCTTTCTTCACACAGGCTGTGACTTAATGTACTGAAGTCTCTAACACTTCATTCTTGACCAACGGTTGTCTGGTGAGGGACTTCATTTACTTGTATATTGTATAATAGGTGTACTGCTAGATGTTATAATCTGCCTGGCTGCGCGAAGGTGGTGGACTGGCCTTGACATCATCAACTTCCTAACCTACTTGATGATGTATTATTTCTTATCTCATCTAGAACACACTGCTCATTCAATACTTAAATTGGGCCGTTTTCACGAGCTTCACCCAACATACTTCACTTGCCTTGACTTTCACTTATACTGCCATATTAAGTCAGATTTCGTTATCTCCCCCACACTTCTCCCAAGTAGGTGTTCTATTTGTGCAATGCATTTCTGATTATATATTTTTGTTTTTTTCGTAAGAGTGTATCTTATGATTCTTCATTCTCTTTCCTTAATCTCAAGCTGTATTTGGTTGTTTTTACTTTCATGGTCAGAAATTTGTGTTTTTCATATTACATCTGGAGACCAAATATTTTTAAAAGAATGAAAAGAATACATGGGATCAAGATGATGAGCAGCGCATGAGTGGCAGCGATCCATAGCTGACTGCTAGCGTCAGGGCCAGCGAACCAGAGCTGCCAAGACCCTTCTACACCTCCACATGGTGATCCTGGATAACAGGCTGCAACAGCGCAGACTGGCCAAGTAGAAGGGATCGAAGAGAGAATGCTAACCCGGTACTAAAATAATGCTTGCTGAAGTCGGATGTGTTGGACCGAAAGGTGCAAATATCGCAGTCAAGCTGTAAACTACGACACAACGCATTCCGTTCTCTGGACTACATTCTGCTACTTAAGCCCTTTCAGGGTTTCGTAGCTGGAGATTGAGAACGAACGAAGCCAAACCTGGCCAAAAGAATACATGTTGATAAAGGCCTCGAGTCTGCAGTCAAGTCCCGAACAACCTAATCCCACTGATTTTACAATATTCTCCGAGCATCCTAATATTGTTTTATTTCTGGAGAATGCTGCCGAATTATATATTGAACGAACAGAGCTGAGGGGTAAAACAGTTTTATTTTAAATCCTGAAGTAAAAAAATGTTGGTTTGTTCCTCCCGGTTTTGTCATTGTTATTTTCCAAACTAAATCTAAGCTGTGCTATTCTTAAATTGTATATTCGTGTAGTCTCTTCTTTTATTATGTATGGGATATTTGTGTTTAGTTTGCTTCGATCTTCAATTCTGTTATTGCTGATTAAACTGTTGGCCTATATATCTTCTTCTGTGTTTATATTCGCTTAAGCTAGATCATAAATAAATTATCTGCATTAATAAACCAAAGTATAGCTAATTAAAATATCTGATGTGGCTCGTCGTTGTATTTGTACCACATGTGCTGTTTCAGCTGCAGCCCCAATTTTGTTTACCTGTCCCAAAATGCCAGGTTGAAAGATATTGCCGCCGATACATTTCTTTACACCCTGTGTGGTTTTGCTTTTCCTACTTAAAAAATGGAATTCCTTTACCCGGCAAATGACTTCCTTAAACAAACGTATTACCTGTTCAAATACTTGGCGGCAGATCTCCGATACACTTGGTATTTTTTACTAAAATAACTTGTTAATGAAGGATGTGATCGAAGAAGCAGCAGTCTGTCGGGTGGTGTTGTTTTACATCTGATTAAATATGGACTGAACTATGTTCTCAAGTGATCATCAAAGCACGGTATTAAATGCAGAGAGGAGGCACAAGGAAGATACAGGATAGAATGTATTGAGAGAAGTGATAGGAGCTGTATTAACTGCAGAGAGTAGACACAAAAAAGATACGAGATATAATGTATTGAGAGAAGTGATGGGAGCTGTATTAACTGCAGAGAGTAGACACAAAAAAGATACGAGATATAATGTATTGAGAGAAGTGATGGGAGCTGTATTAACTGCAGAGAGTAGACACAAGGAAGATACAGGATAGAATATATTGAGAGAAGTGATGAAGCAGAAATGAAGGAATACGCGCTGAAATGAGAACTAGAATGAAATAGAATATAAATTATTTAAACGTTTAACGAAAGACTACTGTTTGGTGTAGTAGTAGAGCACTCGTTTTTCACGGCAAAGGCGCGAGTTCAACTCCCACAGCCGTCACACTGGGTGTAACTTACGGCACCTGACTTATTTTACGAAGAGAAAAACAGCGAAGAAGGGAACTTAGTATATAGAAATCTCCAACACTACATTCCCGACCAGCGGTTAAATCTCATTACCATCAAGTGCCATACCGACTGGCGTATGCGATCACGTTATCCACAACTCTGTCTCTGGTGCTGGAAATTAGTTCTGTAGTTGGTGCTCTCCCATGCCACGTACTCAGCCCTTCCAGTATTTTATGTCTCTGTCTTCGTCTGTCTCTCCCACCCAAAATTGTGACTGTTGTAATAACATTTTCAATATTTTCACTGCGCACGCCATGTCCGAAAAACACTGATTGTTTCTTGTTAATGTTGTTGGAACATTTCCGTTGTGCGTCCACTTCTAACAGTAATACAGCTATTAGATTTTTGTGTCTGTCCATGATTAAGTCTGCTGTGTCCTTTATCTTTATTAGTACAGCAAGTACGGCAATATAAAGTTCAAATTCGATATAAATCTACTATTGGGAATAGGCTCATATTTTCTTGACCAACATACCACTAGCGGTGACGTGGTCATCATCACGCCGGCCGTCTTTAATTTCCCAGGCTATTATTGTACCCAATTAGTTAGACTGGATCGACTCCGGTTCTGTTTACGATCGGATAAAATCACGCACCAACCGGGGACCGAACCCAGATCGCTAGGGCGAGAACATGTGTACTAACTACTACGCTACCTTGGCTCCACAAATTAAGAAGTAACAGTTGACTAACTTTCAGGATACTACGCCACGTCATTTGGAGTTATATTATGCGAACATGAGGTGTCCATTTTGAGAAGGACAGAATAGAACAGCTCCATTCTATAACTATCGTTCCTTTTTGTTTCAATATTAAAATAGATCCACCATTGTAGTGGATCTATTTGAAGGAAGCCAGGGCCGAATCATTTAAATGACATTTAAGTGGTTTCTGTCTGGGAACTTGTTTACGCTACATGAGGTTTCCAGTTCCCTGCACAGGCATTCCTTGTCGCATTCGACAATGTGCCTATTAGGGCGCATTGTCCCTGTTTCTTCTTAAAGAGACGCCGAGAGTCTTACACAACGGCGATAACTCATGTCATAAAAGTATAGCTTTATCTACGACTACCAACGTCACCATGAAAATAACGTGCTGTCCAAATCATAACTGATGAAGCAAATAATTGCTTTAGTACAGACATTCTAAATCAGGCTAACTGTAATGGGGGAATCAGACGTATATCTGAGTGAAAAATTGTGCTGTTTCGTGTAAAGAAGAATTTTTAATGAACTGAAATTATTTCCATCTTTCTAGAGGTCGTAAGTGATAAAGGGGATTTGAACTTGGTTTACAAACCCAAGGTATCAGGTTGATATCTTATCGACAGACATGGCAGACTGGGGATGTCGTGGTTTTTCATGGTATTACTACTTCTTTATGTCGACCCAGAAATATTCAGCGCCGAATCGGGAGCTCCGGATTTTAGAAGTGAAAGAGACGCACACATGGGAACGACCAATTAAATCGGTTTTATGAGGCAGTTTCGATTGTTCCCCGAATATATCTTCACCGTTGAACAAGCTAGATAAGACCATGCGCATCTGTAAGCCAACTTGCAAGTGTAGCTGTCGATGGTTTTCTTTCCTCAAATCCTCGAGAAAACGAATTATTCGTCTTTTATTGGTGCATCTTATTTGGGGTATTGTTTCTAGAGATTTCTTTTAAACCCTGAAGATTGTTCTATATCTAGCAAGCTCTAGGTCGATATTATCAGGCGTGTGTGTGGGCAATGTCTCGATTGAAAAGTTGTCTGCGCTAGACGAGGATTGTAAGCTTGGTACCTGGTTCAAATCACGTCGCGTGTGGGTTAACAGACCGGGCTGTGTTTAATATGTCCGCTTCTCCCAGTAGACCCAGGTAAGACTCCTTCTCTTATCACCTCACACTCTTTTTTCATTTAACTTCGTCCAACAATCCAGTCTTACACAACTTTCACACGTGCCCTCAGGATAAAGCCCTTCCACTGCACACTTTGGTTGGATTGACATCTGAGATCGCCTTATCTAGCACTGGTATATACAGACGCACACACGCATCCAGGCATTGGTTATCACCTACCACGTCCTGATATCACCTAAAATTACTACGGATGGGGTAGAAAGGGTATTCATCCGCCAGTAGAATACAGAGAGGCAAACCAATTACGTAATAAAAAGTGGAAAATGTCAGAGCCCCCATGGGAGTCGTGTGCTCTATCGTCGCACTTTCAGCGATGAAAGCACACGTTAGAGCGCCATTTTCCTTTTTTCCATATCAGAGGGAATTGACTGGTGTGTTAATCGCCTCCTGCGGCATTTTATCAGTGTTTCAGCGGTCCTGTTCTCCTCTCTGTCGCACACAGAGCTCTCCCCGAAACCACTTGGCCAATATGTGAAACTAAGTTATTTTATTGCTGTAAAACTCTTCTACCAGACCTACTTGTATTGTTGAAGGCGTTGTCTGGATACTTATACTTAAGTTGTATGTCCGATGCCACTCAAAGCCACTTACATTCTTAGTTCATTCCGGTATATAAAATATGAATGCACTTATATAATTGTCAAGTCATCATGAAAATATATACACTTGTTAAATTACCCTTCCTCACTTATTGCCAACTGGAAATAAACGAATAATAACAATGTCACATTTCGCATTGAGCCAGCATCATCGTCATTTAGAATGAATTGTTTGAGAAACCATTCCTGTAAGTATACACAGATCTGCTTTGATACAGGCTTCCTTAAAGAAGGCGACTGCAATAGTAGTGTTAAGGTTAATATGTATGAAAATGAGAATAGAACAAGCTTGTCTAAAATGGTCATGCAGTATAAAACTGCCACATAATCTTGACTGATGTATGTGAATGAGTAATACTGTATTAATAATAGCTATTGTATTAGTATACAGAGCTTATGATGGAATACTGCAAACTACTAATAAATACGTTCTTGTTGACAGACATATATTTGTGTACGTGTATATACATATATGTGTGTATAAATATATGTGTGTGTGTATATATATATATATATGTTCCAAAACAGGACATCAAGCTAGCAGAGGAAACCACGGAGGATGTAAACTCCTATACCTACATAGGTCAATAGGTAAATTCCAACCACAAAATCGACCACGAAATCTCCAGACGACGAAGAGCAGCTTGGTATTCTTTTAACTCCATTAAGCTGATACCCCAAAAATATGAAAGACACCAGGACAAGAGCCGGTGTGAAATATGTGCAAAATAGATGCTGAGAAGCTCAGTCATTCAGAGAGCAATGGGACGGCTCGTTCTAAAAATATCGATGCAGAATAAGGTCCGAAACAAAATTCGATATCAAACTTTGTTTCGAGACGTTGTGGAAGAAGGGAAGTAACGCAAACATTGCTGGGCTGTGGTATGCATGTCTTACAACAGGTGGACACGGGAACTTCGTTTTGGTGGTCATATGTCTGTGCATGTCTATGGGGTCGCCTACCTATGCGATGGCGAGATGGACTTATCAGAGACCTAGACCCACATTGGTACAGCGTTGCAAAATATCGGGACGCACAAAGAAAATTGCTTGCTTCCTCGCATCTGCCGAACTGACGCTGAGGATAATGTCAAATATCATTATATTTTGATTCGGTTGAACCACATTTTGTCTGGCGTTCACTGTTGGAACAAGGTGTCGATTCTGGCTATATCAGATTTCTTTCTTACCAACAGTTATACGAACTGCATTACCACATTTCGTCCTTGCCAACCTCCAATTGTGAAACCAGTTCAGAAGAAGGTTCAGAAAATGGATGTCTCAAAGAGCAAAATGTTGCGCAATCGTTTCGCCAATTCTGATCCAGTCTTCTTTTGCGGGTGGCAACTAGAGGATGTCAACGAGTAAATCTCTCTTGGCGCCTCCTCAATATGAAGAGGAACATGGGACCTGTTTTGACAAGACGTCGCCTGGACAGCCTTCTCGTCTATTAACACGGCTCTGGACGGTTACCAAGACCAGAACCTACGAACCTCGTTCTTCAATTCCACTATCCTCTCTGCTATGTGCTACGGTGCTGAGACATGGACATTAATAAAATCACTGGAGGACAAATTGAGAGTGAACCAAGCGTTTTCTGAGAGACGCTTGGTCGGAATCCCTCTCAGGAACTAATGTATACAAAAGTGCCACAATTCCGACATACGACGATTGTTCTTGCTGAATGATGCGGTAGTCTATGCAGACACGGCAAAACATAGATGTTACGACAAAATGATGGTCGATGGAGCATGGCGACAGAAATCTGGTACTCCCGAGATAAAAAGAGACCGCGGGGAAGACCAATGCGTTGGTCAGACTCCCTTGCTGTGAACAACAACTTCTGAGGCACCTCTAGAGGAACACTTACCACGCACTAGGCTTCCGTGACCCAAGACAGTGTAAGCTAGAGACTAAGTTGAGACCCGTAGCTACGCCGAGTAACGGGTCATCAAGATATTTCTAAACCAGATTTACCGGGTTCAAATTCCGACGTGTTCAGATTTGCAGTCACGAGGTTTTTTGTCTCTGTGCGATCGTTCTTCCGCGTACCGAAACTAATGACAACTCACCGTACTGCACACCAGCAAAGAAACTTCTAACAGCCAAACTGATTGGTTGGCGATTGCAAAAAGCGACCATCTGCAAAGGACATGTCACTTACATTTATTTATATATATATATATATATATATATATATATATATATATATATATATATATATATATATATAAAGTTCTAAATTTTGCTATAGAATGGGGTGAGGTTCAGGATGAACTCTCAACAACAACTAAATGCTCCTATGGCGTCTCGTATAGCATCTGACAACAAAGTCCAACTACTCACCTTCTCATGACAGAACTGTTTGACTAACAGGAGAATGGGCGGAAGGCGAATCACTGGCGCGTTAAAACCAGTAGTTTGGGACAGATGGGGCTCATAATCCTAGGAAGTCAGTTCATCTAGGAGAAGGAAAATAATGATTTCAAACCAAATCAAGCCTTGCAGATAAGATACTGGCGTTCTTGTCGGGTTTTGTCAGATGGCAACCTGTTTTCTGATACCTCTGGAAGTTAGCAAGCGTCTACCAAACCTGACAACCGACGACGTACGAAGGAGCACATGCAAGAAGATACAATGCCCTATCCTAGGGCGAGGAAATACAACCTCAGGATGAGTGTTGTGGCTGGGCAAATCGGGCTCTTACCCTGGTCTAGGAGTGAAGCCCCGACAGGCGAACAGATAAAGCATTGCTTTGCTGATCTGACAGCTTCTGCAGCTTGCCTTGTTCCAAATGTATTGGTATTACCTTTCTCTTGGAGTAAACAAGGCAGACCGAGAGAGGGACCATACTGCATGGACAACGCAGTCTCTATATTTCTGCCTGAACAAGACGAAATGAGCCAATGAAGACTGTGTCTATGTATATATATATACATATATATATATATGTGTGTATATATATATATATACACGTATATATATATATATATATATATATATATAAAAATACATGTATGTATATATATATATATATAAATACATGTATGTATATATACACATATATATGTACATAATATTTATACGCATACGTATGAACACACGCACATACATATATATACATATATATAAATATATATATATATATATATATATATAGGATGATCGTCTTTCCCGTACAGATATACCTCTGACTGTTTTATTATTGAAGATAGTGTAAAACAGACCTGTACAACTAGGCAAGTGGAACGTGTCAAACTCCTTCAACCAAAAACATGCAGGCTGCACGCATAAAAAATAATACCATATTCATTATCGGATGACCTTTATATTGAAACAATTTCATGATGAACGACTGGCCGAGTGGTTTGGATATCGAACTTCTGACCATGAGGGCATGCGGCTAAAACCTCAGTAAGTCGCGTTTATTTCTATTTGAAGTAAAATAAAAACATAGCCTGTACAGAGCGTGTCGACTATAGAGCCAAGTGGCCTTTATTCATCAGACATCATCTCGGTTGACCCTAGCAATGGTAATGAACGTGACAGTGATAGCAGTTTTAGTAGAAAATAACACAGAAGATAGGTAATCGATGGCTCAAGTAATGAATGAATACACCAAATGAAAGACTGCACGGTTATGTAAAATCTCTTGCTAATGATTATGTCTGTTCTTCCTATCGACACAGTGCTATTTTTTCGTCAAACTGATTGCTGGGAAAAGCAGAATTTCCAATTGGGGCACATATAACGGAATGCTTCAGTCTAAATTGACCATTTTGAATCTTTCAATCTCACAATAAGATTTCGTTATCAAATCAAATAGCGCGACATTGGCGCGGACAACGTGTCTCGCTAACTACAGGTCAGCTGGCTATATGCGATGTTTTATCTTTCTCATGAAGTGGTCAAGCCGTTTGCATCGTGTTCAGACGGTCGGTGTTCGAATTCGAGCTGCGACGGTCGGCTCATGACGTCAATTTTTCCGGAGATCTCTGGGCTCATCACTGGAGCTACGGGGTTCGTGCTTTGTGCGATGCTCTTTGCAGGTGGGGATACCTGGGTTGATCACTGGAGCTACGGAGTTCGTGCTTTGTGCGATGCTCTTGACAGGCGGGGATACCTTTCTGCTTAGAGAGACTGAGCCATATGGGAAACCTGCGGCGATGAATTTGAACCCTCTCATTTAACCTTAAAACAAAAATAATCCAAGCTGGCCTCATTGCAGATACTGCCATCGGGGATAAAGTAGTATAGACTGCATTCTATTGGGTCTTAGTGTTTGGTTAGATGGCCCTATCGGTTCTCTCCATCACTGCCTTACATTTCCAAAAAGTAAACCAGGAACTGGTTTAAAGCTGGGTAGAAACTAAGAAGAGCTCAAGACACCTCGCTACTTAGGCGTTCTGATTGCATGATATACACACTCATTGCAGTTTTTGTATCCATGCTGTAATTTAATTTCCTTTACATATTTGATCTTTATGATAGGAGGTGGACAATGCAGCAGTCAATGGGCTGACATCAGCCAGAGACTCGTAGATGACTGCTTACATCTATGTCAGTGACCCATAAATGATCAAGAGCCTCATCCTGATTTCATGTGGCGGTTCTGGAAACAGACTGCAACCTTGCAGCCTGACTGAGGGCTTGCTTAGGAATTGAAAAGGGAAGCGCACCCAGTCCCCAAAAAATGCGGTGCTATAAATTGCATGTGTCCGATCGAAAGGCGCATATAACACAACGTCACAAACGAGCGTCGAAGAAAAATACCTTTTTTTTTATAAAACACATGAATTATAATTGTTAATGGAATTCGTAACATTCATCTGCATAACTGAACTATAATTGATAATTATGTATTTGTCCCATGTGGTTCTCTACAATGTTATATGAAAAGATATCTGCATATTAATCAATCAATCAAAATCATGTTAGCTGCCCGTGGAGCATAGGTCCTCAAGAATACTCGCCAAGTCTTCTTATCATAAATCATCTGAGCAAATTCTGTCTACGTCTTGTTTGCTGCTTTTACATTTGCTTCCAGTTCCCTTTTCCACGAGTGTCTTGGTCTTCCTCTACTTCTCTGTGGATTCCAGAACAGAGCTTGTCTGGTAATGTTATCCCCAGGTTTCCGTAATGTGTGGCCTATCCATCGCCTCCCCCGTATCCCATGCTCCACTGGTATTTGTCCCGCTGCCCCATCAGTTCCACGTTGGTGATCTTGTCGTACCATGTCCATCCTTGTATTTTGCGCAGGCAACAACTTACGAAAGTCTGTACATTTGCCGCATGTACCTTTGCTGTCCTCCATGTTTTAGAGCCATATAATATAACTGATTTTAAATTGCAGTTGAAGATTTTTATTTTGGTGGTGGTTTTAATTGCTTTTAACTACCATAAATTCCTCAACACAATTAAAGCTCCTCTTGCCTTCTGTATTCTTAACTTTACATAATTTTCTGCACCTCCTACAATGTCTATATTGCTGCCAAGATATGTCGAAGACTCTACATTCAGCCCAATTCTATCATTGCTAATTGTATTTATTTTCAAAACCTGTGTTTTTTCTTTGTGTATATATACAAAGATTCACAATTTCGGTTCAATTCGTTAGACTGTAATGTATGTCCTAGTGACTATCAGTGACCTAATCCTTCATGGTTTATCGCACAGTTCGGTTCCAAATCATAAAATTGGACTGTAAAACATAAAATATAGGGTTTCTGAATAATTGTTGCTATATCTTTTTTTTCTATATCTTTTTTTTTTTACTTGTGTACTTATCTAGTCATCTATGTCACTTATATGAATAAAATCACACAGGAGGGAAATACAGAACTGGAAAGTACCAACGAATTTTTCTTTGCAGATGACGAATGTTTGATCCACCACAGTGAACATAACCTACAAAGTCATATTGACTCACTGTACTTAAACTGTAACAAGTACGACAAGAATATCATCACTTTATAAAAACAGAGTTAATGAACAAAAGTAGAAATCCCACCACACTTGAGACAATGAACAAACGTAGAAAGCCCACCACACTTGAGACAATGAACAAAAGTAGAAAGCCCACCACACTTGAGACAATGAACATAAGTAGAAAGCCCACCACACTTGAGACAATGAACAAAAGTAGAAAGCCCACCACGCTTGAGACAATGAACAAAAGTAGAAAGCCCACCACACTTGAGACAATGAACAAAAGTAGAAAGCCCACCACACTTGAGACAATGAACATAAGTAGAAAGCCCACCACACTTGAGACAATGAACATAAGTAGAAAGCCCACCACACTTGAGACAATGAACAAAAGTAGAAAGCCCACCACACTTGAGACAATGAACATAAGTAGAAAGCCCACCACACTTGAGACAATGAACATAAGTAGAAAGCCCACCACACTTGAGACAATGAACATAAGTAGAAAGCCCACCACACTTGAGACAATGAACATAAGTAGAAAGCCCACCACACTTGAGACAATGAACATAAGTAGAAAGCCCACCACACTTGAGACAATGAACATAAGTAGAAAGCCCACCACACTTGAGACAATGAACAAAAGTAGAAAGCCCACCACACTTGAGACAATGAACATAAGTAGAAAGCCCACCACACTTGATATCAATGTGAATGAAAGAAATACCAGAATTTATGTATTTGGGAACTGATTTTACTGAGGACAGCAGACTCGACAGAGAGATAGAAACGAAAGTGCAGAGGACAAACGCTGTCACCTACCAGCTGTCTCCACTACTAAGACACTCCAAGATTTCCCTCCAAGCAAAAAAACAGATGATAAATAGTATCTTTATCTATACTCTGTGCTAACTGTGCCAGACATGGGTATTGAATATGGCCCAGAAACGAAAGTTAGCCACCTGCGAAATGCGGTACCTACGTTATGTCACTAACAACACAAGAGGAAACAGAATCACAAATATGAATGTTTGGAAGAAGGTTAGAACATTTCCCTGTCTAAATTACATCGAACAACAGAGAATGAATTGGTTTGACCACATTGTGAAAATGCAACAAGACCACATTGTTCATGCAACCCTCTGCAGGTGAAAATCAGGAAGAAAGGCGAGAGGTAGACCCAGGAAAAGGTGAATAAATAGCGTAAACGAGACTTGCCTGAAATCGGGGAAATGGGCCACGAGAGAGGAGAAAGACAAATACATACCACGACAATGGGCTACAATCCGGTAGAAAGTGAGACGACAAAAGAAGAAGAAAGAATATTTGCACCACTTATCTCTATAGCCTACTTGTGAAGCTTACAAAACTTTGATAATCTGGTAAATGTTTTTTAAACCAGAAAACGGAATACACACCATTAATGGAAAATTAATGTTATTTTATACATTGAATAACATTTTTGAATAAAAATGGCATATACGCTTTTTTTTAGCACATTAAATAGCAAAGCAAAATATTTAAAGTGTAGATAAACTTTAAAAAATATATTTCAGTTCGAGGTTTAGGAAGAATAAATATGTTATTGTCTTCGTTCATGCTCACTGACACCTGAAATATCACCCGTAACGAAGATAGAGCGGTGAATGAGCCAACGACTCATATCTAGCTACCTTTATTATGTTCTGCCAATTATAGCTATGACACTGTTCCACCTGGTGGCGGCCCTGGAAAGAGACTGCAACTTTGCAGCCTTGCTAAAAGAATAGAGTGGGAAAGCAAACCTGGTCCAAAAAAAAAACCGCGCCGAAACGGGCATATTTGGTAGTCTCTCTGTAAACTGCGGCGCAACGCCACATCCTGCATTTCAGGGCGAATGCTGAAGAAAATTAAATAGTAGAAGAAATATCAAGTAAACTAACTTATGTATCTTTAAAATATATATTTACTCTGCGTGACAGCAGTTGTTGTTGTTTCGAATGCCCACAATGAATATGTTACTCTTATGTGCACTCTGAAAAGGGCGTTAAGTGACGGGTTCTAGTAGCTTTCCTCATATCCCGAACGTGCTGATGAAAAGTGGACAAGGATCCTCCAGGTGGGTGTGCTATGCTTGGCCTCATCTGCGTGTCGCTCACTATTACGGAGATCACGTCGAACCTCACCTTGTTAGCCAGACTGTTGTCCTCGAAAACAGCCTGTTTCCAGGACGACCAACAAGGAGGTCAGGTGAGGGTCTTGGCCAGTATATTTCTCCTGACCCTGGCTAACATTCTCTGATCATTGTGTTTTGCCTGACCAGAGGTTAGCCTCATCGTCCCATATGATAGAAGTTAAAGCGAACTATGTCATTAAATAACCCACTTTTACTAAATGTAGAACAAGAACATGGCCGCTATAAATCAAAGTATTGTATCAAGCTTTCATTTGGAATTCCTTCATGCTAACTTTTTTTTTTAAACCAAAGAGTAGCGGTTATTTATTTGTCAACAATTAACCCCCAAAGTGATCCGAAATTTGTTGTACCTTGCCGGAGACAATTATTAAAATATTTTAAAATTAGAAAGATGTCGTAACAACTAAAGACTAATTTTTCACACTTACTACTAAAAATGTTTACTATTATTTCTATATCTCGCACCAATAACAATTCAGAATACTATCTGTTGACTGACACGACATTAACACGATGAAGAGAAACTTCAAAGATGTTAAATAGCAGTCTTTTGTAAGATCGGTAACTGCGCCACTATAAAGGAATGGACAAATTAAAACGACACATTAAAGCAATGGATTCAGATCATACTTATTTTTGTAGACTGCTTATGCGAATTCATTTGAGAATCCGCAAACGAATTTCTTTTGATAAGTTGCCATAAGAGGTAAAAGAAAAGAAAATTATTGATCGTGTTAACACGCCATGTGACTTGGAGGCATGTTTTCTTGACCAACGACAGACTAAGACCGATGTAATCAGCAGTACGCCTTCCGCATGTGATTCCCAGACTTCCTCTGGTACCCAATTTTTTACGCTGAGTCGACCCCCATGTGTCGTTGGCGATCGAGAAAAAAAAACCCTCATCAATTGGAGATTGAACATAGAACGCACTGCAGTGGGGCCAAAATACTAACAATTACGCTGTCGCTGCATAAAATCAATACATCACGGGCCAATGCAACCAAATTACAAGACCAATGTCAACAGTAACTTAGCCAGAGGCAGCATGGATGCAATTAAGATGACCACATTTGTGAAAACCACCATATCTATCAATAATCGCTTTTCTGTGACTGCCTAATTTCCATCGTGGCTTGCTCTCAAGTAATCACATGTAAATTGCCTCATTCAATTTGGATGGGTGTCCGCGACTTCTCAAGTCGCCAATTAGTCTATCCATCACACACAAATAACACTGCAACATTTTTATTTATAACTAAACATGAACATTACTCACATTTTAAAAATATATGAGCATATGCTGTTCTCTCATTTTTAATAGCGTTTTAAAAGACACATGGGGACGGCGTAGGTTACTGGTTAAGTGACACGGCTCACAATCCGAAGGTTATGGATTCGATCCCCACCACAGCACCGGCCGTTATCCCGGGGAAGCAAACCCTTAGAAAATGCAGGAGGAAGCAGACCCTAATATAAAAATGCATGCTGAAGTCGGATGCACTGGGCCGACAGGCGCAACATAAAAACCACAGTGCAACGCACACCGCCTTGAGGAATAGAGAAATAAGGCGAACGCAAAAAGATTTTTTTTTTTTTAAAAGACCATATTTTTCACATTAAAAAAAATATATCTACATTTGCTGTTCTCTGATATTTAATAGCGTTTTAAAAGACACCGTTATTCGTATTTTAAAATTATATGTACATATGGTGTTTTCTCATATCTAAATAGGTGTTTGGTCTTTTTATAGGAATTTCTTTCTTTATTGTTATTCTTTGTATGTTTTATCGTTATTCTTTCTTAGTTATTATCGCCATTGTTTATATTTCATTATCGTCAGCCATAGTTTCTCTTTCATCGTTGCCACTATTTCTCTTTTATTATCTCCACTATTTATCTTTTTTTCATTTCCAATATCTGTTATTATGGTCATCAATTCTCTGATGCTATATGTCTTATATCTTCTTCTTCTTCTTCTTCTTCATCGTACGCAGTCAGACAGTAACCATTATTTTTTTCGAAAAAAGCGGCGGTCATCCTGAGGCTGTCGCCACTGCCATAGAGCTTGTCTTGCAGTTCCACTGGTGATGGCCACATCTGCTCTCTCTGATCCTCGTATGTCGGGCAGTTCTGCAGCAGATGTTCAGCGGTCATTTTACCAGTACCGCACGGGCATTCGTCGGTACCACCTATCTTCAATTTGTTGAATAGGTGGTACCTCAATCTATTGTGGCCAGTGCGAAGTCTGAAGACCACGACTTGCTCTCTTCTGTTCAACTGTTAATAGGCATCGTTTTTGGTGTAACCAGTATGTTCGGTTTCCCATTTGGTCATGTATCTGGCTTTGATAAGCCGTTTTGACTCTTCGTACGTCATACTAGTATCTGTTTGTGGTAGTTTTGCACCTTCTTTTGCCAGTCTGTCTGCCTCCTCGTTGCCTTGGATGTTGCAGTGTGATGGGACCCACTGTACCACTACCCTTTTTGGTGCGGACTGCTGGCACAGTTTGCAGAGTGCTGCTCTTAAGTCATTAAGCTCAGTGTTTTACATGTCTTATATGATATTAGTTCTTCCTCTTTCATAATTTCGATTCTTTCTCGTTAATTATAACCATTCTTTTTTTTAATAATTAAGTTCTGTCCCTCTTTCCATTTCAATTCTGCCGCTTTTCTTTTTTTCATCTCTACCGCTTCTTCCTCTATCTCATTTTCTCCCGCCACTCTCTTTTTCTCTTTGATCTCTTTTCCTCTTTCATCTCTTTTCCTCCTTCATCTCTTTTTCGCCTTCATCGCATTTTCTCTACCCATTTATTTTTCTCCAACTCCCCCGTGTCTTGTTTTATCCTATTTCTCGTCTTCACGAAATGTTTTTTCGTCCACATTCAGCCTATAACATTGTTTTTTCTCCTCTGTTTTTTTTATCTCTCTCGCCATCTATTTTTCTTCCTCCACCCCCATTAATGTTGCTTCCCCACACTACACGTTTTCTATTTTCTTCCAATCTCTTCGTCTCCTTTCTCAGGTTGTCACTCATCTCTTCTTGTTCTTCGAATCCTCATCTTTTTCTCGACTTTCATTTTTCTCATCAAATTATTTTCTTATGTCCGCACCACCTCCGGCCTATCTCTTATTCATCCCCATCTTCCATTCTCTTCTCTTTTTCTCACTCATTTATTTTATATCCAGCCCACCCCCCACCCCCTCCACCCACCCCCACCCTACGCCCTTCTCTTATAAAGTGTTTTCCTCCATCGCCACGTCGTTTTCTCTTAAACATCTTGTTCCCTCTCATTTCTTTTCCTCATTCCCAACATCTTCTTTCTTTCGCTTCTTTGTTTTCGCAATGTCTTTTGTCTCCTTCAGATAGTATTCTCCTTCATCTCTTTGTCTCCTCCATATAGTATTCTCCCTCATCTCTTTGTCTCCTCCATATAGTATTCTCTTTCATCTCTTTGTCTCCCCATATATTATTCTCCCTCATCTCTTAGTCTCCCCCATATGGTATTCTCCCTCATCTCTTTGTCTCCTTTCTCAGTATAATAATATCCCTCTTTCTTTGTCTCTTCCCATCTCTTGTATCTCCTTCACCTATATATTTTACTCCCTGTCACTTCTCATCAGTATCTGTTCGTCATGATTGAATTTTGAGAACATATTCCACTGTCATTGTCTCCACCCCGGACAGGTACATGTTTCTCTTTCTGAAGTCCAGACACAACTGTCCAGATAGAACTGGCCAGACACAACTGTCCAGACACAACTGAACAGACACAACTGAACAGACACAAGCTGTCCAGACACAAACTGTCCAGACACAACTGTCTAGACACAACTGTCCAAACACAACTGTCCAGACACAACTGTCCAGACACAACTGTCCAGACACAATTGAACAGACACAAACACAACTAAACAGACGCAACCTTAACTGAACAGTCTTAAAATTGGAAAAGCAAATGTACTGACAGACTTGTAATTGACAACACAGCTCGAACTACAAGCACGTATGTTATAAAACAACTGAAATGCTTTACAGTGTCATTGATTGAAACATAGAGACAGACAAACGACACAGGGCACCCTGTGTTTGGACACCAGGTGCAGTGCACACGACTGAAATCTATACGAAATTTCTTAGTCTAGCCCAACCACCTGGAAGATCCCTGTCCACCTTCATCAAAACCCTCGGGATGTGAGAAAATCTACTGCAACCCGCCAGTTAACGTCATGTGTGACCTTATCAACTGTAGACATTCAACAACAACAGTCAAATAGCCTCTACAGACTCTTCTTGGAAATCGTCACAACGAAAAATAAATGAATTGACGCAGATCCAGTGAATCAAACTGCAGGAGGAACCTGCGCCTGCACACCACTTGCCTTACGCAACATGTTCGTCCTTAATAGACTCCAAACTGGTGTATCACGATGCTCGGAGAATTTAAATTGATGGAAATACAGGGATGAGACATGCGACTTTGGAACAACACAAGACCTAGACCACACGATGGTCTGTCCAAACCTTCTGTGGAGCGTATAGCATAGTCGACAGCTAGCTGACCTTGTAGACTAGAGATTACAGCGTGGCAGTTTTAGAATTCACGGACGCACAGAAACAAATTATGGGTCGTGGTTCGTGCCTGGTACCTCCGCTCCTCCAGTCGATCCAGCTGCTACACAAAAAAACGATGCCTATTACCAGTTGAACAGAAGAGAGCAGGTCGTGGTCTTCAGACTTCGCACTGGCCACAATAGACTGAGGTACCACCTATTCAACAAATTGAAGATAGGTGGCACTGACGAATGCCCGTGTGGTACCGGGAAAATGACCGCTGAGCATTTGCTGCAAAACTGCCCGACATACGAGGATCAGAGAGAGCAGATGTGGCCATCACCAGTAGAAACACTAAACAAGCTCTATGGCAGTGCCGACAGCCTCAGGATGACCGCTGCTTTTTTCGAAAAAATAAAGGTTGATGTCTGACTTCGTACGATGAAGAAGAAGAAGAAGATTCAGCTGCACATGGGTACCTGGGGGTAGGAATTGGGAAAGGTAAAAACAGCACTGAAGGAATCTATCCGTTCCACCTCACATAGGCTGCGGCTTAGTTCTTAAAGGGTCATCTTCAACCTCGACGGCAATTTTTGCCATATTGACCTTCACCGTTCTTACCAAACCTTCTGGAAATACACTTATTCTTCTTCGTCCATTCTCATTCTCCCGGTACCAAGCTCAGAAAAAGGCTTAGCATATAGCAGGACATAGTCCGTAGAACGGAATGCGATGTGTCGCAGTTCACAGCTTCACTGTGATATTTGAACCTTTCGGTCCCACACATTCGACTTCAGCAGACCTGGTTAGCCTTCCCTCTTCGATCCCTCCTTTTATTTTTTTTTTTATTTTTTTTTATTTTTTCGTTCGCCTTATTTCTCTAATCCCCAAAGGCGGTGTGCGTTGCACTGTGGTTTTTATTTTGCCCCTCTCGGCCCAGTGCATCCGACTTCAGCATGCATTTTATATTAGGGTCTGCTTCCTCCTGCATTTTCTAAGGGTTTGCTTCCCCGGGGTAACGGCCGGTGCTGTGATGGGGATCGAACCCAGCACCTTCGGATTGTGAGCCGTGCCACTTAACCACTAGGCCCCGCCGTACCCTGATCCCTTCTCTTTAGCCAGTTTGCTCTATTGCAGCCTGTTATCCATGATCACCGCGTGGAGGTGTAGAAGGGTCTTGGCAGCTCTGGTTCGCTGGCCTTGATGCTAGCAGTCAGCTATGGGTCGCTGACCGCTGCAACTAATGCGCTGCTCATCGTCTTAATCCCGGAAGAAATAAATATGAATGACATATTGGGGAGGAATGACAAGGCAATCCATGTGGCTAAACATTGGAAACACGATGTCTGACATGATTCCCAGGACAGGAGAAGTAAGTAAGTGAATGATTAACAGCTGGGTTTTTTTCCGGCTATTCTAACTATCATATATAATGTATTGCATGCCATGGGCCTTTCACTTAAATGAAACTTCTCCGGAATCTATAGCCTAGTCTGGGGCGGCTGCACCATTACTTATTCATGTATCCAAGTAATAATTCCACAAAATTACCTAACTTTCATCCAGGTGGTCCTACAATTTTTAGTTTCTATAGAAACTCTGTGTTGTGATGAGAACAAAGGCGATTGGTACACGTTTCTTTCTGGTTAAGTTACTGTCTTCATCATTCTTATTCATCTTTTTATTGCTCCAATATAAGTGTGGCAAGAATAATTTATAAATGTTATTACTATATATTTCATATATAAACACCTCATATCGCTATCGTGTATCACCCCTTTGCATCACCCATTCAGAATATCGTCTTACGCTCCACCCAACCCTCTCCCCCCTTCCTCCGGTCACCTCACCTCACTGTCTCACCCAACGTCTCCCTCTTATTTTATATTACCCTATTGCATCACCCACTTCCTCACATCACTCGTTCATATGACAGCACCACCTCACCACCTCACCTCGCTGTCCCACCTCACCTCACGACCTCACCTCGCTGTCCCACCTCATCTCACTACCTCACCTCGCTGTCCCACCTCACCTAGCGAAATCCTCTCATCTGACCACTCACACCACCCAATCACATCATCTCCTTAAATCACTTCTCTACATCACCTCTCCACTTTAGCTCTCCACTTCACATTACCAAATTCCAACCATACATACATACAAACACACATACATACATGCACACACATACACGCACAGATGCACACACATACACACACAGATACACGCATACACACTCATACACATACACACATACGTACACATACACACATGCACATACACACACATGCACACACACACACACACATACATACATACACATATACACACGCGTACACACATACACATACATACACACGAATACACACATATACATACATATATACACACATACATACACGTACACATACATACATTTACACACATACACATACATGCACACACACATGCACACATACATACACACGCATACACATAAACACACATAGTGTTGCTTAAAACTCCAGGGGCTGGTGTGGATCTACTGTCCTGGTTACGCCGGGGTTCCGGGCAACGAGCGAGCTGATTTTTTGGCGTCACACGCACCCATAACAGGCACAGTGGACATGGATAAAGGTGACATAGTGAGGGTTATCAAGGACCGCCTGCTGGAAAACGACACTGCTTTCGTTGAGTCTGCAAGGCACAGGCTGCGGCACTTTGGAATCAAATTAGGATTCAGTGTATCAGGGAACCTGAGAGGACGAAACAGGAAGCTGTACAACCTACAGGCACCATCAGCATCCACACTTTGCGCCATCTGCTGAGAAAGACTTGAGCACCTATGGGTATGCCCGGAGTGCAGTGAAGTTGACTCCTAGAACAGAACAGAACAGAACAGTGTTGTTCGTCCATCGTAATCGATGAGGACTACTCTGTCAGCATTCACTGTAAACTTTTCTCATGAGTTCCAAGATGGCTAAATAAGCCAATCTGAGCCTTGAATTGTCTGGTGCACTTTGTACAGAGAAATAGGTTACCTCCTTTCCCTGGGATTGAAGAAGGGTTGCTTGCTATGAGTTGACTTGCAGAGCGATCATCTTTAGATTGCCTCACCTATTCTTGATGCTTCATGTCTCTGAACACTCTCAGCAATGGTGCTGCCCCAGTCTGTGCTATTGGTGGCGATTCTATCCCAGTCATCGTGGTTAATATCGCACTGGATCGGTGATCTCTTTAGTGAGTTCTTGTACCTTTTCCGTTACTGTCAGTACTGAACCAAAGCTGGACAAGGGGAATTGTACCGCAAGCATGGAAGGATGTTGTACTTATACCAGTATCAAAGAAAGAAAAAGATAGAACAGATCCAAATGGATACAGGCCTATCAGTCTACTGAGCTGTGTAGGTAAACTGATGGAGCGCATGATAAACGCCAGACTGGTGTGGCACCTGGAAGCAAAACACATATTAATTCCACAGCAAGCAGGATTTAGACAACACAGATCAACTGAGGATCAGATCACTCTCATAGCTCAGGAAATAGAGGATGCTTACCAAGAGAAAAAGCATACAGTAGCGGTTTGGGTGGATTTAGAGAAGGCATTTGACAAGGTGTGGAAAGAAAGACTTAAAGTCAAGCTACGAAGAAGTGAAGTATCTGAAAAAAATGTACAGATGAATCAGCCACTACCTCGAAATCAGAACAGCCAGAGTCCAAGTACAAAGGCAGATGAGCAAAAAGGTGACACTGGAGCAAGGAGTACCCTAAGGGGGAAGTACTGTCACCCACACTTTGTCTGGTGTGTATGAACATCATAGAGAATATACCAAGAAGAGTCCACAGCTCCATGTTTGCAAACGATCTGGCTAATGTGGACCTCTAAAGAAAATCTCATCGTAGCAAACAATCGGATGCAGCAGGCCCTAACATCACTGGAGGTGTGGGCGAAATCATGGCTGGTCAATATAAATGAAGAAAAAACATGTACGATATTCTCCCTTTCAAATAAACCGTAGAACACCAAAATAAGTCTTAATGGCAAATATATGCGGCTAAACGACAACCCAAACTACGTGGGTGTCACATTTGATTTGCGCATGACATGGAAAAGTCAGATCGAGAGAAACCGAATGAGAGCAAGACAAATAATGGCATTCATGAGGAAACATGCTGGCACAAGCTAGGGAGCAGACGAAAGAATACTGAAGAATCTGTACACTGGAAGACTGAGACCAGTTCTCGAGCATGGCATTGTGGCATGGACAACAACAGCAAAGGCGAACGTTGATAAAATTAGCAAACTTCAAAACCAAGCCATGAGAGTTATAACAGGAGGCATGAAGTCAACGCCAATTGTATAACTTGAAAAGATTACAAATCCGCAATCCATAACCGTTAGAAGAGACAGCAGAGACCAGCAGCAAGCAGAGAAACTCAGAAGACTGACAGACCATCCAATGCATCAGAGACTAAATAGATTTGGTAAAGGGAAACTAAAGCGGAGAAACTTTGCAGAAATAGCCAAAGCAAAGATGAGCGAAGACCCTATGAACACCATAATAACACCAAAGTCCATCCCTACTGTACACAAATCCACCTGGAAGCAGCATATCATTCCAGAGGTAGTAGAAAATATACCAGGTATTGGAAAAAAGAACAGCCAGACTGAAAAAGGAAGAAGAGACATAACCCTGAGGCACAAAGCGAAAAATTAACCAAGCATGGACTGGACCCATGCGTACACCGACGGTTCTGTAACAAACACAACACATAATGGAGGGGGAGGGGTATTCCTGAGCCTAACAAATGGTAGAAAAAGAACACTGTCAGTGGCAACTGGAAAATTCTCAAGCAATTTCAGAGCGGAGGCAGGGGCACTGAAGGCTGCAGTAGAAGCAATGCTAACAGGCGAAAGCAATGGACGCCAGATAGTCCTGTTTACAGATGCCCTGTCCGTGGTTACAGCACTAAAAAGCCAGAAAAATACAGAACTTAATGATTTAAGAGCAGTACTCTGTCAACTATGCCAGCAGTTCGCACCAAAAAGAGTAGTGGTATAGTGTGTTCCATCCCACTGTAGCATTCAAGGCAACGAGGAGGCAGACAGACTGGCAAAAGAAGGTGCAAGATTACCACAACCAGATTTTAGTGTGACCTACGAAGAGTCCAGAAGGTTTATTATGGACAGATACATGGCCAAATGGGAAACAAAACATACTGGCTACACAAAAAATGATGCCTATTACCAGTTGAACAGAAAAGAGCAGGTCCTGGTCTTCAGACTCCGCACAGGCCACAACAGACTGAGGTACCATCTATTCAATAAACTGAAGATAGGTGGCACTGACGAATGCCAATTTGGTACAGGGAAAATGACCGCTGAACATCTGCTGCAAAATTGCCCAACATACGAGAACCAGAGAAAGTACATATGGTCATCACCAGTGCCAACACTAGACAAGCTCTATGGCAGTGTCGACAGTCTCAGGATGACAGCTGCTTTCTTCGAACAAATTCAAGTTTACGTCTGACAGAGTACGAAGAAGAAGAAGAAGTACCTTTTCTGCTGCTCACCGCTTACTCTCTTGCCATTTTGGAGTTCACCATAAAGGAGTTCTTTTTGTAGACGTTGATCCGACAAGGGTAACACATGGCCAGTCCGTCTCAGCTGTGCTGCACATATAATGCTGTCTTTACTGGACATGCCCGATCATGCTAACACATCTGTATTTGGCACCATGTCCTACCATCAAATCCTCAGCAGTTTCCGCAGACAGTGCGCGTGGAAGAAGGTGACTACAGACGGTCCAGGTTTCACATGCATATAAAAGGTTAGGTAGAACAATTGCAGGCTAGACCTTTATTTTTGTTTTGAGTCCTGATCCCTCGCCTATCCAACACCTAAGTATGAAGTCTACCAAATGCCGTACTTGCCCTAGCTATGCACATATTCACCTCATCATCTATGTGAATGACTTGGGATAAAGTACTGGCAAGGTACGTGAATTTGTTAACATTTTTTAAACAGCGGTCGTGTACCTTGATTGAAAGCTCTCAACAGGCAGTATCTGGAGCCAGTTCATGTAGGACCTCTGTTTTTGTGATAGAGATGATGAGCCCACAGTTTTTACAAGCTGTGGCGAAACGATTCGTACATAATGTTGGTTTTGGCCCTGAACGTTCTCAGATTGAATAGCCTGCAATCAGTGCGGTAATGAAGCCCAACTCCGACGTCGCAATCGCTGTAGGCATTCCATAGCATGGCAGAAAACATCATACTGAAAAGAGCCGGTAACACTAAAGGGAGCAGAGTAAATTCCCTGATCAATGACTTGGGCACGCATGCCATCAAGAAATTGTTGCACCATTGCAACGACTGTTGCCGGACATCCAAACGTGGCCTTAACTCTCAACGGACCAGCACGATTTACACTATCAAATGCCTTAATGAGGTCCACAAACGTCGTATAGAGAGAAACATTATGTTCTTGACACTTCTCTTGCTGTTTTAGAGCAAAGATCATATCGATACACACACACATACATATGCACATACACACATATATGCACATACGTACAACCGTGATATAAGTTCGAAACACTGTGCGATTATTATTTAAGTTGGCCGTTTCATTGCTTAGGATTTCAAGAGTATTCTGCAGGGAGTATTGCGCAGTAGATTGGCCACTTGACATCACGGTAGCCGTTTAAAGATGGCCATCCCGTTAAGGAAAAGCACAAAAGGAACTGTGTTCTGTTATCCATCTTTAAAAAAAAACTGGGATAGAGTGAAATCTATCAAAGTTCAACAGCGAATGAAGGTCCTTAACGATAATGTATACCTGTCATCTCAGCAAGTGTACGAGTGGAGTAGGAAGTTGAGAAAGGATATGATAGACTCTTCTATGGCGCGTCAGCCATACATAGTATCTAGTTCAGATTCGATTGCAGAAGTTGAACGCTTTGTGGTAAAAAGTTTGCCCAGTAAGTATAAATGAAATAGTCGCGTCTGGTCAACAGTCAACATCAGTACACCTCAGTATCAATGACGTACTCTGAAGAGTCTACGAGGTAAGTGCCTCGGTAACTGACTCCAGAGTGAAAAGAGCTACTTGGTGCTTTAGAGGCTACTCACGTCACTAAAACATTTTTTTTTTAACAAGAATATTAGTTTCTTATAGGCGTTGGAAGACTTGTATCGAATGCAATAGAGGCTGCATCGAACACTGATACATTTGTAGGCCACTTATTCTTAATTAATTTGGAAAGAAAAAAAAGACACGATGTAAATCAGCAGAATAGTGAAAACACAAAATAGTCAGGTAAAAAAGTACACTGGAAGGCTGGATAGGGAAATTAAATCAAGAACACGGAAAGCAAATGCAGTCTCCCATCAGTTCTCAACATTATTTTGACACCCCAATGGAGGCAAAGAAACAGCTGATAAATAGTATTTTTAAACCAACTCTCTGCTACCAGTGTCAGGCATGAACTCTCACCAAGTCACAAGTAGGAAAAATCATGGTATACGAAATGAGGTGTTTCTTGTGGTACCGGGAAAAATGACCGCTGAACATCTGCTGCAAAACTGCCCGACATACGAGGACCAGAGAAAGCACATGTGTCCATCACCAGTGGCAACACTAGACAAGTTCTATGGCAGTGTCGACAGCCTCAGGATGACCGCTGCTTTTTTCGAAAAAATACAGGTTGACGTTTGACAGCATACGAAGAAGAAGAAGAAGAAGAAGAAGAAGAAATGAGGTGTATAAACAAGATTGTCATGGTCACAAGGCTGGACAGAGTACGAAACGAAGAAATCAGACAGCAGGTGGGAACAACACTGTGTATGGAATACATGGAAAAGCAGAGAATAAAATGATTTGGACACCTGACAAGAATGCAACCAAAGCTATCAGCTGCGCGAATCTACAATATCTGACACCAGGGTTGCAGAACAAGATGGAGACCAAGTTACAGATAGATAGACGGTGTCAGTGAAATCACTGAAGAAACACGGAATGACACAACGTCGGTAACAAATCTGATACATGATCTAAACTACACCTCACTACGATGTCTAATAACACAAGTGGATAGCGGATGATGATGATGACAAGAAATGTACAGACAATACATACATATACGCGTATCTACACATAAATATACACAATTATACCAATATACACATACAAATACACAATTTTACGTATATACACATAGATGTACACAATTACATGTATATACACATACATATACACTCACACGTATATGGACATACATATACACAATTACACGTATATACATAACTGTGTGGTTGATCCTGAAATATTTTTCGAATGCATATATTACACACACACATACACAAACACACACATTCACACACACACGTACACCACGATATGTACTATTTCTACAATTGGTTTCCGCTTAGCGCTATTTAATCATTATTGTTTTTATTGTATTCTTCTTATCTCATACCGCTTATTTATATTCTCTACATGTGTTCTTTGATGTCTGCTCTTCCGTCAAATTCTGTTTTTACTATATATTTCAACTGTGTTCTTTTCACACACAACGTGGGTATCTTCTTTGTGATTTGTGTAATAAGCTTCCTGTTCATATTGATCTTATCAGCTCAACCTCATTATCCATTTTA
The DNA here is from genome assembly GCA_036924085.1 of Ariolimax columbianus. Classification (NCBI taxonomy): domain Eukaryota; kingdom Metazoa; phylum Mollusca; class Gastropoda; order Stylommatophora; family Arionidae; genus Ariolimax; species Ariolimax columbianus. The sequence goes on from JAVGWX010000011.1 coordinate 56,345,510, forward strand.
GCGATCCATTGGATTCACAGATTCATCTGCTCAGCCATTACATCTGCTCAGCCATTACATCTCTACAGCCTTCCAGTTATCTTTTTTTGTTTGTTTATTGATCATCCAGTATCCCTTTATTTAAAAAAAAAATGTTAACATAATCCAAGGCCGGGTTTTTACAAATGTTAAATCGAGGGCGAGAGAGAGAAAAAAATAGAGGGAGAGAGAGAGAGAGAGAGAGAGAGAGAGAGAGAAAGAAAGAGAGATTCGGAGCAAGGGCAAGTGTATAATAGCTCCTTGATAACTAATGAACGAATTGAAAACTTCGAGGCAAGTATCTCATCATGACGTCTAGTGCCTTATCGTGGCGTCTATTGTCTCATCGTGGCGTCTATTGCCTTATCATGACGTCTATTGCCTCATCGTGGCGGCTATTGCCTTATCATGACGTCTATTGCCTTATCATGACGTCTATTGCCTTATCATGACGTCTGACGACATAAGGGGACAGTTGAGATAAGCGTATGGAGAACTCTGTGGGTTTTACTGTGATTATCACGTCTGTTTTCCTCCTATTTATATTTGGCTTTTTATTTTACATATACTCACGATGAAGCTATAATTCCCTATATCTCTGTTATTCTTACGCTTTCTCGTTACCAATCAGACATGTAAATCAAACAATGACTCAAACAAATTCATACACCCTGCTGTCTGCAAGGGGCCAATTTCACTGCACTGTATTCTGTGCCCTGTCACTCCCTCTTCAGTATTTATTTGAGTCAGTATTTATTTCATCGATTTTAGCTGACCCTTTCCTATCTGCTAGGTAGTATGTGTTTGTTATCAGAGTTGCCTCTTAATGGAAAGTTGCCTCACTGTACCAACGAGCCTATCCTGCACAAAAAAGCATGGCGTACATGAAAGCACATCGTAGTTTAGCCAGTGGGTCGAGAGACTTACAAGGGGTTGGTTGCTGCTTTATGTTAGCCTCTGGAGTGAGCAATTGTTTTGGACTTGGTTGTTTAAAAATGGACCAAGGTTTAAGATGGATTTATTGCTAAAGCAAAACCGTGTCATCTCATCCCTTCGTAGTTAGTATTCTCCACTTCTGTACAGTCCCTCTGATGGGTCTATCTGACTCCTCTGTAATACGTTGTCAGCACGAGTACATTTCTATCTGTAAACGGTAATCAGGCATGCCAAGTGCATGATGTCAGGTAGACAAATGTTTAAAATAATTTCAGTCTTTTGCATTGTAGTACCATGTTGGTCCTAGGAATTCACTCGGAACATCTCAATTATGGGCGTCCCGTGTGGACGCTTAAAGTTGAAGGACCTTATAACGTCCCTTTCCGTGTCGATAGATATGCACTAGGCGTCCGGCTTGTCTGTATTTTACTAACAGCACTGTATCTACGACATATTAAAGGAAGTTTTGCGCTTGATTTCGGTGTTGTAAATTTGGTCTAGCCGAGATACTAACGGTATTCTTTGCTCCATCGCTCTTAGAGTAACTCGAATCATGTATGCACCGCTTTTCATAGGTTCCATACATTGAAGGAATGTACTGTGGCTGAGATACTCAGGCTTTTGAGTGCGATAGCTCATGCCCTGTCGTTTCTAATCTACTGCAGTATGAATTATTACGATTGAATCTGGCCCTTCTTGGTGTTCACTAACCACTCTGCCACTTCTTGAAATTTCACGATTTATTATGTCGAAGTTCGCAATTTCTCAGCCAAGGTAAATGTATAAATACACGTTTTAGATAGTTCCCCTTGTGTGAAAAAGTGAGAAAAAAAAGTATTCATTACGTACTGCGTCCTACGCTCGGGCAAAATTCAAGTTAAAAATTTACTCAAAGTATTCTAGGAATTCTCACCCCATAGAGACTATGTCGCAAAAAGGGGACTGTGTGGCTATAACATCATATCTTAATTATATGGTTAGCGGAGCGGAATATATGGTGTCTGCCCAGGGTCTACCCTGCTCTAATTTACGCTTCCACCGCCACCAGTCTAAAAAATAGTCATATATTCCAGGGACTAACAACCTAACGGTTGGTAACAGATACTGGGATTGATCTGAAAAGTCTCCAGCGGATTTTCGCCTGCCAAAAACAATATGAAACAACGGTGGTCACACCTCCCCACGACGTCTAACAACACAAGATAGAAGTACCAAAGATTGAAGTCACGACTGAAGATATATATATAGACAGACGGACGGACGGATGGATAGAGCGATAGATAGATAGAGCGATGGATGGGTGGGTGGATAAACTGCGCCCTCTTTCTACTAATTGTAAGACTAACTGCCTTGCTTACTCCTTTGAGCTCATTTATGCCTTGTTTAGTTTCTTTGACAATGTGACTGAAGATGACTATGTCGTCAGCAAACCTTATATGAGTGAACAGTTCTCTGTCAAACCTTATATGAGTGAACAGTTCTCTGTCAAACCTTATATGAGTGAACAGTTCTCTGTCAAACCTTATATGAGTGAACAGTTCTCTGTCAAACCTTATATGAGTGAACAGTTCTCTGTCAAACCTTATATGAGTGAACAGTTCTCTGTCAAACCTTATGTGAGTGAATAGTTCTCTGTCAAACCTTATATGAGTGAACAGTTCTCTGTCAAACCTTATATGAGTGAACAGTTCTCTGTCAAACCTTATATGAGTGAACAGTTCTCTGTCAAACCTTATATGAGTGAACAGTTCTCTGTCAAACCTTATATGAGTGAACAGTTCTCTGTCAAACCTTATATGAGTTAACAGTTCTCTGTCAAACCTTATATGAGTGAACAGTTCTCTGTCAAACCTTATATGAGTGAACAGTTCTCTGTCAAACCTTATATGAGTGAACAGTTCTCTGTCAAACATTATATGAGTGAACAGTTCTCTGTCAAACCTTATATGAGTGAACAGTTCTCTGTCAAACCTTATGAGTGACCAGTTCTCTGTCAAACCTTATATGAGTGAACAGTTCTCTGTCAAACCTTATATGAGTGAACAGTTCTCTGTCAAACCTTATATGAGTGAACAGTTCTCTGTCAAACCTTATATGAGTGAACAGTTCTCTGTCAAACCTTATATGAGTGAGCAGTTCTCTGTCAAACCTTATATGAGTGAACAGTTCTCTGTCAAACCTTATGTGAGTGAATAGTTCTCTGTCAAACCTTATATGAGTGAACAGTTCTCTGTCAAACCTTATATGAGTGAACAGTTCTCTGTCAAACCGTATATGAGTGAACAGCTCTCTGTCAAACCTTATATGAGTGAACAGTTCTCTGTCAAACCTTATATGAGTGAACAGTTCTCTGTCAAACCTTATGTGAGTGAATAGTTCTCTGTCAAACCTTATATGAGTGAACAGTTCTCTGTCAAACCTTATATGAGTGAACAGTTCTCTGTCAAACCTTATATGAGTGAACAGTTCTCTGTCAAACCTTATATGAGTGAACAGTTCTCTGTCAAACCTTATATGAGTGAACAGTTCTCTGTCAAACCTTATATGAGTGAACAGTTCTCTGTCAAACCTTATATGAGTGAACAGTTCTCTGTCAAACCTTATATGAGTGAACAGTTCTCTGTCAAACCTTATATGAGTGAACAGTTCTCTGTCAAACATTATATGAGTGAACAGTTCTCTGTCAAACCTTATATGAGTGAACAGTTCTCTGTCAAACCTTATGAGTGACCAGTTCTCTGTCAAACCTTATATGAGTGAACAGTTCTCTGTCAAACCTTATATGAGTGAACAGTTCTCTGTCAAACCTTATATGAGTGAACAGTTCTCTGTCAAACCTTATATGAGTGAACAGTTCTCTGTCAAACCTTATATGAGTGAGCAGTTCTCTGTCAAACCTTATATGAGTGAGCAGTTCTCTGTCAAACCTTATGAGTGAACAGTTCTCTGTCAAACCTTATGTGAGTGAATAGTTCTCTGTCAAACCTTATATGAGTGAACAGTTCTCTGTCAAACCTTATATGAGTGAACAGTTCTCTGTCAAACCTTATATGAGTGAACAGTTCTCTGTCAAACCTTATATGAGTGAACAGTTCTCTGTCAAACCTTATATGAGTGAACAGTTCTCTGTCAAACCTTATATGAGTGAACAGTTCTCTGTCAAATCTTATATGAGTGAACAGTTCTCTGTCAAACATTATATGAGTGAACAGTTCTCTGTCAAACCTTATATGAGTGAACAGTTCTCTGTCAAACCTTATGAGTGAACAGTTCTCTGTCAAACCTTATATGAGTGAACAGTTCTCTGTCAAACCTTATATGAGTGAACAGTTCTCTGTCAAACCTTATATGAGTGAACAGTTCTCTGTCAAACCTTATATGAGTGAACAGTTCTCTGTCAAACATTATATGAGTGAACAGTTCTCTGTCAAACCTTATATGAGTGAACAGTTCTCTGTCAAACCTTATGAGTGACCAGTTCTCTGTCAAACCTTATATGAGTGAACAGTTCTCTGTCAAACCTTATATGAGTGAACAGTTCTCTGTCAAACCTTATATGAGTGAACAGTTCTCTGTCAAACCTTATATGAGTGAACAGTTCTCTGTCAAACCTTATATGAGTGAGCAGTTCTCTGTCAAACCTTATATGAGTGAGCAGTTCTCTGTCAAACCTTATGAGTGAACAGTTCTCTGTCAAACCTTATGTGAGTGAATAGTTCTCTGTCAAACCTTATATGAGTGAACAGTTCTCTGTCAAACCTTATATGAGTGAACAGTTCTCTGTCAAACCTTATATGAGTGAACAGTTCTCTGTCAAACCTTATATGAGTGAACAGTTCTCTGTCAAACCTTATATGAGTGAACAGTTCTCTGTCAAACCTTATATGAGTGAACAGTTCTCTGTCAAACCTTATATGAGTGAACAGTTCTCTGTCAAATCTTATATGAGTGAACAGTTCTCTGTCAAACATTATATGAGTGAACAGTTCTCTGTCAAACCTTATATGAGTGAACAGTTCTCTGTCAAACCTTATGAGTGAACAGTTCTCTGTCAAACCTTATATGAGTGAACAGTTCTCTGTCAAACCTTATATGAGTGAACAGTTCTCTGTCAAACCTTATATGAGTGAACAGTTCTCTGTCAAACCTTATATGAGTGAACAGTTCTCTGTCAAACCTTATATGAGTGAAGAGTTCTCTGTCAAACCTTATATGAGTGAACAGTTCTCTGTCAAACCTTATATGAGTGAACAGTTCTCTGTCAAACCTTATATGAGTGAACAGTTCTCTGTCAAACCTTATATGAGTGAACAGGTCTCTGTCAAACCTTATATGAGTTAACAGTTCTCTGTCAAACCTTATATGAGTTAACAGGTCTCTGTCAAACCTTATATGAGTTAACAGTTCTCTGTCAAACCTTATATGAGTGAACAGTTCTCTGTCAAACATTATATGAGTGAACAGTTCTCTGTCAAACCTTATATGAGTGAACAGTTCTCTGTCAAACCTTATGAGTGAACAGTTCTCTGTCAAACCTTATATGAGTGAACAGTTCTCTATCAAACCTTATATGAGTGAACAGTTCTCTGTCAAACCTTATATGAGTGAAAAGTTCTCTGTCAAACCTTATATGAGTGAACAGTTCTCTGTCAAACCCTATATGAGTGAACAGTTCTCTGTCAAACCTTATATGAGTGAACAGTTCTCTGTCAAACCTTATATGAGTGAACAGTTCTCTGTCAAACCTTATATGAGTGAACAGTTCTCTGTCAAACCTTATATGAGTGAACAGTTCTCTGTCAAACCTTATATGAGTGAACAGGTCTCTGTCAAACCTTATATGAGTTAACAGGTCTCTGTCAAACCTTATATGAGTTAACAGTTCTCTGTCAAACCTTATATGAGTGAACAGTTCTCTGTCAAACCTTATATGAGTGAACAGTTCTCTGTCAAACCTTATATGAGTGAACAGTTCTCTGTCAAACCTTATATGAGTGAACAGTTCTCTGTCAAACCTTATATGAGTGAACAGTTCTCTGTCAAACCTTATATGAGTGAACAGTTCTCTGTCAAACCTTATATGAGTTAACAGTTCTCTGTCAAACCTTATATGAGTGAACAGTTCTCTGTCAAACCTTATATGAGTGAACAGTTCTCTGTCAAACCTTATATGAGTGAACAGTTCTCTGTCAAACCTTATATGAGTGAACAGTTCTCTGTCAAACCTTATATGAGTGAACAGTTCTCTGTCAAACCTTATATGAGTGAACAGTTCTCTGTCAAACCTTATATGAGTGAACAGTTCTCTGTCAAACCTTATGAGTGAACAGTTCTCTGTCAAACCTTATATGAGTGAACAGTTCTCTGTCAAACCTTATATGAGTGAACAGTTCTCTGTCTGTGTTCATGCCATTCTTTTCCCAATTAAATTTGCTATATTCCTCCAAGGGTTGATGTGAACAGACTTACGTAGATTTAATCGTACTGTCGAACACCATGTTGCATTTGCGTATTGATTGGCCGAAGTAACAGGGAAATATCCGTTGAACAGTCCGTATGTATCTCTGTCATCCTATGTGCATACATTTCTTCCATATCTTGATTTCTCAAGACATCCGTCACTGCAGTTTTTTCAATGCTGTCAATTGCATTTTCATAATCCACGTTCAGGCTAATAATGAAAACCATCTTCCACAGTTTGAAGGACAGATAATGAGTATCTAAACATTACACTGTTTATGGCTTTTGATGGGAAAACATCAAATACAGTCCTCAGGTGGTGAAGAGCTACTTCCAGTGCTGTTATTTCTGGCTCATAGTTTGAATATATCTCCCCACAGACATGAAACAGCTCATCAGATGTCCTCTCTGGATAATGTAGACTTTGTATCCTGCTTTAATGTTGGCATTACAAGCAGATCCACCATTGTAGACATGTATCCATTCTTCTGGGTAGGCGTCAATAGTTCTATGTGATTCTCTCATAAGAAGAATGCATACCTTGTTAATAGTTGTTAATAGCTATAAGAATGACTGATTAAATTACATGTTTTCGGTAAAACCGCAAGGATGCCTCGGGAATGTTCACTGCCAACGTTAATGTTCAACATTTGCATGGATTAAAAAACAACAATATTTCAGCACTAGATATAGGGCCAGAATCAACTCATGAAATGCTATTTGCAGACGACCAAAACCTAATGTGGCGAGATGAATGTGCTAACAATTCATTCGGCTACGTTTGACACTGTCTGAGAAGATCAACACATACATTACTGAAAATATGCGGATTAGTAGATCACTGGGTCCGTAAAGTCTTAGAAACTACAATATTACAGTTAAACGGCACGTTAGATTAGATGCATGGAATGTTCTGTTCTTTTGTCGATGTAGAGAAATGGACACTAGGTGGCCGAAGGCTTCCGATATGACTTATCAACTGCTTAAACATTCGAAAGTAAGTAGCAGCAGAGAAGCAGTATTTGTACCCACACTATCCTGCCAGTTTTAGGAATGGTCCCTATTCAAGGCTCCGTATCGGAATAGGTCTACATCATCATCATCATGTAGCGTATGCTTTGCAGAACGTCGCACTCATGACAGCCAATCTCTAAAGCACTCGATCCCTGACCAGCTCTCCTGTATCTGCCACTGTCAACCACAGAGCCTCTGCATTTGTCTCTTGTCCATCTTTTCTTCGGTTTGCCTCTGGCTATTATGCACGGTGTCATACCCTCCAGTATCGTTCTTTTCAGGCCATTGTGGCGATTGATGTGATCGAAGTATGTTAATTTCCTATACTGTTGTTTACTAGTCAGTTTTGTTCTATATCGAGCTCAGGTCGGATGTCTGCGTTATCTTATTCGCTATCCATGATATTTGGAGCACCATCCTATAACATTTTAGCTCGAATGATTCAATCTTCTTCCGTAGGGCTTGTGTGTTCGATCGTGTCTCACATCCATTCGTTGCGACCTGTAAGTCCTCTGGATTTTAATTTGTGTAATTTTGTTGCTGTTCTACCATACGTTTTTGTTGGTGTTCTAGCATACGTTTTTGTTGCTGTTCTACCATACGTTTTTGTTACTGTTCTACCATACGTTTTTGTTGCTGTTCTATCACACGTTTTTGTTGCTGTTCTACCATACGTTTTTGTTGCTGTTCTACCATACGTCTTTGTTGCTGTTCTAACATACGTTTTTGTTGCTGTTCTATCATACGTTTTTTGTTGCTGTTCTACCATACGTTTTTGTTGCTGTTCTACCATTCGTTTTTGTTGCTGTTCTACCATACGTTTTTGTTGCTGTTCTACCATTCGTTTTTGTTGCTGTTCTACCATACGTTTTTGTTGCTGTTCTTCCATACGTTTTTGTTGCTGTTCTACCATACGTTTTTGTTGGTTCTACCATACGTCTTTGTTGCTGTTCTAACATACGTTTTTGTTGCTGTTCTACCATACGTTTTTGTTGCTGTTCTTCCATACGTTTTTGTTGCTGTTCTACCATACGTTTTTGTTGGTTCTACCATACGTCTTTGTTGCTGTTCTAACATACGTTTTTGTTGGTTCTACCATACGTTTTTGTTGCTGTTCTACCATTCGTTTTTGTTGCTGTTCTACCATACGTTTTTGTTGCTGTTCTTCCATACGTTTTTGTTGCTGTTCTACCATACGTTTTTGTTGCTGTTCTACCATACGTTTTTGTTGCTGTTCTTCCATACGTTTTTGTTGCTGTTCTACCATACGTTTTTGTTGCTGTTCTTCCATACGTTTTTGTTGCTGTTCTTCCATACGTTTTTGTTGCTGTTCTACCATACGTTTTTGTTGCTGTTCTACCATTCGTTTTTGTTGCTGTTCTACCATACGTTTTTGTTGCTGTTCTTCCATACGTTTTTGTTGCTGTTCTTCCATACGTTTTTGTTGCTGTTTTACCATACGTTTTTGTTGCTGTTCTACCATACGTTTTTGTTGCTGTTTTACCATACGTTTTTGTTGCTGTTCTACCATACGTTTTTGTTGCTGTTTTACCATACGTTTTTGTTGCTGTTCTACCATAAGTTTTTGTTGCTGTTCTACCATACATTTTTCCTTTTAGTTAACCACTGTAGTGACATGGCTATTCTTCCTTATATTTATTTTTTTCAGCAATCTTCGTTGCTGATTATAGTCGAGCCGAAATATTCAAAACAGAGTGTATTTCCCATTCTCAAAGATCGGAAATCTGAAGCGAAGCACTAACTACACTGTCATTGCTCTAATTAGTAGTCCTAGCAAAATTCTATATGCTAAAACGTGTACATGCGAAATTAAATGTTTACATACTACGATATTCTCCCTTTCAAATAAACCACAGAACACCAAAATAAGTCTTAACGGCAAATATCTGCGGCCAAACGACAACCCAAACTACTTGGGCGTCCCATTTGACCGGCGCATGACATGGAAAAGTCAGATCGAGAGAAACCGAATGAGAGCCAGACAAAGGATGGCAATCATGAGGAAACTTGCTGGCTCAAGCTGTGGAGCAGACGATAGAATACTCAAGAAACTGTAAACTGGAAGAGTGAGACCAGTTCTTGAGTATGGCATTGCGGCATGGGCAACAGCAGCAAAGGCGAACTTTGATAAAACCAAGCCATGAGAGTTATAACAGGTGGCATGAAGTCAATGCCAATTATAGAACTTGAAAAGATTACAAATCTGCAATCCATGACCGACAGAAGAGACTGCAGAGCCCAGATGCAAGCAGAGAAACTAAGAAGACTGACAATGCATCAGAGACTAAATAGATTTGGTAAAGGGAAACTAAAGCGGAGAAACTTTGCAGAAATAGCCAAAGCAAAGATGAGCGAAGACCCTATGAACACCATAACAACACCAAAGCCCATCCCTATTGTACGCAAACCCACATGGAAGCAGCATATCATTCCGGAGGTGGTAGAAAATATACCCGGTATTGGAAACAAGAACAGCCAGACTAAAAAAGAAAGAAAAGACATAACCCTGAGGTACATTGTGGAAAACTACCCAAGCATGGACTGGACCCATGCATACACCGACGGTTCTGTAACAAACACAACACATAATGGAGGGGGAGGGGGTATTCCTGAGCTTAACAAATGGTAGAAAAATAACACTGTCAGTGGCAACTGGAAAATTCTCAAGCAATTTCAGGCTGCAGTCAAAGCAATGCTGACAGGCAAAAGAAATGAAAGCCAGATAGTCCTGTTTACAGATGCCCTGGCCGTGGTTACAGCACTAAAAAGCCAGAAAAATACAGAACTTAATGATTTAAGCTGAACAGAAGAGAGCAGGTCGTGGTCTTCAGATTCCGCACAGGCCACAGCAGACTGAGGTACCATCTATTCAATAAACTGAAGATAGGTGGCACTGACGAATCCACCTGTGGTACAAGGCAAATGGCGCTGAACATCTGCTGCAAAATTTCCCGACATACGAGGACCAGAGAAAGCACATGTGGCCATCACCAGTTGCAACACTAGACAAGCTCTATGGCAGTGTTGACAGCTTCAGGATGACAGCTGCTTTCTTCGAACAAATTCAAGTTGACGTCTGACAGCGTAAAAGAAGAAGAAGAAGAAGAAAAAGAAATGTTTACATACGTTTCTTGGTGTCACCAGACGATAAAATGAGAACATTAGAGATAGTAATAGCTGTTTCTAGGCAGTAGTTAGGGTGCTTCGAAGACAGTACTGACGCTAACAGTGCAAGCAGTTCTGTCTTCATGAGTCGAGGTTGATGCTATCAGATCGATCCTACAACATGAGCTTACCATTACATACACAACACACTTGGCCCAGGAGCGACATTACATACACAGCACACTTGGCCCAAGAGCGACATTACATACACAGCACACTTGGCCCAAGAGCGACATTACACACACAGCAAACTTGGCCCAAGAGCGACATTACACACACAGCACACTAAGAGCGACGACTTAATCTCCCCACGGCGCTCAACGGGCACAAATGGACAGACAACTCAACTTAACACATTTTTTAAAGACTGCAGAAAGGCTTTTGACACAGTCCAGTGTAAGAAAGAAATATTATGTTTGGGAAACATGAAAAAACCCATGAACAAATGTTTGCGCTGACCAACAAGAATAAGTATTGTCATCAAGATCAAGGTATATTGTGCTGTAGTGCTAACCATTCCTCCTACTTCTTCTTTTATCCTACTGTCCTTGTCATGACACATCACAGAGAGATGGAATGCCTAGATTGCTTGCTATCGCCAGGTGGGTGGCTTGTGCTGTTGTTGGGCGTAACATCCAGAGTGTGCCAGAGACACCATTGAACCACCGACGTCGAGTCGGCTTCTTGCACATAAACCGTTGACCTGTATATGATATGCTCTCGCTGCAGCCTGGCCATAATGCATTCTAACTAAATGACCAAACCACATTGCTTTTGGGGGATGGGGGGGGGGGGGGGCCCATTGGGTCTATCTTCACTATCTGCCTAAGTGTGATGTTGCGGATTCGGTCATGGATTGTCTTTCTGGCTGCACTTCTCATACAGGGCATCTCACAGCTCTGGATCGTACTCCAATGTATTTCACACATAAGAGTACCCTTCTATATCCTTGAGAAACAAGGACATTATGTAAAAGACATGTCAGTAACACAATTTGTTTTTACTCAAGATGTCTCTACAGGCTGCACAGAATCAGTGTTGTTAAAAATAGTACCAGACTCTGAAGTCCTCAAGATAGCTAGACTCTCGGGCATCTTTACTCTGCTGTATATAGTTTAGTCGAAGAATCAACGTCATTGCACACAGTTTAACCCATAAATGCTCTGTTCTTCTCCATATTTTGGATAATCTCCGAACAATGTAAGAACTCCGTAGCACCGGCAAGGATCCCATAATAGATTTGCTAGATATTTAACATATCGTAATTTTGAATTTTGCCCACGCAGCGGCCGTTAAGCTTCAATTTTTTTCAAATTTCCAAATGCGGAGGGGTTTTTAAGGTGCGCGACACTGCACACGGGCGTCCGATCTCTACTACCCAGAGATCTTGGGAAATACCAGATAGTCCACTTGAAAAAAATTCCGGTCTCCACCATGATTTGAACCTGCAACCTCCAGCACCCGAGACCACCCAGTCCGTCAGCTTGTTGCATATATCCTAGGCTCGATGAATTGCACAGCACCTTCCTAAGCAGCTACTGTACTGTGACCGTATCACATGAAAGCCCTGGCCGGTTGGAGGTGGGACGAGGATCACAAGAAGCGACAGAGACTCAGTTAAAATCTCTTAGCACTTGTCTCTGATGTCGCCTCTTGCGAGTTGTTTTTCCCAGATTCCTCATCCTTACGCACCGTCATCATAGACGGTGCTAGCGTCACCCAGCATAAAGCATAGAGAGAAACAACGCTGCAGCTCAATAAAACGAGCTTTCAGGAAAAGCAGAAGGGAAGACCGCGCAAATACTGGCGTCCTTTACCTACCACAAAGTTTGTCTCGCTAATATATTATTGTACAGCCGAATGCGGTCACACTTCACTACACATTCCTACTCTGTCGCCATCTTCGCTTGCGACAGGCAACTATTGTTACTATTGTGCGCGTGTGTGAGTGCCTGGTTGGGAATATTTGTGTTACCCCTCCTCGGTTCGTTCCGTACGTTTTTGCAAACTCTGATAAAATCCATTGCCCGGTGAATCTCGTTAAACATCGAATTTCTCGGACCATTGTCCACTATACGGATCTGGGGCTTGAATGCAAATAGTTCAGCCAGTGCACACACATTTCCGATGACCGGACTTGTGTGCAACTTTGCACATTGAAAAAGGATGGGGGTGCAAATAATTGCAGAATTCTATCACAAAAGTAGTGACAGAAAAATGCATGAATTTGTTTTCTCAGAAATGCAGATGATTATATTTATATAATTATTAAAAACGCTGATTACTATATAATCCATTCAAATTATGCGAATTATTCACTTGAGTATTTATCTACGTCGCATAACAATTTTTATGAGTTGAAAGGTGTGTGCGCCGGTACTACAGCGCACAGCTTCAAATTTATTAAATGAACGTCCGGAAATGAAGGAATGAAATGTGACATTTCGTAGTGATGCAGAAATGAACTTCCCAAAATAAAGTTTCTTTCACAAATATGATTTATTATATTTATACATTTTATTGAATAGGATTGTAGGTTGTGCAATAGAAGACCGCATGTCGTTGCATATAACAGCTCTGAATCAGCTAAATAAGTTCTGGCTTTGATTACCTCCAGACTCACAACCGGATTCAATCATTTTCGTAACGGAAACCGAGTAAAGGGATGCTTAAATTGGAAAACAAAGAACCCATTTTAATTAATCATTGATTGGTCACTTCGCTCCAATTTAAGCATAGGGGTTCGTTCATATCTGACGTCAGGCAGTGAAATGTAAGTGAGAGGGGTTGGGATGGAAAAGAGGGGAGGGGTGGTCTTCCATCATTTTGTAGGGAAAAGGGGGGGGGGGGTGGGTGTTGATGGAATGGGGTGTCACACAACCAATACTCTAATCAATTTCCATTTGAATGTATTCCTATTCTCTCACAATATCAATTTCCGAATCTCTTATTTACTAACAATGTCTATACCTGCTATTTAGACAAGCGAAGTAAAACAATTAGCATAGTTAGTTAGTTTTTCTTCCACTTTTGCCATTGATCGTCGTGGGAGCTGTCCTGCGTTGGTCAATGTGAGCCCGTGTCTTTGCGCAATTACTCTGTCATCTATCTACCTGCATGGCTGCCTCCTCTTATAATTTAAACCAGATCTATCAGCATTGTAAGCCATCAATGTAAGTTGATGAAGGTGCATTCTTATGAGATGACCCAACCAACGTATTATGTGCCTTAAAATGTACTCTGCAAAAGACGAAATGCCGACCATACTGCGAATGTCGTTTCGCATTCTGTCTTTCCTGGTAACACTGATGACCTTCCTCAAACACTTCATTCCACACCTCGAAAGTTTGCTTTCTTCGTGCATTGGACAGAGGTCATGTTTGCCACTGGCAACACAGAGTCGGTATATCTTTACTGTTTATTAGCTATTGCCTCGTTGCCAAACTAATGCTCGGCTGCCTAAGCAATTTTGAGAGCTGGTAAGTCACAGCAGATTCTTTTTAACACCTAGACTCGATTTACCTGTCTTCCGAAAGAGATACTGCCCAAATATTTGAACTCGTGGCCTGTTGAAGAGCAATTGTATTTACAATTATGTTGAGTGGCCCAGGTACTTAGCTGATCCTCATAGTTTCTGTTTTAATGAAGTTAATTCGTTTATTGAAATTAGCACAGGTTCGTGTGATATTGTAGTTTATAGTCATTGTCGTACAGCAGGCAAAAAAGCAATTCGTGTATTTAGTTCGGTTCTACTTCAAATGTCTTAATTTGACCAGTCAGTGATGCGATTTTGTTAATGTAGATGTTGAACAGCTTTGGGGGAAAAAAACACACCCCTGTCTCACACCGGTAGTGATTTCAAAAGAATATATGACATCACCAGTCGCTCTGATGGCAATTATGCTCGAACGACAGTACTCTTACATTGGCAAGTAGCTGGCCTTACATAATTTTCCAGTATCGTCCAAAGTTTAATATTCAGTTTAATATAAACATTCAGCTATAAAAAAACAATTGCTGATACGTTTGTTGGCAGACATATGGCCTAAATTGACTGCAGACAATTACCCAACCATTTAATTTGTGTGGAATAACCATTATAATAAACAATGCTAATCAAGATACTAGAGGATTTCTTTTTCGTTCAATGGATGAACATCTGTTTTTTTCGTGGGATAAAGAGATCTACCGAGAGAAATAATTCATTGACAAATATTTCAAAAAGTAACCCTTACAGCTTTTGTTGATTTATTCTTACGATTAACAGTTTTGAAAGAAAAAACATTCTTTCTGGTAAGAATTGAGGCGGTTGATTATTTTACATTTTGTTCTTCTTTGTTTTGTTTAATGTTAATTACTTTTTTAAGGGTATACATTTTTAAATAGCCATGCAGTCCATTTTAAAAACTATTGTACATTTCCCTTAATGCTGTTTAGTCTATATAGTTACCTGATTCAACACTTACACAAAAAAGTTGAAAACACTCAACTATTGGTATTCTGTTCCGGATAAATATAACACAGTAAAAGTAGCCAACAACAAAATCCGTGGTGCCTAATGTTACACAATAAAAGTAGCCAACACTCAACCACCAATGCCCGGACAAACTTTTTACAATTAAGGTAGCCAGAAATCAACCGCCAGTGCCGGGACAAATATTATACAATTAAAGTAGCCAACACTCAAATTTCACTGCCCGTACAAATATTACACAATAAAGTAGTCGGTAATCACCCATCCGTGTCTGGGCAAACATAACACGATAATCGTAGTCAGCCCTCAGCCCTCGGTGCCCAAACAAACATTACACAATAAAAGTAGTCACCACTCAACCCGCAGTGCCCAAACAGACATTAGACAATAATCGTAGCCACCACTTATTCATCAGTGCCAAAACAGACATTACACAATAAAAGTAGTCAACACTCAGCCCTCAGTGCCCAAACAAACATTACACTATACAAGTAGTCACCACTCAACCCGCAGTGCCCAAACAGACATTCGACAATAATCATAGCCACCACTCCACCCTCAGTGCCCAAACAGACATTACACAATAA
Source organism: Ariolimax columbianus (assembly GCA_036924085.1). NCBI lineage: Eukaryota > Metazoa > Mollusca > Gastropoda > Stylommatophora > Arionidae > Ariolimax > Ariolimax columbianus. The sequence continues at coordinate 56,361,185 of JAVGWX010000011.1, forward strand.
AAGTAGTCAACACTCAACCCACAGTGCCCAAACAGACATTAGACAATAATCGTAGCCACCACTCCACCCTCAGTGCCCAAACAGACATTACACAATAAAAGTAGTCAACACTCAACCCACAGTGCCCAAACAGACATTAGACAATAACAGTAGTCAACACTCAACCCACAGTGCCCAAACAGACATTAGACAATAATCGTAGCCACCACTCAACCCTCAGTGCCCAAACAGACATTACACAATAAAAGTAGTCAACACTCAACCCTCAGTGCCCAAACAAACATTGACATTTTCAGATGACATTCTCATACACAGGGTCGTCTCAGATAGACAAGAGATGTTGAACTATGTACATAAGATCTTGAAAGTAACCTCACGATGGTCTGGATAATCCACGCACCGAATGAAACTAAAAAATACCTTGCACGATGCAGCGCGTTTGAGCAATTTAATTGTGAATGCTAACTTGCAATAACCTTTGAAGGATCTACCACTGAACAGCGTGACAGTTGAAAATATCAGTGAATTTCATTTGGTCTAGGCATGTCATATAAGTACCATGACGATCAAATCATACAGAGATGCAAGCGAGGGTTGGTATCACTCAGGATGATAGCTGCGGAACTGGAGAAGCGGCTGTTTTTATTCAATAGCGTCAATTGATCTTCTCAGTTATCGTTGGTGAATTAGATATCCTCACATTGGCATGGTCACAGCGCGAAAGGGAGGAAGGAAGGACTGCGGCTGATCCTTGGTTACACAAGAGATACCCTCATTGGGATGATGCTATACATGCTTGGAATACAGTCTATAATATCTTGACCTGAACTGGCTCAGGTTAAAACCAACTTACCAGTTCCCGCATACAAAATACACCTACTGTACCACAGTTCTGTAGATCTCAAGGAAATAAAGATTAAACAAACAATGTCATGAATGGCACAAGTAGAACGAAAAATTGGTCTAGTGACATCAGCGAAGATTACAAAGAAACAAGAAGAATAGCGGTGAAATGACATTAGAGTTATCATCAATCTTGGCAGGAAATGCAGAGAGTGGTACAAGGCAGGAAATGGAGAGTACTCTAGGACAGTGGTCTGAAGCTATGCACGCATCTCCCTGGGGTGCCGTGGCTGGTTTGCGGGTGTTCTGCGAAATATTCCGATATTTTCACTGAAATGACACTTAGGCGCACTGAAACTGTTAGGTAGGCTTATTTTCTGACGTTGGATGGCGTGGGCATATTATGGTACACCACTGACGAAAACGGATGTGTCGGACCAAAAGATGCAAATATCACAGCCAAGCTGTAAACTAGCGACACAAAGCATTCCGTTATCCGGTCTATATCTTGCTACTTGCAAAGCCCTGTTCAAAGCCCTCATCCTGCTTTGTAAAATAAAGAATGGATAGCTATGGCATGAGTGGGTAATAGACATTGGGGTGTCAGTCTTTCAGGAACGTGTGAATCTGCTGTCCTGGCCATCATGTGGTTCATGGCAATGAATTAGCTGTCTTGGCACGAAAGACGTCTCTATTCTAGACTTTGTATATGGATCGGGGTGACATTCTGACTTTTGGACAGGGGCCATGCAACCAACGAAATGGCAATGTACAGAGGACATCATTTCTAGATGGGAAAAAAACATGAAAGAAAAATGTGTACAAGTTGATTACGGTTGAGTTTAATCAAAATTGAATAATGGGTTTGATCAGATACCGCTTCGAGACGAGAACACAAACAAAACCTACGTTACGACCAATAGGCCTTCATCAGGGACTACAATACTGAACTAATAAATCAACATATAACGAAAAAATGGTCAACTTATCTGATAGTAGACCCATTCTGTCTAAGCGACCGGTTGACTGAAAAATGAGGGTAAGTGGTCAAATAAGGTGGCCAGGAGAGCGTAAAAAGTGGAGGGGAATGCGCCGGATAAGCCAATCGTGGCCAAATATGGAAACGGCCAAATAGTGATCCAGATGGGAGAACAAAGAGAAGGTGATATAAGCCGGGAGGGCGTGAGATTAATATATATATGCCCGTATACAGGGACGACGATTTTTGACAGAACAGAACCTGTTACAGAATATTATATTAACTTTTCACTATTACAATTTTTCTTAACGAGAGGAAGAAGGGAGAGGTTCCGCGATTTGCGACGACAGGTTGAAAGAGCGCGCGAGAAAGACAGAGATGGGGGGGGGGGGGGGAATGAGTGAGAGGACAGATGGTGGGGAGGGGGTTGGCTGTGACGAAGAGAAAGAAGAGTAGAAGAGTACACAAAGTTACTAAAATTGCAGGACGACAAATGTGAACCGACCATCGTACTGCAAGTCACACGCTTATCAATTCCTAAAAGGCGCATTGTGCTACAACTGGCAGCTTCTTGGGATGAATGCAAGGACAATGTACTGCCATGAACACTCTCTACCGCTATACTGATTCTTATAAATACATTATACTGCAACGGTGCAATACTAAGGTCAGGTGAAACATACTAATCACGAGAGCGAAGAGAAATTCGAGTCAGGTAAAACATACTGATCAAGGAAGCTAGGAAAAAATAGTCAGATAAAACATACTGATAAAGAGAGCGAAAAGAAAAAAGAGTTACGTGAAGCATACTGATCAAGAGAGCGAAGAGAAAAAAGAGTTACGTGAAACATACTGATCAATGGAACGAAGAGTAATTGATCCAGATGAAATATTCTGACTAAGGGAGCGAAGAGATAATACGCTCAGATAAAACATACTGATCAAGAGAGCGAAGAGAAAATATAGTCAGGTGAAACATACTGATCAAGGGAGTAAAAGGAATTTCGAGTCAGTTGGAACATACTGATCAAGGGAGTAAAAGAAAATTCCAGTCAGTTGAAACATACTGATCAAGAAAGCGAAGGAAAAAAAAGTCAGGTGAAACATACTGATCAAGAAAGCGAAGAAAAAACGTCAGGTGAAACATACTGATCAAGAAAGCGAAGAAAAAAAAGTCAGGTGAAACATACTGATCAATGAAGCGAAGATTAATCAGGGTTATGTGAAACATACTGATCGAGAATCAACCTCACGTTCTCGTTCGTGCATCTGAAACAACCTGTGTCGCAGAAGCCTGAGCAACGAGGTGGGGATCGATACTGTAATCGCAATAGTGGTGAGCATACTGAGGAGCTAGCCTTGTATTGAACTACATCCTGAAGAACCTTGGCCAACCTGCTCAAGTACGTCTCGTGATTTAAGACGCTCCGATGTAACCCGATATCAAAGAAACGTCGTCAAATGAAAACTCAGTACGAGTAGCTTCGAATAACAAAAAACAACAACAATATACACTTTTTAACTGTTCAGTCAATATAAAAGTCATATTAACAAAATAAACTTTTTATTATTTTGAAAAATGAAGTTTAGTTTTGTGTACATGTTTATGTGATTTACAGAACATTTCATTACTTAAAAGTTCTTTATGTTGTTTTAAAAAAAATAAGGGGGCGGGGTCTGTGTCAGAAAAGGTTTACAAGATTAACATCTTTGTGACGTCGTTGAGGCTAAAAATATAAGACACAAATTGCTTGAAATCGTATATGACCCTAACCCTCCAGCCCCCAACTCACCAGCACCCACCCACCATTTTACCTTACACTCTCATTCACATCCTCCACGTCATATAAAACATGAAACCTCTGTCAGTACCAGACCTTGACCTTGCTATAAGCCACCACCCGGATAAAGGAATCTGCCAGCGACTATTGATCGAACCATCCCTTTCTAAGGTTATTGTGAATAAGGCCGTACAAGTTCAATAGCTGTAGAGCCAGGCATATTGCTCTGTCCACACAATGTTAGGCTCCCGATCTTCCAGATATGTTATGTTTCTGTTTTCTTTGTTCGTTCTCATTTATCTACCACTCCAGGTGTCAGAGTACAGAACTAATACTGCATTTGGATTACCTTACCCAGCTTTTAGGAAATTCTTAATACATTTGTTTCCAATGTGGTTTCAATGGCAGTGACTTTTTTATAGTGAGGCTGTCATCCCCAGCACAGCCCTCTCTAGTTGTCTATCGTGACTTTCGTAGAATTTTTCAGTATTACTTTTTATTCTGTTTTTTCGTTATGTTTTCCGCAATGTATGTCTTACATCGTAAAATGTCATCTTAATTTCCTGACTTTAAAAAAATGCCTAAATAATTGTCGTAATTTATGTTTTATTTGTATGTGAAATGTCTTTAGAAACACCAGGAATGCGAACCAACGTGAGCAAAATAAATGAATTTTGAATTTTTTGGTAAATAATAGAAAGAACCATATACATTTGTATTATCACATGATCGAAAAAATAACTGATCAGTGATTAGTTAGTAGCATTAAATAGATTTAAGATCTTAGTCCCATTTTTGCAAACCATGTAACACTTTTAAAAGTCTTATGTCTTTTGTTGATTACTTTATAATTCTAAGAAATATCGGTAGACGTACTGAAAACATGTTGGATATTTTTTGTCTAATGTTCACTCAATAGTCGTATTTGTATCTGTATTCGCTGAATAGTTAAAGACCTGTTTTCGTATTTAACTAAAAAGTAAAACCAATATTCGGTACATCCCAAATGGATAATGCTGGTTCATAATAATGCATAAAACTCAGGCAATGAGTTATCGCAAATTCATCGTATGCAGCGTTGTCATCCAATAGGGGACATTGGTTGATATCATTTCACGTTCCTTCCCTTCGTCCCCCCCCCCTGCTCCCGCCTTCTCCCCACCCCTTCCCTATCCCCCCCTTTCCCCTCCCCACCACCCATATTTCCACTGCAGAATAACAAGGCTTCAACTTTTTTCTTTTGTTTTCTCTCAACGATTTGTACCTTGTCAGACGTGTTCCAGCGATGAATGTTATGCGTTTCTTTAATTTTTATTAAATCTATACACGTTTGAGTTTAGTGAGGAGTCTTTAGACCAACGAATCTTCCTCTTTTGGATATGCAGAGGGCAGTCATGCTTTCTTATAGTTTATTAGCTCCGTCTGATGAAACAGGTAGACAACACCTGTACATTTAATCTGTTATGCCTTTTCAGGAGGCGAAGAATGGTGCTCTGTCCCTGTCGGCCAAGTAGAGCCTAGTTGAGTACCGGTTGTGTCAGATCTTTTCTGCCAGCCTAGTAATGCCAGGTTGTCCTTCCTCTGTCGCTCACATTAATGTGATTGACTGATCAAATTACGCGATTCTCGTTTACGGTGCGAGAAGGTTCACGGTTCATATCTCAGACGAATTGTAACATTTTTGTCTTCATTTTTGTTTAAAATATGGACCAATACATTCTTTCCAATTATGTCGACAATAAATAATTAGTTGAGATCGGAAAGACCTGTAGCTTGTTTATATTCAGACTGTAAGCGCCACCGAATATATATATTCGTATAAAACGAGCTCATATTTTATGATCGATAAAGCGGGGTCATTTTTGTACGAAGCGAAACGTGTTTCTGCTTGCCTGCGTAGTTAAAAAAAACAATGCTATATACTTCTTTTGTGAAATATTATTTTCTTACCTCACGGTAGTGTAGGTTGTGATCCACGCCTAGGATGCTACATGTCGGAGGTTCAAATCCTAAACGAGCCTTATGCCTTTTTAAAAACTCAAATTTTCTGTTTAAAATCTGATATAAACGTTTATCAATAGCACTTAACAATGAATATTGTTTCCATATTCTATTGCGGTGAATGGTACTGTGCGTGAGGCACACAGTAGGCCTCGTTCTAGAGATCTCTTCATAACCTGACGCTGAAAGGCAAAACAGGATAAACGAAAAAAAGAAGCAGAAGATCAATAGTATAGTTTCACCGCGGGCAGATTCTCTGTCCGGGTCTGTTAGCGTTTAATTATTTGAGAAGTAACTCTGCCAAGGATAGCAAGCCAAGATGGTAATGACATAATTTACAAAATCATGTTTTTTTCAACTCTCTTCACGCAATATGGAGTTCAACAGTAAGATTTGTTTTTCCTTTGTAAATTACTCTGTTCAACACTAATATCAAATCTTTGCACACTTCGTCATCGTGTAATTTTGCTCAGCCGACCAGCAGCATATGACCAGCATTACGGTTAGCTCCTTTCAGGAAAATAATTTAAAATATATGCAATCTCTTGTAGAAGGAGTTTCTTGTTATAGGCAAGATTGCTACCCGAAGCACACCTTTACTTTTGTCGCATTTTAATTTTTACATGTAGATTAGAGTGCAGCAGAATTGTTCTTTGCTCCAAAGTATAGACTCACGCAATCCACAAGGAAATTCACTACTTAGTCATGTGCGTCTTTTCTTCTGTGACGATTGTCTTTAAAAGGATGTTATTTTAGTTTACAGCGAGGCTGCGATATAAGTGTCTTTCGGTCCGACACATCCTATTTCAGTTGGCGTTCTCTTCCCACTACGATTCTTAATCTTTTAGCCAGACTACACTAGTGAAGCCTGTTTCCTGGACCGCTTATCGGAGGCGAAATAGGGTCTTGATCAGTTGGTTCGCTGATTCTCATGTAAGCAAACAACTATGTGTCGCTGACTATTTTCAGCTCATTCACTGTGTTGCATCTTTGATCCCAGATATATATATATATATATATATATATATATATATATATATATATATATATATATATATATATATACGAGTATGTGTTTATACACACATATACACTTTACACATACACGCACAAGAAGTGTGTGTACTCATACAAATACACACACATACACACGCACCCACCGGTGAACTATACCATCCAGCAATTTTAATTACTGTGAAGTACTTATAGACCTTATAGACACAAGAAAAAGAATAAAAGAAATCCATATTTCTTGCAGACCGATGCTATATTTAATTAGAAATACAGCATCTTCACTTAATTAAACTTTTTATGCAGGACTCCTTTGCCGAGAAAATGTATAATTTATGTACACTTAGATATACTCACTACATTTCTATTCACATTTGTTCTCTTGCTTCGAATGATCCATGGTCATTGCCTACAAATGGATAGCGAATATATAGGTGTTAAACCGTCAGAATCTTGTATAAACGTCATGGGCTTGCCATTCTGTGGTTGCCATTCTGTGGTTGTCATCAGTGAAAGATGATGTTAACTAAAACCGGTTCAGCATAGATCTTCACTAAAACCGGTTCAGCATAGATCTTCAACAAATTCACGCCAAATAATCAAATGTCGACCTGCTCATATCTCATAACGTTTTTGTGTCTCAGACTTTCTACAGCCAGCTCCGTGTTTAATCCTCCTCAGTCGCATCTTGTTCTTTGCGTGGCAAGAGAGTGTTACTATTCTTAGATGCCACACCGGGCCCCGGTAACACTCGCCTGCAAAAGAACCCCCAAGGGACAATAGATATGATAAAGTGGACAATTTGGAATACTTTTATTGAGCTCATGTTGTTGTTGTTGAATGCCCACAATGAGTAAGATGACTACTTTGCTCACCCTGCAAAAGGCGTCAAGTGGAGGGTTGTAGTAGCTGTCCTCACATCCCGAGGGTGCCGACGAAGGTGATACCGGACATATTTCAGGCGGTTGTGCAATGCTTGGCTTCATCTGCGTATCGCCAACTACTACTGACACCACGTCGATCCACCACCTCTTTAGCCAAGCTGCAATAAAAACATCCCGTTTCCAGGGAAAACTATGCTAAAGTAAGGTTGAAGTCTTGATCAGTATATTTTACCTGACCCAGACTAACATTGTCAGATCCAGTATATTTTACCTGACCCAGACTAACATTGTCACATCAGTATATTTTACCTGACCCAGACTAATATTGTCAGATCAGTATATTTTACCTGACCCTGACTAATATTGTCAGATCAGTATATTTTACCTGACCCTGACTAACATTGTCAGATCAGTATATTTTACCTGACCCTGACTAACATTGTCAGATCCAGTATATTTTACCTGACCCTGACTAACATTGTCTGTTCACTATGTTTTACCTGCCGAGACGTTAGTCACCTAAACTCTTTGAACACATGATAGATGATCGTATTGTAATCGATAAATCAGAAATCCGCAGACATAGATTTTTTTCGAATTAAAGGCAGGTCAGGCAGTAAGAAGCAACCATGTTGACCCCGGGGCACACAGTTTTCTTACTTGCTAGTCGTAAAAGGCAACTACAGGAGGTTGTGCATGAGGCTGGCAACCTCATTGTGTACAATATCATTGCTATGGAACCACACTGCAAATGACTGGAGTTAGGCTTTATAAACTATTTCTAAATCTGTGTTTTTATATTTACGAGGTAGCTTCAAAAGTTCCTGAAATTAGGGGATTATATTAAAAATAAGTTACAATAGGTTTATCTACGCTACATTTCCTTCAAAGTAGTTCCCATCGGCAACTACACACATTTGCCAACGTGCATACAGCTGCTTGAAATACACGTGGGACCCATTCTTTGACACCTCTCTAAGATGTCTTGTCGCAATGGGGATACCGTCGTCAGCATCCTTGAATCACTGTCCTTTCAGTACGATTTCAATAGAGGTAACAGAAAAAATTCGCCGGTGCCAAGTCGGGAGAATATGGAAGATGTTCCAAGGTAATCACATTGTGCTTTGCGAGGTACTGCTTCATCAGTAGGGATCCATGCGCTGGCGCATTGTCATGCAGCATAATCCAACTGTTTATTCTCCATTTTTCTGACCGTTTTCTTCTGATTGCATATTTTAGACGACGGAGGATATCAACGTACATTTCCTTGTTAACCATTCGGCTTTCAAAAATGAAATAATGGTAGACAATACCCTGGGAATTACAAAAACTTCCAACACAACTTTTCCTTTTCTCTTGTCCAAACGAAATATCTGTGTCCGGGGAGATGTGGGAGATTTCCATTCAGAAGACTTGACATTTTCTCTGAGGATCGTACAAAAAACACCAGGTCTCATCTCCTGTGATTCTGTTGTTGAGTAAATTAATATTATGATCAGCCATTTGGATTAGCTCTGCTGCCAGAGTCCATTTCATTTCTTTCTGTTTAGGAGATAACATTTTGGGAGCCATATGTTAACAAACACGGTGCATGTGCAGTTCAACTTCTAACTGATATTCCAACTTCTGAGGCTATTTTATCGACACTAAGTCTTCTGTCAAAAGACACAATGTTTGTATTACGCTCAATGTTTTCTTCCTTGATCGAGTTTGACAGTCGTCCACTACGTGCATCATGATCGACACTAACACGACCTTGACGAAAACGCTTGTGCCACTCTAATGCTTGCGATTTCTTCATTGCAGTATCACGAAATGCTTTATTAAGCAATGTTTGTGTCTCTGATGGTGACTTCTCAAGCAAAACACAGAATTTGACAATTGTACGTTGTTCAATCAATGACACTTTCAACTCTGACGATGCAACGACCACAACACACAAACACAATATGTAACTTTTGTTGGAGAGTATATGTGAAGGTCACGTCTGCCATGTCATTTCGTCAAAATCACTTATTAATATATATTCTCCATATTATCGTCTTTCATTTAAACGCGAGTCAACTATTCCTGGAACGTTTTGAAGCTACCTCGTATATACATACATACATACATACATATATATACGTTCTTAGTTCTTAGTCGACCTGTACTTCTGCAGGGGTAAATGTCCCTGTGCAGGTACCAGCTTTGGTATGAGCTGGATGTAGCAGGGGGGGGGGGAGAGGGTTTCCTGTTTAGCGGGCTAGGCTCGAGCAGCTTAATACTCCTCTGCGTTGTGACAAGCGCTTTCTGAGGGTGGTTAACCGATGTGTGAGTCCATATTAATAGACTCAAACACTACAAAAAAGTAGACCTGCAGCTTGTTAGGCGTCATCTATGCTGCTTTAAGCAAACCACATAACCATGGCCGGTGTTATACCATGTCACACAGTTAGTTGCCTCTTACGACATGCTCTTTGTGAGACTGTGGTGCTATTCTTGTCCTTGTCATACAAAAAGACCCCAGCTGACCAATCCGATAATATATACACATACCCACATATCGTGAGTGAAAGGGAGAGGAGAGTGGGAAAGAGAAGACAACGAAAAAGGGAGAGAAAGAGGGGTGTAGAGGGCGCAGAAAGATGAAGTCCTTTTTGGTAGCATTGGCGCTCCTTTTGGGCACGTCGGATCTCGTTTATTTGTCTTTTGGTCGACATATGGAGGGGAGCCAGTGGATCTTATCTATCTAGATTTTAAAAAAGGCTTTCGATAGGGTACCTCATCAAATGTTCTTTAGCAAGTTAAAATCACATCGAATAGATGGCTAAGGTGCCAAATGGATAGAAAATTGGTTAACAGGAAGAAAGCAGAGAGTGGGCATCAAAAAGGAGTACTCTGAGTGGTGTGAAGTTGTTATTGTTCGTCCATTTAGAGTGATGTAGACATTTTTTTTTTTTTTTTTTGTTGTTGTTTAATCATTCCTTTTAGTTTAGTATTCTGTGAGTCGGGGTTGTGCATGGGTGCGGGGATGGCTGACAATTCCAATATGGGATATTCGTAATCGCAGGTAGTGAGGACATGGAAAGTTCGCTTTCCAAGACGGTGACACTTCAAAGGATTTCCTATTCTGTCTTCGTTGTTCTGCATCACCTTTTTTGATGCCTCGGATGCTGCTGCTTCTCTGCGGAGAGCTATGTGCAGAGCTGTGTAAAGTAAAAAGATGAGTGTCCCAAAGCTCGGTTTTAGCAAAAATTTATTTTATATATATATACATTTTTTGGTAATGATATCGGATCAATGATTGTAAAATTTGTGGATGACACAAAACTATGATTAAGTGTCATTAGAGCAGAGGTGGGTATATTGAGGTCGGATTTAGGTACAATTCGGGAATGGTATGAGAGCTGGCTAATGGAGTTTAATGTAGATAAATGTACAGTCATCCACATGAATAGATAAAACATGGAACAGCATTACAGAATGAGAGGGAACAATTGTAAAATGATTGAAACGGAACGGCACCTAGGGGTTATAATAGATCATACAGGCAAGGTGAGTGAGCAAGTCCAGGTAGCAAAGGAAAAGGTAAACGAAATTTTAGCTATGATAAAAAGAAAAATTAAACATAGCAATAAGGAAGTGATAGTCAAATTGTATAAAGCATTAGTTAGACCTAGATTGGAGTACTGTGTACAGGTGTGGAGTCCTTATCGTAGCGAGGATATAAATATGCTGGAAAGGATACAAAGAAGAGCCACAAAACTGTTAGTAGAATTTTGGAATTATAGTTATGAGGAAAGACAGGCCTACGTCGACTAGAAAAGAGAAGAGTTCGAGGTGATTTAAATACAGGTTTATACGATAATTAAGGAAAGGATAAATTGGACTAAAACAAATTTTTCAAACTGCAGCCGCCTACAAGAACGAGAGGGTACAGCAACAAATTAATTAAAGAAAGGTTCAGATTAGATCCAAGGAAATATTTTTTTTAATTCAGAGAGTGATGAATGCTTGAAATGCATTACCACAGGAAATAGTGAGGGCAGGGTAAAATGAATGCATTCATGAATAACTTGGATGGGCACAGCTATATTTAGATACTTGATTACTTTCCGTGTCTAAGCACCACGTTAAACAGCAAGCATCCAGTGTTGAGCGACATGGATTCCCTTGTCATTTACCTCCACCACGTCGCACCTAATGCATTTGTCCTGGATGTTAGGGCAGATCATCAGGTAATCTGTCTCTCTGTCTTGCGTTCCAGTCACAGGTGTCATCATCTGTGTATCCCCATCGTTTCATATTACTCTTGCACCGCCATACACCAGTTTGGAGTCTTTTCAGTGACTTTCATGTTGTGTATGGTAGATGATGTCCGGGGACAGGTTCATCCAGGAGTCTATCTCTGGGGCCTGCATCAATTCGTGCCATCTCTCAATACTGCTGCTATCAGGGCGTGTCTGTATCGTACTTGTTGATTGTTAAATCAAGTGAAGTAAAAGAAACTGGTTGTATACAGACTTTGCATCGTATTCTCAGCCAGTATAAAGACGTTAAGTTAAGTTACAATAATTACATAATAAACTTTCCGCATTGACCCGAAAGTTATCAAAAGGCTTTGCATATGAAAAGCATAAGCATCATCTTTCTAACCAATACCACAAACTATCTAGCTATCTTCAGTCCACTTGTGTCGTTAGACGTCCTAAGGATTTGTGACCTCCTTTGTGTCATATTTTTTGGCAGCCGAAAATCCGCTGGTGACTTGCCAAGTCAATCTCAGTATATGTTACCAACCGTTAGTTTGGTAGCCCCTGGAATATACGATCGTCTATTTTTGTGACTGGTGGTATTGGAAGCGAAAATTACAGCAAGGTAGACCCGCAGCTTGCCAGGAGCCATATATGCCGCTCCTCTAACCAAAAAACCAAGACCTGCAGCTAAATAAACACTTAACAATTAATTGTTTCCTTTTTGTGTGCACTCTTGTCACAAAGTTGAACAGGAGCTAGTTTCCTCTCTTGGTAGTGTTTCTTCTTTCTGTAATGTTCGTACTGAAAAGGACGTTGTGTCGGGTGTTTGCAACGAGGGTGCGATATATATGCAGTTAGGTCTTATACATCCTATTTCAGCTGGATTTGCGGGTACCTTGTTTATCATCCAATCCCGTTCCCTATTCTGTTAGCCAAACTACACTAGTGAAGCCTGTTTTCAGGTCTGCCGCTTAGAACCGGAATATAGTCTTGGTCAGCTATAGTTAGCTGACCCTGGTGCAAGTCCTTAGCTAAGAGTCACTGGCCACTCTCACCTCATTCAGTGTGCTCCATCATTCACCCTCTCTCTTGATCTAACTATGTCAATCAGACTGTTACACGCCCGTGTCGTAAGATTTCGGTTTATTGTATCCCGATTTGGTTCTGTCACCCGAGTAGTACCATGGATGGAAGGAATAGAACAGCTGTAACTTTCCAAGCAATTGAAAAATGTGACTAAAGAAGAAAATGAATGGGGCTATCAAGATCAGCATTTTTTTTTTTAAAAACGTTAATGCAAGCGTTCGTAAACATGATTCCTGTAAAGGGCCTATTTGTAGTGACGGGTTTATGCTTTGCATGCAATAACAATTTAAAATGAATTAATATGTATCGTTAAACCCTTTTTGATGTGTTTTCATCAAATTGTGAAACCTTTTTCTTTGTTTTGATTTCTACCAGGTAAACATGTGAGCCACGAGCAGAAATCCAGTTCATGTGAGGCCAGTACTGGTAGCCGGACCAGCGAACACAGTGATATCATTCGGCAGATCGGCGAAGGGGCTGACGTTAAACAATACTTTGCTCCCGATGTAAGTAGTGATAGTTACTTTAGTGCACAGACCTCAAACACGCAACTCAATGGCAACTTAAACCAATACAGCCCAATCCCCCAACCCCAACCCCCCCCCCCCCCCCCACATGAGTCACATCACGCCGTGGAGGAAGCGACAATAAACGAGTGACGAGGATATAACACTATAGATGGTATAATGTGTCGGACCGAAAGGTACTTAGCCAGTCTGCTCTGTTGCATGTTCCCATCTTTTATCCATGATCACCGCATGGAGGTGTAGAAGGGTCTTGGCAGTTCTGGTTCGCTGGCCCTGACTCTAGCAGTCAGTTATGGGTCGCTGAACCCTGCAGCTCATGCGCTGCCAGTGATTGGTATAAGAAGAAAAAGTAAAGTTCAGTTTGTAGAGCTGATTTAGTGTATACCTTTTAGTGGATTTTGAAACAATGATTTTAAAATGATTATTTCCCATTATGTTATTCTTTATTACATTATTCGGAAATGTAATCTTTTTTTGTATAAAACTATAATAAATTATGACAAGTAATCATATTATTATCCTAAAAATGTAGGAAAATAGAATTATACACATTTTTATATTACATTATAATATTTTATTATAATGTTATTATGGGACTGACTCACGTGCTTACGTGTGTTTGTAATACTGAAAAACAAACTCACATACGCACACACATACATACATCGCACGCATACACATATGGACGCACATATATACACAGGCACAATTATACATTCGTTTTCACACGAATACACAGATCATCGAAACGTAGGCACTTTGCAACAATTATCCCCAAATTGTCCAACAGATTTAACTAAAGTATATTGTCATCAGGTTTGTACCTGTCCTGAAATTTTCGGCTCTTCTGTTTATCGGGAAATGTCTGAATTTTCAAATATAAGGTTTGACTCAAACCTGCTAACAAATAAAAGCGTTTAAAATATATAATTTTGAATATTACAAGAAATAAGTTGTAAAAGTAAAACATGTTTCCATCGGTAAATAAGGATATACATTTTCTACGGAAGGGTTTTATTATTGTACGACCACAGTACAGTTTAATGCGGCCTCGGCTCATTAGGTGGACTTTATGCGGCCTTTAACGTTGAATTCACGCGACCATTGGATCATACAAACTAACTTAATGCGACTTTTGTCTAATAGCTTGAACGTACCTAGAACCTGGATAATATAACCTATCCTAATGCAGTATTCGTATATTAACTTGACTTAAAATTGTCTTATGGCCATTAAATTTACTTCGCGCGATTCTTTCCCTCTATGTATCGTCCTTTCCAACCTTCATATTGAGGCCTCCCTTTACTATGATTTGATCATATCTTGTATTGTTTCCATTTATTTTTCCAGCTGCCAATAGAATTTGTCCTTTAAACATGTGCCTGTTACTGGCCAAAGATGGCACTGGAGTATTGGGTGAGATACAAAAGACAAGAAAATGACCATCTAAATAGGGTACAAATAGACACTTGGAAGTAAAATAGAAGATTGAAGCAATTGTCCCCATTGGATGTAGTAGAAGAGGAAAGCCAGAGTCACCATCTGCCAGAGGAGAGTGAAATGGAAAACAGGTTTGTTGGACCACCCCGTCGGGAAAATCGTTGCCTACCAGTCATAAAAACACACGTGACAGAAAAGGCCGCCACCAAGGAGACTACAACTAATGTCCTGAAAACGTGTGTCTTAGAGACAGTCTCTAGCTACCTAACATCGACAGTCCTGGTCTATACGGATGGATCAGCATTCAAATCTACCTCTTTTGCAGGGTATGGTGTCAATATGAAATACTCGGTTTGGGTCCATATACGAGTTTTGTGATTCAAGCGGCGAAAACCGTTCAAACGATGAAGCGGAGGCCAAGGCTATTAAAACAGTAGTTGAGATTCTGCACCAACAGTTTGACTTGGGCAAATTGTTGCCGATGGATTTGGTAATTTTTTGTAACTCCAAGTCGGTTCTGGAGGCGCTGAAGAACACCCCATACAAAGAAAAGGCGATATTCTTGGTGGGAGAGCGATCAACATCATCAACAATGCCCACGGGATGAATATCACCTTGCAATGGATCCCTGGACATAGTGGGCTACTAGGGACGAGATGGCCGACAGATTGGCAAAAACAGGGGCCTCGAAACAATAATTGGATAGACCCTGCAGTTTTTTGGTTGTTTTTTGGGGGGGTTTTTTGCGTTTGCCTTATTCCTTTATTCCCCAAGACGGTGTACGTTGCACTACGGTTTTTTATATTGCGTCTGTCGGCCAAAGTGCATCCGACTTTGGCATGCATTTTACGTAAGAGTCTGCTTTCTTCTGCATTTTCTAAGGGTTTTGCTTCCTTGGGATAACGGCCGGTGCTGTGATGGGGATCAAACCCAACATCTTCGGGTTGTAAGCCGTGCCACTTAACCACTAGCCAACGCCGTCCACATAGACCCTGCAGTAATCACACAGAAAGCGAATTATTAAGAATAATACTCGGAAATCTGGATGAACAGGTGGGCGACGGGAACAGGTCGTAGTGTATTTAACGAAATTTCACAGCCAAAACGTAACGATGATATAAATAAACTACATAGAAGACATCAAAGTCTCATCTTTCAGTTCCGAACAGGACATACCAGAGTCAATAGCCACTTGAACCGCATCAATCCCCAGTACCTGCTCTTGTGCAGACATTGCTCTCATCCTGATGAAACAGTTCGACATCTACTCATTGAGTGCAAGGCGCTTGTGGACATGAAGAAAAGATTCTTACAAGCACTGCCGACAATTACCAACACATTGTCCGGAGCAATGACACAACTGAAGAAGACGTATATTTATTAGAACGGCAAATGGCTGCCAAGAGAGCAGGCTTGGTCAGCAGCTATGGGATAATAATAGCAACAACAAGAACTGGCCAAAGATCTAAACTGAAAAAAAAGTTGTTAAAACATATATCGTAAATAAGAATGAATCGGCGCGTTTTTGTTTGAAGCTGCTGATGCTCAACTCTTGCCTCTTGACGATTTTATTTTGTAGCGCATTTCAGTGGTACTTTTTGTATCCCGAGGCGAATCGAGAAAAAAATGGTCCTAGATCTGTTTTATCGTTCGTCATTAAAATATTAATATCAGCGCATCACATATTGTTTATTTACGTTTCGCTGATTGAATTGATATTCCTGGCATTTCCTTATTATTATAATTATAATAATTTTTAATATTATTAGTATTATTAATCAGCTTCCCAGAGCGATTAGCTCTTGGGAATAATAGTTAATAGTGCTGAGAGTCATGTGGCTTTCCTGGCATATCTTCAATTTTTCTCAATGTTTTCAATGTACAGAAAACAAAACATGTCAAAGAAACGCATATTGCCTAGCAACATGGTTTATCGGCTATTGTAATGGTATTTCTAGTTACCAAATCGTGTAGTTAGTTTTTTTTGGCCAATATATACACACATATTTCAAGGTCTTTTCTGTCACTGCTTAAGCATTCTAACAGTTGGGTCACTTAAATCATCGTGTTTGACCACGTCGAAAGATTTAGTGTTTTCTATAAAGTATGTATATATCCTAGAGGTCTCTATGGGAGCTCTATGTTTGACAGAGTGGAGAACAGAGCCACAGTCACTCTGAAGTAAGACATGTCAGGTGGCTAACAGTGCAGTACAAACCATTTTACGTAAATGACACTTCAGACCATAGCAGTGCACACTCCGCGATTGACACCAAAAAATAACAAAACGTATCCAGAGTTTAGTCTTCTAGACTTCAAAGCAAGCTCAAGAAATCATATTTATTCACATACACACGACAAAACAATACACACAACACACATTCAACACACACTAAACACAACACACATAATACACAACTATCTATCTATCTTCAGTCCACTTATGTCGTTAGACGTCGCGGAGCGGTGCAACCTCCTTTGTTTCACATTTTTTTGGCAGGTGAAAATCCACTGGTGACTTGCCAGGTCAATCCCAGCATCTGTTAACCCCTGGAATATACGATCGACTATTTTTTAGACTGGTGGAGGTGAAAGCGTAAATTAAAGCAAGGTAGACCCGCGCAGCCTGTCAGGCGCCATCTAAGCCGCATCACATAACCAAGACCTGTTGTTATGGCCACAGTCCCCTTTTTTTCGACATGTTCTCTGTGGGGTGAAAATCTCTAGAAGAATTTGAGTAGATTTTAAACCTGAATTTTGCTCAAACAGCGGCCGTTATGCTTACTTTTTCAATTTCCAACTGCTAATATATTTTTAACGTGCGCGTCACTGCACACTGGTGTCTGATCTCACTACTCGGAGATCAGGGGAAATATTTACCGGATGATCCACGTGAAAAAATGCCGGTGTCTCCTTCAGGATTTGAATCCGTGACCTGCAGCACCCGAGGCGAACACCTTACCTCGAGACCACTGGGTCCCCCCATAATACACAAAGCACACACACACACAAATCACACTACATACACACACATATTTATATATAAATATATATATATATATATATATATATATATATATATACATTGTATGCAGCTGTCTGATGATGAAGAAGAAGCAAGTGATGAGAGCATAGATACTATGATGGACACAGAGTCACAGCTGTCGTACGCCCAACAGATTGGAGCCACTCGAAAAGCTGGGTGAGATGTGTTTTTTACAATGAAGATGTATGCCGTTTTTGGCATTCATGTGTGTTTTATGTGACTTACTCTCTTTTGATTAAAATACAATTTAATGGTTTGTGGTGGTACCTAGTGGTGTTTAGTGGTGTTTGTTAATGTTAGGTGGTGTGTGATAATGTTAGGTGTGGTGTTTGGTGGTACGTGGTGAATGTTATGCTCTTATTGAATCCGCGGTAGTTAGTGCAATGGCTGCCCAGCCGAGCTATCAAGGATCCATCCCCAATTTGTGTAAGTTGTTTTTATATACTCAAATATTGGGGATTAGAACAAGTTTGGGAAGCAAATGCGATCGGGGTGATGCCCCAAGTGTGTCGTTATAGTCTATCTGTCTGTCTCTGTCTGTTTGTCTGTCTGTATATACATATATACGTGTTTCTGTCTGTCTGTCCCTCTGTCTGTCTGTCAGTCTGTCTGCCTGCCTGTCGCACTGCCTTGTCGGTTCCGGTCAAGTCCGATATCGCTTCGACTGGAAGTTTGTTGCTGATTATTCGAAGAACGTGTTCAATGTACGCCCAACGTTTTTTCCTTATTTACACACAGTGCTGTTTGGTCTATAATTACTTATTTGTTTGTTTTAAATTCTTTCAACGCCAATGTTAAAAACTGTTCTAAGACATCTATTTTCAAATGTTTTCTTCCTATTTTCAAAAGTTTTGCTATTTTTTCCCCAAGCTTTTACACTCATATGTTAACATTTCCATCGTTTTGGACTTGCTCACATCCGTATGTTAATACTGATATTGTGTCGGATTTGACCAATCTGAGTTTTGACGTATTTCGCCAGTGTTTGCAATTGTCAGATACTTGTTAATTTGTAAAACGCAAATGAAGCCAATGTGATTCGAGTGAGATTTCAGTTGATGTGTCTCCGACCTGTTACATTTTGCTGCCTAAATATGTGAAATCTTCTACCTTTTGAAATATTTGTCAATTCATTTTGATATATGTGACTTTGTGAGATTCATTATTTGTGTGTTAGAAGCATTTATCTGTTGTTCTCATAGTTAGCAGAGTATGTCTATCTTTTCCTGTGTCGCTTCAACATTTGTACGCAGAAGAGCCAGGTCATTTGCGAAGGCAAGATTTTAAAGGTCTAAGAATCCATATATTTTATGACCAGATGTTCGTTTTGTATCGTTGTTCAGGAAAATATGGGTATATTCCCAAAATGCCACACTGGCGTGTAAAACTGAATTTTTACTTTTACTTATTAGGATGTTGTGTGAGTTTATTTCAGCAATACGATACTTGTTTTCATGATTTAATAGATGAGATATGTTCAAAACACTGCACTGGA
The DNA here is from genome assembly GCA_036924085.1 of Ariolimax columbianus. Classification (NCBI taxonomy): domain Eukaryota; kingdom Metazoa; phylum Mollusca; class Gastropoda; order Stylommatophora; family Arionidae; genus Ariolimax; species Ariolimax columbianus. Next base: position 56,380,516 of record JAVGWX010000011.1, read on the forward strand.
ATCCACGTATTCTAACAGGCAGACCAATGCTTGATGTCAAGTATGTAATTTTAAGTTTTACAAATGCATCTGGTTGGCCCCTTAGAAGATGCCGTCCCGTCCCTCTATCTTCTTGGTTTTCCTTTCGGGCTCACATTTGATTGTTAGTATAACGTGCGTGGATGGTTTCCTTCCAGCGGTTTACTTTGCAGGTGATGATGCAGCTCTGGGATGTCCAGTCTCCAGGATTTTTCCTGCTGACTTTTAGCCTACTCAGTAGTGTATATGCTGATGTTGGTAACTGTTATGTTGTGTAAGATCTTGCTCTAGAGCATTTCTTACCATTACCTCTAGGAGATATGTCAACATCGATGGTCACTGTAGTCTCTTTATCTCTATCTCTCTCTCTCTCTCTCTCTCTCTATATATATATATATATATATATATATATATATATATATATATATATATATATATATATCTCAGGTAAATATTATTTATAATAAATGGGATATTGCTTGTGAATGTAGTGACGGTGATACTAGGTATGAACATATTGATAGTGAATGTAGTGACGGTGATACTAGGTATGAACATATTGATAGTGAATGTAGTAACGGTGATACTAGGTATGAACATATTGATAGTGAATGTAGTAACGGTGATACTAGGTATGAACATATCGATAGTGAATGTAGTAACGGTGATACTAGGTATGAACATATCGATAGTGAATGTAGTGATGGTGATACTAGGTATAAACATATCGATAGTGAATGTAGTAACGGTGATACTAGGTATGAACATATCGATAGTGAATGTAGTGATGGTGATACTAGGTATAAACATATCGATAGTGAATGTAGTGTTAACAGTAAATCTTTTAGGTGGTACATACTATTGCAACATTGCTCTGTTTTAAACTGTTATCTTTACTTCAACTTCTTCCTTGGGGTGTAGAGATCATTTTTTTCTTATGGTTTGTAGCTTTTCCAGAATGGGGTAGACGCTTCATGTTCATCCATCTTCAATTACCTATTGTTTTAATAATTGTAATAATGATAAATCATTGAATGCGACTGTATTAAATATTTTGTTACAGTATATTTATGAATGTTAATAGTGATACATGTTCCTAGAGTGGACCACTAAGTTCTTTACTGGGAAAGACACAATAGAACAACAGCACCTACATGCATGTCGTAAATGTAAGAGAGTTGCGCATGGGGCTAGCAACCTCATTGAGTTAACCAAATTGCTACAGAAACACCCATGTAAAAGAGTGTAAATTGCTTTGGCGCAGAACTCCTAAAGGAGCCCAAGCTGAAATGGTGGTCCTACAATCCTGCTGGGGTGAATCTTGACGAAATGAAAAAATGTGAAATGACGTGCATGCTTATATATTTTAAGTAGAATGTTAATGCTTCAAATTGTGAAATGTTTAACAATCTCTTACATGTACTGAAGGTGGCTAGTCGTGAAAAACTGGCTACTCCATAAAAAGAAGAGGATAGAGCTGGCCCCTCGCAGAGCTTGGAAAAAGTACTGGGTTTGTTTGAAAGGGACAACACTCTTATTTTTTGACTGTGGAGAAGAGAGTTCAGTCACAGCAAATAGTATACCCAGACATATACTAGGTGAGTAATACTATAATACAGGTTCAGGCAGGTGTTTCTCAATATTTATGCCCAAAGTAGCCACCTAAGTGTGTCCCAATACTGCTTTTTTTTTAATGTACTATTTAAATTATATTTTTGTTCCTGTTCAGGTAAATTAAACTAATCTTATACATGACAAGTTTTCCTTATACCAGTATATTGAGTATATCCCAAAATTAGTATTTTATTTCGTGTGTACTTGACAACGATGTTTAAAGAAGGACCTGAATTAAGGAAAGATCTTCCGAGACCAGGTCAAGCGCATATTGTTGCGTTAAATCACGTCCTTCTTTAAACATTGTTGTCTAGTTCTTCACTGTTGTCTTTGACATACTTTTGTCACCATACACTGCCTGCATTCTGCGATAAATGTCAACTGGTCGACATTCTTCAGCTGTTAGAAACCGAGTCACCGCTCGCTGATAAACTCTGAACGGATTCCCTATCACACCCGTCATGTTTTCAACGGTCTGCTAAAGAAACTATGAGTCGGAGGATAATGACATTTTGCAAACTTGACAGTTGGTATGTGCTGTTTACGTTTACGCCAGAAGTGACGTCATCATGAGCATCGTACGTATGTTCACTTGTCGCAGTTTGGTACGATTTCATTTGAACACGCCTCGTATATATATATATATATATATATATATATATATATATATATATATATATATATATATATATATATATATATATATTTACGTATACACACACACACATTCTCCTTGGTCTACTACTCGGGTGTTTAGCGTGCTTTAATATATCACATTTGATGAATGTTAGTGTCTCAATGAAATGAGCCAGACTTGTCCACAAAGTTTTACTTTGTGACCCGCGGCAGGATTGGTATTGCAATGTCATGTAGGATAAACAATAATTTTAGTGTGAAAAGTTCATTAAACTATTAAATATCTAAATACAAATGTTTTCAAGACAGGAGTAATGTATGTAAATAAAAGAGAGAATTCCGAATAAATGTGAGATTAAGATTGACATTCGTGTACGAGAGTTGCTCAGAAAATCGTGCCTTGCAGCCTGCATCTTTTTTCTTCAGAAATATCAATTAACAATGTATGAAACCTACACACAGTATAGTTGACTTCTACGGCCTTATCCCAGGGCGAAACAATGACATGCATGTCTTTCCTGCAGCAGCTTGTTTCCTGATCACATAGCTTCTGTAATCGGTTGTGATACTCCGAGGAACCCAACTTCGTGGAACCTTCAAATATCCATGATCTTAGAAATTCAGTATCACACTTCTGTTACTGACTGAAAGCTGTAGGGCCAATTGTCGACTTGTGATGCGATGATCCTCATGAATAATGGCGTCGGTGTGCTGCAAAATGACAGTGTTGGTGATTCTGAATGGATGTCCGGGCCGTGGCAGATGATGCAGCTTCATCTCTCTACTTCCTGAAGCTTTAATTTTTTTAACCCATTGATCAACACTGTTCCTATTGGCTTCCAAAAATGTCATAAACACGTTTTTCTTTATCAACAAGAATTCCATTACAGCTTGTGTGTACTTCATGTGGCACACACGTGTTATTTAAATGCACTACTACAGCAGTGCTTTTTGTCAGAAGACCGTGTAGTTGCGTACACATACACGGGAGAAATCAATGATGCAATCTGTACATTTTCATTTTGCTATCTTTATTATGAGATTTTTGTTTTAAAATGTAAGTGGTGAATGATATACAAGTACGTTTTGAACTGTGATCTTTACTTCCACATCTACCTTGGGTTGTAGAGATTATCTTTTCTTTTTCTTGTTTATAATTTCCCCTGGATGGGGTAGATCCCCTATGTCTATCCATCTTCAGTTGACTATTACAGTGTGCCTGGTAGGTTGAAGTGTTGCTATTATATGCTTCCTTTTCAGACCCCAGTAACAAGGGGACGGCGTGGCCTAGTGGTTAAGTGGTACGGCTCACAACCCGAAGGTGCTGGGTTCGATCGCCATCACAGCACCGGCCGTTACCCCGGGGAAGCAAACCCTTAGAAAATGCAGGAGGAAGCAGACCCTTTCATAAAATGCATGCTGAAGTCGGATGCACTGGGCCGACAGACGCAAAATAAAAGCCACAGTGCAACGCACACCGCCTTGGGGATTAGAGAAAATAAGGCGAACGCAAAAAAAAATACCCCAGTAACAGATGGGGGATAAAATAGTTGTACATAGGTAAAGTATGAGGAAAGGCATGATCAACCAAATGGTTTTATTCAAGTATACAAGATTTACTCTGTCAGTCTGTTACCTTGAAGTGGTAAGAGAGCTTGCATGACCCCAGGAGCTAAACCAGCCGAAGCGAAAGCGCTCGGAAGTGTCACCCAAGCTGGACAGGTCATGGGGGAGAGAATATACTAAAAATGGACAACGTACCTAGAGTTTAATCTGTTAGAGCCGACGCCCCTTCCCCCCCCCCCCCCCCCCCACCCCCAAAAAAAAATCCATAAAAAGAAAATCGATTATTGACAACACTACAAAAGCAAACGACCTTGGGAAAGGATGGGACTCCAGAAAATAGGAGAATGAAGCAGTACACAAGGATAATAGAATGGGAGGGGGAACTGCGATTAAATGGTTACACCTGGAGAGAGGTAGAAAGAGAAGACCAGGGCGATGTACTTATGCCGATGAGATGGGGTCAATGGTCTATGCACGGAGAGGAGCAATATGCTTTGATTGATTGGTTGACTGATTGATCAAAGTTTTACTCTAGTTGACATTTGTGCCATCACAATTATCTTCTTGCTGCTATTGGGCCATTGAAATTGGTCTCGTGTGGCCATGGTCTATTTTAATTGTCTTCATGCTACCATTGGTCCATAAATGGTGAAGTTCCTGCTAGCGTTGCCCAAGAGTTCAGACATAGACGCCTACTGTTTTTAATGGCTCATTTGCTCTTATATAACAAAATAAAAGAAAAAGGCTTTGGTAAGAACGAACATCTGGGTACAATAACTGGACTTCAAGGAGATATAAGTTTGAGACTTCCTTATGTTACTTCTTTCCTAATCAACCTCTCAGAGCGATTTAACTTTGAGAATAGATAATAATGTTGGAGAATCTTCAGATTTCCTTCCCACTCTGGGCAGAAGCCAGGGTTTATCATCTCAGATAAGTCATAAGTAGGGTAAAACTAATTTGTCTCACAACAGTTTAATATGTCTCACAACGGTTTAATATTACTCACTTTCCCTATTAGGGGATGAATAATACAACACTAATCGGATTCCATTAGTTAATCTATCTGCTTACTTGCCTTTGTCAGTCCTGATGACAAGAGAGAGGGACAGATAATGATCGTTCCACAGTTTCACCTACGGAAACCTTGTTAGGACTTTTACTTTTTTCAAGTGATCAGCGTTTACTTTCTCCAAGTTGTCGAGCTCAATTTTTTTCTCATCCAACTGTCACTTTTCTTTTACCCGTGACAAGTAATATATAATTTCCGCAATTGCTATACAACTCAACATTTTTAGATGAAGGGGATTGGTTGTAATAACCAACGTTTATAATATAATGATATTATATTAGGATTTTAAATAATAATTCCCTTGCCCCAGAAAAGCATTCTTTTTAATATCTATTTATGCACATACTTTGTGTCCATTTTAAGTGCATTATCATTTTTATTAAGATTGTAAATATAAATTATTTGCTTGACAATTCTCAGGAAAGTTTATTTTTCTTTATGAGATGAATTATGAAGCAGAATTATAATTAAACATTTGCTTATTTAATTTATTCGTGGCATTAGATTTTTTTCAAAAGGATTTCTATTTTAAAAGGACCTTGGCTTTCTTCTCATATTAACTTAATAGCTTACAGCAATGTGGAGAGTAATTATAATTATTCAGGTCACCTCTTTTCAAATAAATTAATGTTTTTATTTTATTTCTTATTCTGCAGTAATTGAAGGAGGTATATCCCAGGCAGTTCCAGAGCATCCTAAAAGAGACAATATATTTTCACTGAGCACAGCATGTGGAGATGCTTATCTTTTCCAGGTAATCTTGAAAGCAATGTATGACATAGTGAAATACATGTCAGTAACAGGTTTCATACTTACTTACATTTTCATGCACTTGTGATGTAAAGCGTTTGTGTGTAGCTGAAGTTGTTTTTCTTGGGGCAAGTGTGTTGCATAGGTTGTTGTAAGCTAATGTTATTGTAAGATTTCTCTTATACAGTCTATTCATTAGCCACATGCCCTTTCTCATCCCTCTCAAGGCCAGATCTTGTGTTGCAGACATAATTGATCAGGATGCATTCTCAAGAGATGACCGACTCGTCATATTTTCAATTTTGAAATGCATTTAGTACATGGGGTAGTTATCGCCATAATTCGAATGTGATTGTTTCTCATTTTATCTCATCTAGTGACACCAATTACTTTTTTTAGACATTTCATTTCACATGTTGCAATTCTTCTCTGCTGTGTCTTTGATAATTATGACATTAGTAGCACAGAGTTGGTATGCATAAAATGTTTTTCAATTGGTTTGTTGTCAAACTGATGTCTGCATGTTTAAAATCAATTGATAAATCATAGCCGAGGCTTTCTGATATCTAGTTTCACTTTATTTGTCAAACCTTCCATATTCTGGTATCTAGTTTCACTTTATTTGTCAAACCTTCCATATTCTGGTATCTAGTTTCACTTTATTTGTCAAACCTTCCATATTCTGGTATCTAGTTTCACTTTATTTGTCAAACCTTCCATATTCTGATATCTAGTTTCACTTTATTTGTCAAACCTTCCATATTCTGATATCTAGTTTCACTTTATTTGTCAAACCTTCCATATTCTGATATCTAGTTTCACTTTATTTGTCAAACCTTCCATATTCTGTAAAAATAGCTTTCCAGGTGTTTGAACTCTGGGGCTTGCTTAAGATAGATATTGTTTACATGTATGTCAAGTATGTTCTGCTAGTCTTCATAGTTTCTGGCTTTGATATGCAATCTTCATAATGCATCTTTCACAGACTGTCTTAAGTGCATTCATATGACCTTCATCCTTATAAGGCTTTGGCCATATGCAAAGAGTAGTTCATGTCATGAGTTTGTCTCTTTGAGTCTTATGTTGAATTTCTACATATGGTATTGCATTAATGGATTATTTCTGTTATTATTCTGTCCATGAAAATGTTAAATATCAATGGTGCGAGCACATATCCTTATTGCATATCTGTGGTTAATTCCAAATCAAGTGTGATTCTATCAGTTGATCTTATTATATTTTTCTTTTTACAGTACTCTCACATTATCTAATTGTTGTCTTTGTTTTTTTTGTCATTCTTTAATATTGCCCAAAGTTTATTCCTATCTGCTCTATCAAAAGCTTTCTCCTGATCTGTAAATGTTATGTTTAAATCCTTGTTATATTTTATTCTTCTTTTGCTTAGCAGCCTAAAGGATTTAAGGCATCAGTAGCCTTACAGAATTCAAATTGAGCTTTGCTCAGCTGGGCTTCAACAATTGGTTTTAATCTTTTTTCAAGTATTTTTGCAATAATTTCTCTTGTTTGAGTTAGTAGTAACTGCTCTGTATGTATTACTGTTTTTTTTAATGTGTTTTTTTTTCCCAGATTGATATTATTGTAGCATGTTACCAATCACCAGGCACTCCTCTTTCTTTCCATGCTATTGTAAAGATTCTCTCTAGCTAGTCACTTCATTCCTGTTTTCCTAAAAGCTTGAATTACTCCAGTTCTTATACCATGCCTACCTGTTGACTTGTTTCTAGGTCACAACTTGATAGTTCTTTCTATGTCTTCAATGAATATTTCAGGTTCCAGGTGATCCTTGTTTTGGGAGATGAAAATTTATTGTCCCAGAGTGCTTGTTAAATATTAGGGATCCCTTTTGGTCATTGGAGTAGGATTAAAGCTCTCATCTCTTAATTTCATTGCTTTGATTACCCACACACAAGAAGCCTGTATCAAAACATTTTGATGCAGTGGTGCTTTGTGTAACAGTTTATTTGAAATGAACAGGTTACCAGCCCCATTCCAACCATCTTTAGCCATCTTTTACTACATAAGTTCAAAACATTGATATGGCATTCGTTTTTTTCTGTCTGAAGTAATATAAAAAACCCAGTTTTAACAGGATATGGTGACTACTCCTCAGCAAAATAAATCCTCCTAGTGGACATCAACTATGAGAATAACGAACATAAGTTTCTTTAAGCTTTTGTTCCCTTTTTGTGCAGGAAACAAATTGGTCATAGGAGGAAGTATGTTTGCACACAGAGCCATTCATAAGGCAACATGGGTATTCCCAGACCAGAAAATGAAGAATCAGTTTGACCACATCTGCATAAACTTCAAATTTAGATAATCATTACCAGTTGAACAGAAGAGAGCAGGTCGTGGTCTTCAGACTTTGCACAGGCCACAATAGACTGAGGTACCACCTATTCAATAAATTGAAGATAAGTGGCACTGATTAATGCTCGTGTGGTACCGGGAAAATGACCGCTGAACATTTGCTGCAAAACTGCAGATGTGGCCATCACCAGTTGCAACACTAGACAAGCACTATGGCAGTGTCGACAGCCTCAGGATGACCGCTGCTTTTTTCAAAAAAATACAGGTTGACGTCTGACAGCGTACGAAGAAGAAGAAGATAATCATTATTAGATGTCAGGTTCTACATAGAAGGCAGATGTGGCCTCAGACCACTTTTTAGTGATTATGAAGGTACAGTTGAAGATTAGGATAAACAGAACGATGCAAGTCAGTAGGCCACTGTACTGCGTACAATACCTGAAAGAAGATGATACGAAAAACGAGTTCCGTATTACACTCAGGAATAAATATCACGCACTGGAGCAGCTAGATGAAGGGGCCAGCATTGAGGATAAATGGGAACAAGTACAAAACACATGGACAACTGCATGCAAGGTAGTGCTAGGAATGAAGAAACGGCAGCATACAGAATGGATAACAACAGAAATAATCACTAAGATCGTTAAGAGGCGAAAAAAGAAAATGGCCTTCCTAAATAGTAAACCGAGAGCTGCAAAAAGCACAACACAGGAGGAGTATGTAGAGAGCAGCAAGGAGGTTAAAAAGAGCATCAAGGCAAGACTTTACATTGATAGTCTGGTTGAGGAAGAGGAAGAGGCTGCAGGAAAGGGAAATATGAAAGGTCTATATGCGGCTACGAAGAAACTATCGGGAAAGTATTAACAACAAGATTGACCAATAAAATATAAATTTGGAGAAAAGATAGCTAACCTTGAATAGCAAGTGAAAAGATAGGTAGAATGCTTTGAACAGCTTTTGAATAGACCACTACCAGACAACCCACCAAACATCTTACCAGCAGAGGAGGACCTGCCAATCAACTGTGATAATCCAAGAAAAGAAGAGATTAGAAGGGCAATAGAGTTTCTAAGGAACGAAAAAGCAGCAGAACCTCATGGGATAACACTGGAAGCCTTAAAAGCAGATGTTGGAATGGAATTAGAGTTTGTACATCAATTTCGTTGATTATGAAAAAGCTTTTGACAGTTTGGACAGAGATATACTCTGGAAACTATTGAGGCACTATGAAATTCCTCTCAAACTCATCATAATGTAGCATGTCCTTTGTAGAACGTCGCTCCCATCACAGTCTGTCTGAAAGAAACTCGTTTCCTTGCCAAAACACTAGCCTCCGCCACTGTCATACTCAGGCATTCCTGGATATCTTGGTGCCATCGTCTACTTGGTCCACCCCTTCCTCTTTTGCCTGGCACCATACCTTCCATCACCGTTCTCTCAAGACAGTTGTGTCTCTTGATGTGACCAAAGTATTTGCATTTTCTAGCCAAAATGGAATTGATAAGCTAGTTCTCCTCTATGCTCAACTCTTGCCGAATGTCTACATTTGTTCTTTTCTCTGTCCAGGGTATTCTGAGGATCTTTCTGTAACATTTTGACTCGGATTCAATTCTTTGTCTAGAAGTTTTGGTAATCGTCCATGCTTCACAGCCATAAGCTGCCACAGGAAAAACACAGGCTCTCAAGACTTTTACTTTTATCGTTTTGTTGGTGCCCTGCCATAATTTCTTCAGGCTGTTCAGTCTCTGCATTGCCATAGCTAGTCTTCTTCTGATTTCTTTCCAGTAGTCACCATTTTTGTCGATTCTGGAGCCCAGATATTCAAAATGTGTAACCTGATCTATTTCCTCACCACCCACTGTAAATTTATGCTGACATTGTGTTTTATCGGTGGTCATTATCTTTGTTTTGTTTATGTTTATGAACAGATTTTGATCTTTACTATGTCCATTAACGGCTGAAAGTAGCTGCTCTAGCCCTTCCGCACTTCTTGATAGTATCACTGTGTCATCTGCGTATCGTAACTCTGTAATCTCGTACCCCCCAATCGTAAATGGGTCGAAACTTTCAATGTTCTCATCTTCTCGTACATTTCTCATTATACATTCCACATATATGTTGTACAGATAAGGTGAGAGGATACATCCCTGTCGGACTCCCTTTTGTACTGCAAACCAATCTGATCTTTGCCCAGATACTCGGACAGCGGCTTGTTGATCTTCGTATAATGTTTCAATGAGATGGACTTTATGCAAAGGAAACCCCATTTCCTTCATGATTCTCCACAAATTTTGATGTTTTACCGTATCGAAGGCCTTAGTGTAATCAATGAAAAATGTGTACAGGTCTACATTAAACTCTCCAGATTTTTCATAGATATTCCTTAAATTGAATATGTGGTCCCCGTCTTTCCTAAAACCTGCCTGGACTATGTGAATTTCAGATTCAAACCTTTTCTCTATCCTTCTTAATAGGATTCGCAAGAGTATCTTGCTAGCATGGCTGATCAGTGTGATAGTTTGGTAGTTCGTGCACAGCTTCAGGTTGCCTTTTTTTGGGAGGGGAATATAAATTGATTTCTTCCATGCTTCTGGCCACTCTGCACTGTGCCATCTCTTTTTACACAGCTTGTGATAGACTCGAGCACATGCCTCTCCTCCTGCTTGTATTAGCTCTGCTGGGATATCATCGCATCCTGGGGACTTTCCCTTTTTCAGGCTTTTAATTGCAACTCACAAACATAATTAGACAGACGAATGCAAGTATGCAATGCAGTTAGTTATACATTAAGGACACCTCACAGAGCCATTCAAAATTAAATCAGGAGTACGACAGGGTTGCCTACTGTCGCCTTTCCTGTTCATCCTGACAGTGGACTAAATTGTGAAAGTAACAACAAATGAGAGAAATGGAATCCAGTAGACCATGAATAAACAGCTGGAGGACCTGGATTTTGCGGATGATATAGCCTTTCTGTCCCACAGCTAACGCCAAATGGAAAGGAAACTAGATAGACTGGATTATACCTATAAACAAGTTGGTTTGAAGATCCATTAGGAAAAGACAAAAATAATTAGGGCCAATGCAGCAAACTCAGAACCAATCTGGCTGAGAAGAACGCCACTGGAAGAGGTAGAGGTATTTGCATAACTAGGAAGTATCATCTACAAGGAAGGAGGGACAGACGAGGATATAAAAACAAGGATACAAAAAGCAAGAGTTGCATTCGGAATGTTGAAACCCATGTTGAAACTCCACAGAAAATAAGACGGAAGACAAAAATAAGGATTTTCAATTCAAATGTGAAGCCAGTTCTGCTATATGGAACGGAAACCTGGTGGATGACCAAAGGCAATGACAGGAGACTGCAGGGTTTTGTCAACAGATGCCTGAGAAAGATTCTTGGTATAAAATGATTTGACAAAGTTACAAATGACAAACTGTGGGAGAGAACGGGACAAGGTAAATTGGAACAGGAAATCTTAGGAAGAAAGTGGAGATGGATGGGTCATATATTAAGAAAGCCCCAAACCAGTATCACCAGACAATCTCTGTCATGGAACCCCCTGGGAAAGGAGAGGCATAGGCAGACCAAGGAATACATTGAGACGAGATCTGGAGATGGAAGTAAAGAAAACAGGAAAAGGCTGTAATAAATTGGAAAAGATTGCACAGGACAAAGCTGCTTGGCGAGGATTGGTTGATGGCCTATGCACTTCTAGGTGATAGAAGGCGAAAAAGAGAGTCCCATAGACACTGCATCAGGGATGAAATATTAGATACTTCAGTATACTGTCTCACTTTTGTCCTGAAATTGGGTGTGGGGGGGGGGGGGGGGGGGGGTGGAGAGTTCTCTTCTCATCTTATCTTTTCTAAGTCAGGAACCTATTTACAGCTGTGGAGACTGAAGTATGGCATTGCTATAGAACAAACTTGATACATTTCCCTTGAAAAGCAGGTGCTCTAACCACTCTGCCACTCATAAGCTCTTGATAATTGCAACAAAGATACATGATAAGCCATATATATTCAAAAGTTTTATTCTTCTGCTTGGTGTGGAGTGCTGAGAAGAGAAACATCAAAGTTGTGATCTTTTCATATGACCTGCCTACGAAAGATTTATAGAATTTTCTGGTCAGACACTATCACCAGAAAAATCAAGCAGACATGAACACCATCATAACCAGCATACTCTGGAATTGGATAGGTAATGCCCTAAAAGAAGAACCAGACACCATCAACAGAACTGTCTTGGTGTGGAGAGGCCATCGAAAGAGAGACTGGCCTAAGACAACTTGATGAAGCACTGTAGAGAGTGAGATAAATTATGAATCAAAGTTGGGGCACTGTTTAAAGATTACTGCAGACCGGATGATGTGGAGGGAGTTTGTTGCTGTCCTGAAAGACGCATCTGGCATAATGGTCACTGACTATGAAACTAAGAAGAAGAATATTTGTGTTTTTACCTGAGTGGTACCTGGATGAAAGGAATAGGACATCTGTAACCTTCCATGCAATCTATAAAGAGAATTGTACATAGGACTATTAGCCACATCATGTAAAATTGTTGCCATTGAAAACACTCATCAATTGCTTGAATACAAGCTTCCTTTGGCGAGACCATCTGTAGTTGTAGATGTATGCTTCATTTTGAGCAAAAAATCAAATGAAAGTGTTTGTATTAATAAAATCTTCAATATCCAACACTTAACTTTCAAATTACTGCTGATAATTCCTGCCATTGGTGTTAAAACCAGAATTTTTGACATACATTATATTTTTTTTACAGGCTTCATCACAGATTGACCTTGAGAACTGGATTAGAGCAATCCACTCAGCTTGTGCATCATCTTATGCACGTCAACATGGAAAGGACAACACTTTCAAACTTCTATGCTCTGAGCTGCAGAAATTAGAATCCAGCATAGACATGGTGAGGGACAACAGCAGTCATAGGGGCTATTTATATTTCTTTCTCGTATGGTTTATTGGGCAGTTATGGGAAGCCCATATATTCTGACACCATACTCAAGGCTACATTTCTGGGATCTTAAAAGAGAGGAAGATCTTTGATGCGCTGAAATAATGACGTTCAGAAATGGATGGGAAAAATCACAAAAGACACAAAAACAAGCGATGAATGAACAAACATGGGGAAACAGACATTTCATAATACAGTGAGATGTGATACCAAGGGAAGGGGATATTGGGTATTGGGATGAGAAAGATAGACTGCTCTTTCTAGCAGCTGCTGTATAGTATGCAAGCTTAGTTTTATTTGACTGCTTATAGAAAAATAATGTAAATCCTTGTCGGAGTTTGAGCTCATATCTTTCAGACCGGAAAACTGGTGTCCTAACCTCTTAGCCACTAACATCTACCTTTAGTTTATTAGGATAAAAACGTTAAATGATCTATTAATAGAAAAATTATGTATGGTTTATTCGCAGAAAAACTCCAAATGTGTTTATTCAGACAAAAAAACTATTTATAGAGAATCAACAGAAGGATTCTACATGGGTTTATTAACATTAAAAACTCCATATTGTTTGTTAACTTAAAAACTACATATGCCTTAATATCAGAAGCACTCTCCTTGTTTTATTAACAGATCAACTCTGTTTGGTTTATTATGTGAATTATTAACAGGAAAGCTAATTAACTGTATTTATTAACCATGATTTATTTACAGAAAAATTTAATGTGGTTTAAAAAAAAAAGGATGGTTTGTAAATTCAAAAATTCCCTGTTAGTAGAAATACTCCATAGGGCTTATTACCTGAAGAACTCTATATGTTTGATTAAATGAAAAACTCCATACATTAATTATCAAAATATACATGTTTTCTCTGTTTCTTTCTAAACTTTAGGATGTGAAAATGCGTAAAATGGCAGAGCTGCAGATGTCTGTAGTGACTGATCCAAAAAGCAGACAAGCCATTCAGAAGCAGATTGCTCAGTGGGAGGAGAACCTAGAAAAACTCTACTTTGACCAGTATCGGTTTCATTGTTACTCTGCATCATTGCAGGGTTCAGAACTTCCAAATCCAAAAGTTTGTTACTGTAATAACTTAACTTAACTTAACGTCTTTATACTGGTTTAGAAGACTCATCAGTTACATTTACATTACCCTGATCTAAAAGCTATGCACATTCAATCTATTCTTAAATGCATTAACTATTCCTGCCTCCACCACCTCCTGGGGCAATGCATTCCAAGTAATCACCACTCTCTGACTAAAAAAATATTTCCTATTATCCAATCTGGACCTCTCTTTAGTTAACTTGTATCTATGCCCTCTCGTTCTCGTTGGTGATACTATATCCATATCTGTATACATTTTCCACAACGTTAGGTTGATTGATACCTATTTTCTTACTGTCTAACCCATCTGCTGTCTAAAATACCCATCATGATGACCTTCCTATACTTTTTTTCTTCAAGTGTCCTCAACAGACTCTTGTATCTTTGCATTATTACTTTTGTACCATCTCTATTGAGATTGTTTGTACCTACCACTACCACAACATGACTGTTTGCTCTGTCACGTATCATCTTTATCTTCCCCTCTATATCCTCAATTTTAGCACCACCAATATCCATTTTTTCAAACTTTGTAATGATGCAATCTCAAGTAAGCAGCGATATCCTGTGGCTTGTTACATGAGTAGTACCACAATGGGGGATAAGAGATGACTCAGCACAACCAGCATCAGGCTGGGGCTTCTAAGCTAGAGTAAGAGGGCAGGTCGTTGCTGAGCAAAATGGGGCATACACATCAATAACTTCCAGTTTGAGAATGGAGATGGAAGCAGTGACCTCAGCAATAAGATGGCTATCTGAGACCTCTTTAACAAGGACAATCATCGTGACTGACACGCAAGTCGTACTTTAGAAGGTACAGAAAGGATGACTGAGGTATGAGTGATTAGCAGCTGTTGAGGCCTCAAATCTCCAGGGGTTGACAATGATATATTGTCCTGGTCATGCTGGGGTTCACGACAATGAAAGAGTTGACATCTTGGCTTCACAAGCTTCCATCATGGGCACGTTAGTAAGGGATAGGAGTGACATATTGAAATCAATTAGTGACCATGTATTTAGATGATGACACTAAAATAGATGAATCAGCTATCCACAGACTGCAAAGTTTTGACATCAAATGAGCTGTTAGGGCACACATGAGAGGACGGAGCAGGAGAGTGTACAACCAGCGAGCTACATGGACCATCGGCATCCAGACCCTGCACCATTTGCTGAGCAACTATGGGTATGCCAAAAGTGCAGTGACGTTGATTCCTAGAAACAGAAGCAGATGACTCAGCAACGACACAGCATGGCCTCAAACCCAGATGCCGACTTATAAAATAGTCAAATAGTTTAGTTTGCTATAAAACCGATTCAAATTGTAGTCAAGTAGCAGACACTGTTGTTGGGGATGAAGTGTTGGATTCTTCAATGTACTAGACCTCAGATTTGAATGAGGTGAGATGACCAGCTCCCTTTCTATCTGCTCTTTCTTTTCTAATGGTAAGTCATGTGACCAATTACAACTGGGTCAACTAGGGCGTGGCAATAACAGGGACTGGGCTTGGTACCTTTTACCATAAGAAGCAGGGAAGAAAGTCTAATATCTGGTCAGGTAAAATATACTGGCCAAGACCCTCATCTCGGCTTCCTGATAGCCCTTCCTGAAAACAGGCTGTGTTCATAGCAGCCTGGCTAACGAGGTGAGGGATCAACGTGATCCCCATAGTAGTGTGTGACATGCAGTTAAAACCAAGCATACCACAACCACCTGGAGGACCCTGGTCAACCTTCACCAGCATGCTTGGGATGTGAGGAAAGCTACTGCAACCAGTCACATAACGTCCTTTTCAAGCACAAAAGAGTAACCTTACTCGTTGTGGGCATTCGAAACAACAACAACAACCATAAGAAGCAAGTACTCTGCCACTGCTACTCTTATGATGTCTTATAAGACTTAGTATGCTGTGAAACATTTAATGATAAATATGCCATTTAAAAGCAAAAATCTGGACTTACTATGATCATCTGCTCTCTTTCAGGTCCTCCTTGCAAATGCATCAAAGACATCAAAAACAACATTAGCCAGACTTGGTATATTTACTGTGACATCATTTCATGCACTAGTAAGTGCCAGGAAGCCCTTGGTTTTGCCAAATATTTATGGCAGAACAAGTCAGAAAGGAGGAATGTTGTCCCCTAGGTCAGAGGTCACACAGAAGCCAAGATCATTGACTCCTACAGCACTAGTCAGCTCCAGTATCAGCTCTGAGTAAGTTTTTGTTGTCCATGATAAGACGGATCACTTAGTAGATATGAATCATACACAAGTGTTGTGCCAACTGGCATATATATCTAAACAGTTAGTTTGTTTATAGCAATTTGTGTCAGTTTCTCATTTCACCCATTTTCAATCCCAAAATTATTAAACTGTCAACAAACTTTTCTGTCCTTTCATATAAATTTTAATTTCTTATCACAGTTTATTCTTTTTTAGAGAGCAGATAATTGTAACTTTTTTTTTTTTTTTTGTATTAATCTTTATTCTGCACAGGCATCATAAGACCATCTTCATTAGTGATTTTAATTATTCACAGTAATCTACCTCATTTCCAGTTGCCTCCAGTAATCTTCATGTTTGTCTATTGATTGTACATGTCTCACTTCCATATGACACATTTAGATCTATGTACTGGATAACTTATGTTTTTTCTTCATTGTCATTTCTTTTTATCTCCATGGGAATCCAGTTATCTGGATAAAGCTTGCCATAATGGAGAGTTCTTCAGGGCTACTGAATAGCTATGTGTGAAGGTTCATCTCTGTGGAAGAGTGCTCCTTTTGTAGTTGCCATATATCTTGTCTTTCAGGAAATCTTTGGCTGTCTATGCTGCTTGTCCAAACATACACATATGTAGTGGGGGGGACCTTTGTTTAATCTCTGTATTGTTGTTGTTTGTTTTGATTGCCCACAATGAGTAGGTTTACTCCTTTGTACACCTGAAAAGGATGTAAAGTGATGGGTTACAGTAGCTTTCCTCCCATCCCGAGCGTGCTGATGAGGTCCTACAGGCGGTTGTGTTATGCTTGGCTTCATCTGCAATTTGCTCACTACGGGATCACATTGATCCCTTACCTTGTTAGCCAGGCTGCCATGAAAACAGCCCATTTCCAGGGAGGACTACAAGGAAGCTGAGGTGAGGGTCTTAGCCAGTATATTTTTTCTGACCCTGACAAGCATGTCTGATCAGTATATTTTGCCTGACCAGACTTTAGTCTTCCTCCCCTTTATCTGTGTAAGTGGCTATTCAATTGTTATATGCAATTTTCATGCTGAACATAATCACCTGCTCCACTTAATCAAGACGGTGATGGTTGTCTCTTGTTTGGCCAAATTTCCTTATGGCTTGGACAAGGATGTTCTTTTCTCGGAAGGCGATTGCTTGTTCTTTTTGTTTTCATGTTACTCGCACTTTTAGTAATGTGTTAAATCTTCCATTTCCTGGTATGTGACAGTGTGATGGTATCCACTGTAGCACTATCTTTGAATTTTAGTTTTTCATAAGGAAATTTAAAGCTATAACACTTCATCATTATTGAGGGATTGTAAAACTGGCCTTGTGTCTGCAAAGAATACAACCTGCTGCCATTGACTTGCTGTGTTGTTTATTATTTCTGTAGCAATGCTTTGTGTCTGTGCTTCAGCGGAGTAGTTTAAACATAAATTTTCCAGTTCATTAAAAAAAAGAGCGACAAAGATGATAGTTGGATTCCAGAATTACAGTTATGAGGAACGACTCAGAAAAACGGGCCTACAGTGTCTCGAAGAGAGAAGAATTCGTGGTGACTTAATACAGGTTTATAAGATGATCAGAGGAATCGATAAATTAGACTATAACAAGTTTTTTTAAATACAGCCACCTACAATAACACGAGGGCATAGCTACAAGCTGATTAAAGAGAGGTCCAGGTTAGATATTAGGAAATATTTTTTTAGTCAGAGAGTGGTGTCTGCTTGGAATGCATTGCCAGGGGAGGTGGTGGAGGCAGGGACAGTTAATGCGTTTAAGAATAAACTGGATGCGCATAGATTTTAGAGCAAGGTGATGTAAATGTAACTGGTTGTATACAGACTCTGCAGGGTCTTCTAAACCAGTATAAAGACGTTAAGTTAAGTTAAGTTAAGTTATTAACCGGTAGTTTCATTTTCTGTATTTGTTAATGCCATTATCAACCAAATATTTACAAATAGGGATTTTCAGATTTATGAATGATGTTTTTGTTAGGACTATTCATTTCTTTGCTTCTGAATTACACTTTCCATCTGATTATTATTATTATCAGGTGCCCTGTTGGTTGGCGTTGGCATTGGATGTCCATCCATTTCTATCAAGTGTGTTGTTTACCAACTCTGTTGTTGGTTGTCGTCCATGCCATTATCTCAGGCTGTCCAGCATCTTCTCTCTTAGCCTTCTTCTGGCTCTCTTTCCTACTATCTTTCCTGTTGTCACGATGTGCTCCAAGACACCTCTTCTCATTACATGCCCAAAAAATGAGGACTGTCTTGTTCTGATCTTTGCAATAAGCTGTTTTTGTGTTTGTGCCTCCTTGAGAACTGTATCATTAGTCTTCTTTGCAGTCCATGCGATCCTTAGTATTCTTCTGTAAAACCACATAGCATCCTAGAACTCTCTCAGTTCCAGCGACAAGATTTGTTCCATCTGATACTTTTGTTTATCTAGACTATTTAACTCTTCAACTGTGTTCATCTGCTTCTATTTGGATTTCTAAATGATTTTGTTTCATAAAGGTCATCATCTCATCTCACTGTTTACTACTAAGGCTAAAGCCTTTATTGGAAGGGATGGACATTACAAAAGTATAACTAGTGGTATAGAAAAGTTTGAAATATAAGACTTATTTAACTCATCAAACAAAATTTGATTTATCCAAAAAGAAATGTTCCTTGTTAAAGAAGTGTCAACATCAATATTTTAAGATACTAGCAATTAATCCATACCTTTTGTTTCATTTGGTACGTTACAATTTTGTGTCATAACTATTTTGCTTATAATTTGGATATATCCATAGCAATATTAAGGAACTAACCAATATGTCAAAGCCAGGAATAACAAGACCTGCGTTCCTTTCTTTTACTTGATTGTTCAAAACCAATATAAAAGCAGTTTTGTCCTAAGGTTTGAAAGATTGGTAAGTGACTAAGAGTGTCCTCTCCAGACTGGAGATCTTCACCAATAGATATTTTCATCACATAATTTGTGTTGGCTGGTCAGCTGGTATAATACTGAATACAATAGCAAGCAATGCAGTTGGAGAGAAACTGAGGATATATTGGACAGACTCTAAGGAAAAAAACCATATATAAATAGTCATAAGATGAATGGGAACCAACAGAGGAAGAGAATAATTGAGATATCAAAGAACATCTGGAGAAGAATAGCGGAATAGAATACCAAAGTCACTGGTGTCTCATGGGTAAAGCTCAAGAATATGCCCCAAAATCAGAGTTGGTGGAGCGTAACTTTCAAAGACCTATATCCTTTTGGTATAAAAATCAAATGCCAAAAAAATAGAATGTCACCAATTATATAATTTCATTGGAGGAGTTCCCTGGAAGAACAGAATAAGGCCACTGTTTCCTTCTCAGCATATTTAAAGAGGCGACTGAGGAGGATTTGAATACGGAGCTGACAACTTGATCTTGTAAAAACCATTGTAATTGAAATCGCACTGAAAATATCTGGATTCAAGCTTCCCAGAAAGCTGGTTAGGGTAAACCAAATGCATTGTTGGTTCTATTATCTACTATCTTCAGGGACATAAATATGACATGATGATTATTATATAATTTGATTTTCTCCTAAAGAGCTCTACATAAAGGTCAACATAGCCATTCAGATTCTGTGGACAGTCTTCTAGAAAAGGCAGGAACAGACACTAACAAAGGTCAAGAAAGTCTGTCCAAGGTCACACTGCCTAATAACCAGGTATATTGTGTGCCTGTCATCTTTCATGGATGGTTCATGTTAACTGAATAATGTTTTGTGATTTTTTTTTGTAAATAGAGAAGTGACATTTATGTTTGCTAATTTGATAATTATGGAAACCTATGGGCTATGAGGCCCAGTGAATTGAAAAGATAATTTCATGAAATTACAAATATTTAAAAAATATTCTTTCTTTCAATGTTTCTTTTCTTTCTTTATGACGTTCTTCCTGAAAAGGATGCTATGTTGCAGTTTATGTGAGGCTGTGATATATGGGTCTTTTGGTCCGACACATCTGGTTTCATGAAGACATTTTTGGGACCAGGTTTGCCTTCCCTCTTTGATTCATATTCTCTTAGCCAGACTACTCTAGTGTTTTAAGGGCCACCATTTGGAGGTGAAAATCTGAAAACATGTACCAAACAACTAAAGGATCATGCCCTGCCAGTTGGCATTTGTGATCATGGACATCCATCCGCTTCTATCACGTGTGTTGTTTATCAACTCTGTAGTTGATTGTCACCTGTGCCATTCTCTCAGGCTGTCTAACATTTTCTCTCTCTGCCTTTCTCTGTCTCTCTTTCATGCAATCTTTCCTGTTGTCACAACATGCTCCAAGCTGCCTCTTCTCAAAACATGCTTGAAAAAGGATGACTGTCTTGTTCTGATCTTTGCAATGAGCTGTCTTTGGGTTTGTGCATCTTTGAGTACTGTAAGATAAAGGATAGAGAAACAATAAGCACTTCAGACTGGGACTTTATTATTTCAAACCACTATTTCATCTCAATTGCAAATAAACAATAAATTTCGCAACATGGGCAATGTAACAATTGCATCTCTTTGCTATACAGATGCAAGATTATCAATTCAATGAACTGGCTTTGACTGGAAAGTGTCTTTTATATCTCATGCTCTTTATTTTGTTTGGTATGTGCTCCTAGTAATTTGAAAGATGTCTTTTGGCTTTATGTTTATTTTCTTTCTCAAGAAAGAAAAAATTTCGGAAGTTTCTTCCACAGTCTGCAAGATTTTATTTTTCCCAATTCTCAACAACAACAATTATTGCTTCAACACGAGTACATTTCCTCCAAAAAGTTCTGCCATTCTTGTCTATTAAGTTCATGAAGACATATAATATGTTCAAAATTCTGTGTTATCACTAAATTCTTTAAGAAATTGCAAGTGTCTAGAAAAGTGAAGAATTTGAGGTCACTTAATCCAGGTTTACAAGATAATTAAAGGAAAGGATATATTAGACTATAACAAGTTTTTCAAAATACAACCACAAACAAGGAGCTCACAGCACAAAAACTCTGTCTCTACCACAGGTCTCATGTCACATGATATCCAGACATTTGGTTTTCTTTATTATTCAAATATTTTACTGAGATATTTTCATTTCTGTCAAGAAAAAATGTGTAAAGAGAATGTATCGGTCAGGCTATATTTACTCTCAATAGCCAAAATCATAAATAAATTATTAGCCAAATTAAAGTAAAGCTATTAGTGAAAAAAAATTTTAATTTGCTGCTGTTTTTCTGCAAAACTTCATTTTAAATTGTTTGTTTGTTTTTCTTCAAATAGTTTTTGAAGATTTCTCTATTTGGTTTATTGTGTCTTTGGTTAAATGTTACACCCCACCAAGCCCCCTCCAGTTTCTACATTTGGTTGAAGTAATATCTTGTTGCAGTTATAGATAACCATAGTTATTTTATGTTGTTTTGCACCTACTTCCAGTAGTGGTACTATTTGTCATTGTGTAATTAATCGCTGCTTCAGTACTGCTTTTGTTATTATCAACAGTTTCCTATAAAAATAGAAAAATGTTTTTATTTTGGTTAATAAATTTTTTTATCTTTAAACTGGTCTTTGTTATTCTGCTTATCTCTACTACTTGATTGTTAGAAATTATGCTAATATCAGTTTAAACTGAAGCTTATATTATTGAAATAACACATGGCTACATGATATTTCATTTGTGTGGAATGGAGTAACTTCAGTTTAAAGCCACTGTTAGTGAACATATAAAAAATATATTTAAACATCTGAGAATAATAAAAGATATAACAAAATAGCATATATTCGTTTTTGTAAATAATTTGACATTTCAAGTATACCAGAAGGGTTTTTAGTAAATGGAACTGGAATTTTGGCATTCGGTCAGGCAGATCAAACTGTGCCTGATGTCAGGTAGTCAATAACTGTTTGAATGTATTCCTCTCTCCTGCTCTGAGGAAAGGACATTTTGTGTCCATTTATTGTCAGGTATGTGTACAAAATGCCCAGTACATTTATATTTTGATAATAATGCTTTATCCATGATGTTGAATTGTGTTTGGTGCTCCGTGTTGTTGTTGTGGATAAGGATCCTTAAACTTAATGTTCATCATTCCAATAATTTCATGCTTTTCTGCATCTGTTTTACATATGATCTCATTGCTGGAATAACCATATTTGAACATGTGAGCCCTTGCTTTGATGTATCTATAGTTTACTAAATTTAAGCAAAATGGTTATTTTTGTTTACCCTTTTGTTTTGTCATGTAAGAGAGATAACTCAGTTTCTTTGCTATAATTTCCTTGTGGTGATGGACCCTTTAGAGATCCCCATGTCTCATTTTTGTATATTTCAGTGTTACAACTTTCAGACCATGCTGATTGGGGTAGACAGAGGAACCAGTGTCCAAGATCTGCTTGAGATGACATGCACTAAGAGACAACTTAATCCAAGAGACCACTATGTGCGAATAAAACCACTGGGATCAACGGACAACACATTTGTTATACCAGATAAACACGAGAATATTAAAAAATTGGTGAGTTGGTAACATCAATAGTTTTCAGAGCTCCTATTGTTGTATTGTAATTGAGCCTTTTCAGTGCTAAGTTCTTTTATACATAGCATTCAACTTTATGGTGAAGGTCAGTTAGTTCTTCTTCTTCTTCTTCTGCATTCGTTCTCAATCTCCCACTACCAAGTCCTGAACAGGGCTTTGCAAGTAGCAGGATGTAGTCCAAAGAATGGAATGCATTGTTTCGCTAGTTTACAGCTTGACTGCGATATTTGCACCATTCGGTCCAACAAATCCATCTTTGGCAGCGGTCAGTTAGTAAATGAGAAGTGAGGAAGTATCTCAAACTAAAAGTTGTGATAGGAAACTCTGGGTGAGCAATATAAAATAAGCCAATCTGATCATCACAAAGTCCAGCCCTCCTATCCAACCCTCACCACCCCCCAAATAATTACTTATAAATAATTGTAGTGCATATAGTGTGCATTGTAATTAACGAGGGGTCAAGATTGTGGGCAGTGCATGTGTGACCAGTGACCCAAAGCTGACTGCTAGCATCAGGGCCAGCAACCCAGAGCTACCAAGACCCTTCTCCACCTTCATGTGGTGATCCTGGATAACAGGCCATAACAGGGCAGACTGGCTAAGGAGAAGGGATCAAAGAGGGAAAGCTAACCCGGTATCCAAAATTGCCAAATTGTCCATCAGATGTGTCAGACCAAAAGGTGCAAATATTGCAATCAAACTGTAAACTACGACACACATATAATTCTCTGGACTACATCCTGCTGCTTGCTAAGCTTTTTTCAGGGCTTGGTAGCAGGAGTTTGAGAACAAACAACAAAAAAGAAGAAGAAGTAATTAAAGAAATGTGTTAATAGATTGAATTTAAGTGTCTAGATCAGCTTCATCTTGTTGCATTGGAGGAACACATTAAATAGTTTTCAAAATTTTCTGGAACTTTTGTATAAAAATTATATTATCACAGAATAAAGTATTTTAGAGCTTTCAGTTAGATGCAGATATAATAATCTAACAATGATATCATTTCAAAGTCTGTTATGGTTGTCAGTAAGTTGTAAATATTATCTAACAATGATATCTTCAGCTCAAAGTGTCAGGAAAAGTCAGTAAATAAATCACAAATGGCTATTTTTTTTTTTTAAACCAACTAAATAATATATGAACTTGAAAACCATTTATTACTTCACCTACACTGTCCCTTATCTCTCAACATGATTTCCACCATCAATGATACACTTATCATCCAGTGCACCAAAACATCAGTATAAAATTCTTTGGTTTGCTGTCACACCCACATTTGCACTTCATGTTCAACCTCTTTGTCATTTACGAAACGTTTCATCCCAAGAGGGGGTTTTGAGTGCGCCATACAGGTTGAAATCACCCGTGGCTAAGTTGGAACTGTAATGTGGATGTTCAAGAAGTTGCCATCCTAACTGATAAATTTTCTACTGGGTTAATTGAGCCATATGTGGTCTGGCATTGTCATTATGGAGCATTACTGCAGACCCAGATGTTTTGTTTTTTTGCATTCTGAAGCATCAGCAGAACTTCACAGGAAACATTTCTTTTTGAATATCCTTTGCAGATAGTCATTTCAAATCTATTCCCCTCTACCCCACCCAAAAACACACAACAGCACAGTTTTTTGATTTCATACTCTGTGAGCTCAGACACCATTTTGTATATGAAATGGCCACATGGATGTGATACCTAGCTTCAGCTACCTAATCACAAAGCTGGATGTTGCTGCCACCTAATGACACCTTTAGAAACTGCCAACTACATTTACAGCTATTCCATATCAGTTTATGACCTACTTACTGACATCCTCATATGTTAGGGTTGTTAGTAAGTTTCAAAAATAAGAATCTAGTAATAATTGGCTATTCTCTATTGACTAATGTTATCTATTTAGACTACATGAAATTTACAATGTTAAATATTAAAGGTACTTAAAAGTCATTGGTTTTGACATTATGAATAGGAAATGTATCCTATAAATTGTCACTGAGATATAGTCATCAGATTTCTACCAACAACTACCATTTAAGTTGTTTTTGTGTTTTTAAACAACTTTAAAAAAATTAAATCATGATCTAGCATGGAACACTGGAAGACTTTCGTGGAATTCTAGAGTTCTGTTAAACAATGTTTGATAACCCTGTTCTACATGGTAAAACTGACATTTTTGTGCAACCTATTCATATTATACATTCATTTACCTAGCAGTAAATGGGTATTGGACTGCATAGAAATGCAATTGTTCCATTTTCAACTAGAGGTAAAGTTATTGTCAAGGGCATTCAGATGTTCTTAACATTATGTTAATAAAAGTTGCTCTTGAGCATCTGCAAAATTGAGCTCATTTATTGAAGTGGTTTCTGGGTTTGCTGTTAACTCTGCTTCCTTTTTTGTACACTCTTATATTCTTCCACTGTTGATTTATATCGTCAGTCCTTTTTTTTTTTTCTCTAAGCATCATTCAGTCCTTTCTATAGCTGAGTAAATAGTTTGGAGGGCATTGTAAAAAAGCAGAAAATGCAATCAGTAGCAAGACAGATCCTCACAGGTATGAATATAGAATAGAGTTTCAACAATAAGTATATTTTATAAGTTAGCTTTTGTACTCATGGAGCACTCACTTGTCTCTCATGGAAGGGCTTCTTATATTCAGATCATTTAATTTTAAATAAATCCTGTCTGGGAACCTCTTCTTCTTCTTAGATGGTGAGGGACTGACAAAGTGGTCAGTGACTGTCACTCCTGATGGCATCTATAAGGGCAGTAACAAACTCCCTGCACTTCATCCAGTCTGCAACCATTCTTTGCTCACCCCACCCCCACCCCCTCCTTCCCCGATTCATGGTTTTCATTTCGGCCTCTATGGTTCTTGATCCAAGTTGTCTTAGGTCTGCCTCTCTTTTACCATCTGGAATCCATACCAAGGCAGTTCTGGTGATGGTATCTGTTTTTTTTTTAAGTCATGGCCAATCCAATTTCAGAGTCAATCAATTATG
The DNA here is from genome assembly GCA_036924085.1 of Ariolimax columbianus. Classification (NCBI taxonomy): domain Eukaryota; kingdom Metazoa; phylum Mollusca; class Gastropoda; order Stylommatophora; family Arionidae; genus Ariolimax; species Ariolimax columbianus. Next base: position 56,406,375 of record JAVGWX010000011.1, read on the forward strand.
ATGGTGCTCAGGTCTTCTTGATTACACTGGGTAAGCAGCTCTCAGCTAGTGATGGTGCTCATGTCTTCTTGATTACTCTGGGTAAGCAGCTCTTAGCTAGTGATGGTGCTCATGTCTTCTTGATTACTCTGGACAAGCAGCTCTCAGCTAGTGATGGTGCTCATGTCTTCTTGATTACTCTGGACAAGCAGCTCTCAGCTAGTGATGGTGCTCATGTCTTCTTGATTACTCTGGGTAAGCAGCTCTCAGCTAGTGATGGTGCTCATGTCTTCTTGATTACTCTGGGCAATCAGCTCTCAGCTAGTGATGGTGCTCATATCTTCTTAATTACTCTGGGCAAGCAGCTCTCAGCTAGTGATGGTGCTCATATCTTCTTAATTACTCTGGGCAAGCAGCTCTCAGCTAGTGATGGTGCTCATATCTTCTTAATTACTCTGGGTAAGCAGCTCTCAGCTAGTGATGGTGCTCATGTCTTCTTGATTACTCTGGACAAGCAGCTCTCAGCTAGTGATGGTGCTCATGTCTTCTTGATTACTCTGGGCAAGCAGCTCTCAGCTAGTGATGGTGCTCATATCTTCTTGATTGCTCTGGGCAAGCAGCTCTGAACTGGTGGTGATGGTGTGGATCTCAGCAATGGGACTATAGTCGTAGTAGTTTTTGTTATTAATATTTTAAAAATTAGTTATATGCTAAAAGAACTATGGTCAATTTATAAAAGAGTATTTGTCATTTGAGCAGATATTTCTTTACCTAATCTCTGCAGCGTTATGATGCTATAGAAGTTTGCCAGAAGTGTATCTTTCAAATGGAACTGACAAAGCCTACCAAAGATGGCATGTTTGGATTTGCAGTAGAGGCAGAACTGGCAGAAGATTTTGATCGAGACGATGAGCTGAGAGTGTATGTGTGTGATGTGACCAAGGACAGTGTAGCTGATAAACGGGGTAAGTTTTGATTGGAACTGTAAATAGAATAGATCCATGTGCTTCACCTTGTTGTAGTGGGAAGATCTGAATGTCCAATTAATCTCATGAGCTATGCCAATGGCAGTGTTGTTTTTTGAGTATTAGCAGCACTGATGAATATTGAGGAAAATGTCTGGTAAAGAGTGCAACTAATAATTCAGGCTAGGGTTTAGGTTCTTTTTCATCTTATCTTTGGGAAAACAAACTATGCACTCTTTTTTCCTGTACTGTAATTGAGGAATTGTTACCATAGCTTCTTTAAAACTCAGAAGGTTACTTTAAACTGTGAATAGTGTGGTGAGCCATATCTCAGTAAATTAAATGTAGAGTGTTATACCTTATAGGGTTTTGCGTAGAATTAATAACTTAAACCAAAAAAAAAACTGAAAATCACAACTGTTAATAAGCTCCAACCATAAATAAAGACAACAAACTTGAGAAGGTGGTGCTGTATAGGTTAGTAACACTGCTTGCAAGCCAAACATGCATATGTTCAGGTCCAGTATAGTAGTGCATCAATGGGATGTGGTTAATGACATGGATCACAACTTAAACATGCATTTGTTCAGATGCATTATGGTAGTGCACACATTTTAAAAATGTATGATAAAATCAGATGCACTTAGCCATAAAGCACAAAACAATATATAATGCACTCTACCTTAGGAAACAAGGCAAACAAAAAAACAACTCAGGAAGAAAAACTGGATGGAGAAAATTATAAAAGAGGAAGCTACTGCATCAGCTAAAGTGCAAATTTAGAGAAGCTGTGTTTTCACATGGCACCATACGGCCTTGAAGCAGGGACAGTTACCCAAATCTGTAGTCTTTCTAGTCTAAATGTTATAGCAAGGTCCTCGGAACACAGTGGACTGAAAATTTTTAAAATACAGATATTAGACAAGAGTTGGGCACAGAGGAGAAAAAGTTCATAACTTTCATATTCTTTGGCAAAGTCAAAAGACTGGTAATAGAAGGTATGGTGCTGGGCAAGAAATGAAAAGACAGACCAAGAGGGCGATGGTACTATGATGTCAATGAATTTCTAGGCATGACTCTGGAGCAGGCTGAAGATTAGATGATAGCGAGTTTCTTTCAGACAGGCTGTGATGGGAGCGACGTTCTTCAAAGGACATGCTACATGAGGATTAAAAACATCCAAAATACACAGATTCAGTGGATTGCATAATTTTTTTTTTCAATTTAAATTTTGCCTGAACTTGTTGTCCGTGACTCCGCCAACTTTGCTGCATTAGAATGTAGTCTATTTGGTTCCTGAATTTCCCATCCTGTAAAGTTAATATGTAGAGTCATCTAGGGTGTTGTTTAAAAAGTGTGTTTGTGATGGAGAGGTTGTTCTCTTACAAGAATTTCATTAATGTTGCTCCTCTTTTATTTCTGTAACCCAACACAAAGAGTCCTACTCTTTTCTTGCTCATTTGCTCTTTCCCTTTCTATTTTTGTGTTGAAATCTCCTATGATGATCATGATGTCCCTTTTCTGTACTTTCTGTATGATCTCTTTTAATTCATTATAAAACCTGTCTATCTCTTCTTCATCTGCTGCCATTGTTGGTGCATAAACCTGTTTTATTGTAATGCTTCTTCTTTTCCTGTTTAATCTGATCATTAGGACAATCGTTGACTGGATGTTATCCACTCTGGACACTCTTTGCTATAAAAAGAAACCAAGTCCACCATATCCACTAAAACAACTACCTGGTTTCATTTCTTTTGCCTGTCAGCATTGCTTCTAATGCAACTTTCAATGCCTTTGACTCTGCTCATAAATTACTTGAGAATTTTCCTGTTGTCACTGACAGCATTATCTTTCTTCCATTTGTTAACCTGAGAAATGCCTCTTCTCCATTTTCCATTGTATTTGTCACAGATCCATTAGTGTATGCAGAAATCAGTCAGGGCTTGAGTAATTCTTATCTATGTGTCTCAGGGTTATGACTCTTCTTTCCTTTTTAGTCTGACTGTTCTTGCTTTCGATAACTGGTAAATTTTTCTTTAACATGGATGATTTGGTGTACTGAACCTTGATTGATGTCCTGAAATTTCTTTTTTGAGGAGGTCAATGGCTGCAATCGACTCTGGGGTCACATTCAATGTGCCTGACCTATATTTCTGAAAGTTTGTATATTTGTCTGAAGGTGCCAAAACATGTGAACAGAATGACATATTGAGCTGAAATTTTCCCTGAATATTAAATAGCTGATTTCAGTATCAATGCAGTTTATCTCAAGCTGCTTTGCTGTTCCATTCATGAGTTATGGGCATATGGTTGCATGAAGAATATTGTTTACTGGCAAATATTGTCATGATGGACTGTTTGTTCCTTATACATTTGGTCCAGTGGTCTGAACCAATCAGTGAGGAGCTGGGGGAAGAGATGAATGAGGGCAAGTTTAGAGGCCGAAGTGTTGAATGAAGGGATGGGTAAGTTGATGGGAAAGAGTTTGTTGAATGAGTTTGAGAGTGTGAAAAGATAGTGGGGAATGAATTGGTTGACTTATATAACTATCCCTATAACTATATTTATATATATGATTATTGTTTTTTACTTTCCCATTATTCTACATTCATATTGTTATCATTCAACAGGTTTGATTGTTGGGGATGAGATTATGGTTATTAATGGTAAAATTGTCTCTGAGCTGGACATGGTTTACATTGAGACTCTTCTACATGAGTCACGAACCTTGTTCTTGACTGTTCGGAGTATGCGCACTCAACCACCTCGCTCAGACTTCATTCAAAGACATACAGATGCTTACATTGACAAAATGGTGGTTCCACCTCCTCCAACTCAGTCCAGGTTGTCAGAGAAATCAATTGGGAGTTTAATAGTACCTGCTCCTGTACCTGACACAGGTATTTTGTTAATTTTTTTTACTGTTTGAAATTGTCAGTATCCATATTTTGTAATTGAATGAAGCTATTAGAAACAATTGTTAGTTGCTTTAAGTTTGTTTATTACGTTATAAAACATATTTACATTACTTCTGATATCTTCTTCTTGTCTTCTTTTCTCTGTATAATGCATAGGGTGATCCTTGCAACTGGACTTCTTACAGAAAGCATGTATCAAAGCACTTAAAAGCACATCTGTAGTTGTTTCTGTTTTTTTTGTTTTTTGCGTTCACCGTATTTCTCTATTTCCCAAGGCAGTGTGCGTTGCACTACAGTTTTATTTTGCGCCTTTTGACCCAGTGCATCTGAATTTGGCATGCATTTAATGTAAGGGACTCCTTCCTCTTATCTAAGGGTTTCCATCCCTGTGGTAACAGCCGGTACTGTGATGGGGAGCGAATCCATCACCTTTGGATTGTGAGCCATGTCACTCAATCACCAGCCCATGCTGCCCGCTCCCACACATCTTCAACCATCAGGCACCATCAAAACTCAATCATCAGGGATCAGCAACACTCAACATTCAGGACTAGCAACACTCAACCTTCAGGGACCAGCAACACTCAACCGTTGAGCACCAGCAACACTCAACCATCAGGGACCAGCAACACTCAACCATCAGGGACCAGCAACACTCAACATTCAGGACTAGCAACACTCAACATTCAGGACTAGCAACACTCAACCATCAGGGACCAGCAACACTCAACCGTTGAGCACCAGCAACACTCAACATTGGGGACTAGCAACACTCAACATTGGGGACTAGCAACACTCAACATTGGGGACTAGCAACACTCAACCATCAGGCACCAGCAACACTCAACATTGGAGACCTGCAACACTCAAACATTAGGGACCAGTATCACTCAACCATCAGGGACCAGCAACACTCAACCATCAGGGATCAACAACACTCAACCATTGAGCACCAGCAACATTCAACCATCAGGGACTAGCAACACTCGGCCATCAGGGACCAGCAACACTCAACATTGGAGACCAGCAACATTCAACCATCAAGGACCAACAACACTCGACCATCAGTGACCAGCAACACTCAACCATCAGGGATCAACAACACTCAACCATTGAGCACCAGCAACATTCAACCATCAGGGACTAGCAACACTCGACCATCAGGGACCAGCAACACTCAACATTGGAGACCAGCAACATTCAACCATCAAGGACCAACAACACTCGACCATCAGGGACCAGCAACACAACCATTGGGCACCAGCAACACCCAACATTGGAGACCAGCAAAACAACCATCGGGCATTAGCAACACTCAACATTGGAGACCAGCAACACTCAACATTGGAGACCAGCAACACAACCATTGGGCACCAGCAACACTCAACATTGGAGACCAGCAACACTCAATCATTGGGCACCAGCAACACTCAACATTGGAGACCAGCAACACAACTATTGGGCACCAGCAACACTCAATCATTGGGCACCAGCAACACTCAACATTGGAGACCAGCAACACTCAACCATTAGCAAATAGATTAATAAATAAAACACAGGATGTTAAAAAAATGGGCACAGGTGTGTGTGCAGCTAATAAGCTACATGAACCTTAAGTATCCATTTCATTCAATATCAGCTGAAAGAGACTGATCATTAGTCATCTTGGAGTGCAGCAGCGATGCCAGTTCTACATACCATATCACAACATAAAGGTAGATCTACTGCAGGTGAGAATGAACTAAATACACTACGAAAAGAGCTGAAAGATGAGAGAAAAATGAAGTTAAAGAGAAGAAAAGAATGAAAAAATAAAATGCATACAAATTTATACTATTTGTTAAAAGATAATTATTTTAAATATTAGTATTTAAATTATTTGTTGTCATCTTCTGCAGTTTGTCCAGTTGATGCTTCTGCTCCTACCATATCAAAGGACAGGATATTGCGGAATAATTCGCCGGCACGCATTGATGTTCTTCTAAAAGTAAGGACATTTATTTATCCTTAATTTCTTCTCTGTATATTTTTAATCACCTTAGTGATTCCAGGGAGAATAGGACTATTGTTTCCTTCCTTGCATATTGTAAAAGGTGACTAAAGAAGGTTAGACATCTAACTGGCAACCTCATGTAAGAACTATTACTATGAAACCACACTGCAAATGACAAGAATCAAATTTTCCCAAAAGCTGGTTTGTGAAGCCAAATGCAGTGTCAAATCTGTACTGCACCAAATGGGGCAACAGTGCATGAATGAATAATATAATAATAGTGATATATTATACATCTTCCTTTTTTGCAGCCTTCAACTGAATAATTATTTTTTACTCTACCACTGGGCATTGGAATATTTAAACCCAGATGTTTTGGCTGTATGGTTTTGTGTTTAAAACCTCAGTAACGCACAGTTTTTTTCTAATTAGAGGTAAAATAAAATGTAACTACTGCAGTACATGGTGACTGTAGGGACAGACAACATTTATTCTTCAGCCCAAAAAGTTCTCCATGTGGACTCCAGCATTAAGAATAAACACATTAGTGGATGTTTGTATTAGTTTAGAGTGAAAAAGTTTGGAGCCTTTGCAATGGCAATATTTCTTCCACATCTGACAGTTGTATGCCATGGCTGCAATGACCATGCTGTTGATTGTATAAGCTCTCTTTGTTGTTTTTCATCTGTTGAAGTATGGACCTCATGCGATTGAAGCTTACATAGAATATTAATTAAAAATGACATAATTTTTTGTCTTTAAATGTTTTTTGTATCATGGCTAGCAGCAGCTTCCACATTGCTTCATGTGAGGCAAATGTATAGTAATAATTAACTATCTTATTTCAGTTAGCTCAACAAGTTTCGTAAAAACCACCTTACGTTGAGTTATAGTAAGAGTTAGGGATTAGTAAGAGTTAGGGAAAAACCAACTATCAGTGTTCAGTAATGACTTACTTATTGAGTAAATCAATTGGGGTTAACCTTGACTGCAACTGATAGTCTCGATTGTTCCTATTTTAGGGCAAGTTCTTGAACTCTTCCCATGAGACTTCAACTGCCTTGGCCACCTTCTGCATCATTCTTTACCATGTCTTTTATGTCTCACTATTTCAAACCCCCTGTCATTTTCACTGTGGGTTTCAATCTTGTCTGGTTATACTTTTATATTTTTCTTAATGGCTTGCGGCCCTCATTTTCTAGACAAAACTACTACTACTAACACTTTCATAAATGAAAGCTAAGATGGCTTTGTTAATTACTTTATTTAGGTTTGAAAACTACCGCAGCAAACACATGCAAAATCTCTGCCAATGTCGAGCCTCTAGAACTTGGCAATTTTTTTAACAGCTGAAAGATTTTTGCAAACAGAATATAACAACCCTTACAAGGAAATTATCAGAAATAAAGACATTAGAAATATACTTTTGAAAACCATCCTTTGCTCAAAAATACCAAGAATTAGGAAGAAAACAGCACATGCCAGACAATCTTACAACTTAAATTCTTCTTGAACTACCATCACATTTCAATGAAAACCATCATAGATACAAATTGACCTTTTGGTAACAGCAGACGTTACCATTCCACCTGCACTTCTGAAATCATTCATCGTGGAGACTATCTCCTCATCTGGATAGGATATTATTCATGTCTTTTCTGAGACATTGGGCTTTAATGCTACAATCAGTGTGGGATATTGAGCTATCATTATCTATCTCAGTCTACTTGTGTTGTTAGATGTCTTGTGAGGTGTAGCCTCCTTTGTTGCATTTTGTTTTGGCCAGTGAAAATCTGCTGTTGACTTGCCAGGTCAGTCCAAGTTTTCTATTACAAAATGTTAGGTTGGTTGCCACTGGAATATATGATTGCCAGGTGGTGGCGGAAGTGTAAGTTAGAGCGCAAGGTAGACTGCAGCCAGTTAGGCGGCATCTATGTTGCTCTGCTAACCACATAACCAAGACCTGATGTTATAGCCCCACTGTCCCCTTTTTGTGACATTCTCTGTGGAGCAAGAATCTTTAGGGTAATTTGGCTTGGCTTAGCTTTGTTCATTCTCAATCTCCCGCTACCAAACACTGAAAGGGCTTGAGTAGCAGAATGTAGTCCAGAGAACGGAATGCGTTGTGTCGTAGTTTACAGCTTGGACACAACGCATTCCATTCTCTGGACTACATTCTGCTACTTAAGCCCTTTCAGTGTTTGGTATGGTAATTTGAGTATATTTTAAACTTGAATTTTGCCCGAGCATCAGTTGTTAAGCCTACTCTTTTTTATTTCCAACTGTCAAGGGATTTTTAATGTGCACGTCACTGCATACGGGTGTCTAATCTCACTACTCAGAGATCAGGGGAATTTTTACTAGATGATCCACGTGAAAAAATCCCTGTCTCCAACATGATTTCAACCCGTGAGCTCCAGAACTTGAGATGAACACCTTACCTTGAGACCACTAGATCTATATTCTATAATTGTTCCCACCATTAAAAACTGACCATTTATCTTCAGGGTGCAGAGGAGGTGACTGCCATATGTCAGAAAGATGATACTTTGAATGTAACATCAGAAGATGGAACAATAACAACGAAACCACTCACAGATGCTCAAAGGATGAGAAAAGCCATAATGGAACTGGTAGAGACAGAACGCGCTTATGTAAAGGTAAGATTTTCTTTTTTAAAAAAAGACTTGCAGCACAGGCATCCTCAACCAGTTGGGAATTCAACCCAGGTGTAAATTTTAAGAGTTTCAAAGTGGGAATTATGTTTCTGTTTTGTCTGTTATGTATAGTTATGAATCCTTTTTTTTTTAAAACTTGTATTCATGTTTTAAATCCATTATTTTCTTTTGCAATTAAATTATTTTTTAAATGCTATACAAATAATACAAATCAATTTATATGTACTAATATTTTTTTTTAATATTTTCAATATTTTACTTCCAATACTTGGAATCCTGGTATTCAAACAGGAAGGCTATCCCTGCTGCTAGTTAGCTAAAGACTATCTGTAGTGCATTCTATATTTTACAATGTTTACTTCCTGTGGCTTACAAAGCCTGGGGAAGGGTAGATTGTGAATTAGGTAGGAATTTGATTACTTTTTAGAATGTTGCCGGGGCTAACATCCTTCTCTTTTCAATTGTCAACTGCCAAGGGGTCTTTTACATGCACAGATGGTACATGGGACTCCATGTTTTTCATTAATCTCTAAAATGACTAGATGCTGGTCTTACTTTTGAAACTTGTGGAATTTAAAGCCCTATGGTTTTGTGCTTTCATTTCTTGAGAGCCAAGAACCGTTACCTCTCAGCTACAGTGACCACCCTCTTTAAATGTAATTTATTTGGAATGCACCTTTTGAGTCAGCAATCTTGGAAAGGGGAAAATAGCATTCTGTTAATAGGGTCCTCAAAACCATGTGCGAAACAGGAAAGACATCCCAAGTTGTCAAGGAAATGGATCAATACCTTGTACAAGTTACAATACCTTGTACAAGTTAAGTCTCCTGAGTCTTGAAAGATGTGTAATGGTGCAGGATCCAATCCACTAGGAACAGAAAAACGATCATATATTCGGGAAACAAAGAGGAAGTCCATGTGCACTAGAAGGGAGTCACCTTCATGGTATCAATCATCAATATCATCTGGTTTGTTAACCCCAAGACTGGTTGCAAGGTTGTTTGAGGATATTTTTCCATTTGACCCTATCCTCTGTAGCTTTTTTCATTTCAACATAGATTCGTACTTTGATGCCTCTGTATGTAAATATGAATCTTAGTCACCCCTTCCCTCTAGATTTTGTCTTCTAGTATTCTCTGTAGCAGACTTTCATGTTGTATATTGTGCCCTAGCCAACCTAAACTTTATTTTGTATTATTTTCTATATTTGTCTTTGTGCGTCTACTTCTTTGAAGAAATTGGATTGTCTACATAGATGAATCTCCACACAACCTATAAGAACTTTCCACTACAGTAACCTTTATCCAGAGAACTGGCCTTAACGTGTAATAATTATTGCCCATCGCAAGCAATGACGGCCACAACATCAGATGGTTTTACCCTAATAATGTGAGTGCGCAGTATTTGGATTATAGTGAGGAAGAGAATCCACTTGTTATCAATCTCACTCTCTTGTCTCGAGTTACTTTGGACCAGTGACAAGATTATTGGTTGAGACAACTGGAGGTAACTTAGGATGCAGGCACTCTGGTCTTACTTCCCATGAGACCAGGGGTTGCTTAAAACTTACAGAATCAGTCGCCCACCATTTCCTTTTATCGCTGTGAGAGCTAGTGCCTTAACCTCTTGACTACAGCGACCATCATACTTAACGTGTAGGCATATTAATATAAATGTGGGGAATGAGTAAAAGTGATCTAAGGTTGTGCTTCCTCATTGTGCATTCTGGGCTGTCCACTTTTTTGCGTTATTGTTATTATTTATTTTGATGAAGTTCTCAATTATTTTTCATGCCAGTGGAGAATATCTAAATTCAGTGTGAAGATGGTCAGTAAAACTAGTTGCTCTATAGAACTACTCTGTACTTTGTTCCTTTTAATGTTACTGTTATAATTTTTTGTAATGTATTTTATTTAAAATATATCTTTCATCATCCAGGACTTGAAGTGCTTGACTGAGCGATACTTGGAGCCATTAAAAGAAGAAACATTCCTAACTTCTGGTGAAATTGAGCAGCTCTTTGGGAATATTCAAGAAATTGTTGCATTTCAACAACGTTTCCTGCACAGTCTAGAAGAAGCTGTGGAATCAGTGCCGGATTTCTTCACAACCAACGATATCACTATATTCAAGGTTAGCTTTGAATTTATAAACCATTTTTTTTATCAGCAGTGAATATCAATCCTGTAATTTAACTATACATTGAGGTGGATGATGAAGTGTCCCAAATAGAATTTGGAAATATAATATTGCTTGCACTTTGAGATTTACTACTCATTACTCTCCTTTCAAGCCCTGATAACACACAGACTCTACAAATAGATACTTGCTCTGAGTTAGGAAAGACAAGACAGGTGTCATCTCCACCTTGTAAAGTCCGTGATCTTGCATAAAAAAATCTCTTGCACTTTGTTCCATCTGGGGCGAGAGCCTCAGGATGACCGCCGCTTTTTTCGAAAAAATAATGGTTACTGTCTGACTGTGTACGCAGAAGAAGAAGAAGAAGTTCCATCTGGCAGTATCTGCTTATGGAGTTTACTTTTCCCTATTTCACCAACATAACTGACCAGATAAATGCCTGAAACCCACATCACCTATCACTGATATTATTAGAGCCAAAGATATAGCTAGCTGGATGGATCAGGAACAGTGACCCATAACTGACCAAGACCATGCTCTGCCTCCAAATGGGGACCCTGGAAACATCAATAAATGATATTTTTTAACTCACACATCACAAATAGCTGACATTTAACTCACTACATCAGCAATAATTGATATTATGCAACTCATACATTACAAATAATTTATATTCTGTAAATCCCTCATCACCAATGACTGACATTATTTAACTCACACATCACCAATAGCTTATCTAACACACTTCTTCAATCACTAGTATTATCTAACACGCATATCTTCAATAACTGACATCTAACTCACTAATCACCAATAACTGACATCTATCTACCCGTCACCAATAACTGACATATAATCACCAATAACTGACATATAACTCATACATAACCATTAACTGACATCCAACTCATACATTACCAGTAACTGACATCTAACTCATGCATCACCAATAAGAGATATTATCTAACTCATACATCACGCGCATGGTCTATAGAGACTGAGACGCCTATGATGATGAAAGTTTCTACAGGATGAGGTTTCCAGCTCCATGATCCACCCTCTTCAGTCACCTCTAATGACATGTCTTAATGCATTAAGAGTTCTGAAACCAAGAGTCAGCTGTGTATTGCATGAAATATACATGTTTCGTTTTAAATAATCAATTTAAAAAAATTTGATTAAATCTAGACTAAATAAAAACCAGGGATATTTGACCACACCATACTTTCACAGTGACTACAGTAAAGTATTGCATTAACATGTGGTGGTGGAGAAGCACATTAGAGTTAGATGCTTTCAAAGTGTATTTGCGTATGCTTACATTTTTGCCCCACTACAATCTGAATTGGACATCCTCTCAGGAAGCAATATCATATTATTTTTATGTTTCTGCAGTTATAGACTTACATTTTTGGAACTCTGAAGTTTCAACTGTTATGGGGCCCTTCAAAACCAGCAACTTTCATTTTTATTAAATTTTCATTTTCATCTAGTTTACATGATACTTTAATAATCTTAGTTCATTCTTTGTTTGACGCATTCTTCGTCAAGGGGTGGTCACCCTTGAGGGGGTTCCAACTCAGGATACAGTTGTGTCTGTCTTGGGCTCATTTCATCCAGTGGGATAGTAGTTTGTTTGTTGTGGGGTCTTGTGTGTTGTACTTTTCTAGTTAATTTCACCAGTGAGTTGTGGGATGTCCCCGAGGTCTCTTGTCGCGCGGTGTACCATATGGTGGTTATGGTATTCCATCTTTCGTCTTGTCTTCTGGGTATATGACCTGCCCTGCGTTGTTTTGAGTGGTTGACGTACTGTGGGACGTCCTTCATATGTAACATTCTCCGGATGTAGCTATTGTGTAGTTTGCTTTGCTGCTGTTGTCTTTCAAGAGATGCGTGTGCTGCTTTCAGCTGACTCTCTGCTGCTTTTGTTGGAGATCAGATTTCACTACCAAAGCAGTTCTGGTAGGACTACCAATTCAAAGATGTCCGCATATAGTATGATATCTTTTGTGGCATCTGCTGCTCTCATGATATAGTTAAAAGGCTACCCAGCTTACCTGTTCCAGTCTTGCAGTCTCAGGTTTTATGTTTTTTTTTTTCATGTTGAGGAGCCTTCCCAGATAGGCGTATTTGTCAGCATCCTCTATTGCATTTTCTCAAGAGCATGGGGTTGGGCTCTGCGAAATGGTTGTGCGTAGCTCTTGTTTTCCTTAGGTTTATAGCTATACTTGCTTTCCTGCCTTCCGTGTCTAGTTACCGTAGCATCTGTCACTTCTAGGGGTGTATCTGTGATGAGGACAATGGTATCTGCAAATCTGCTTTAATAATCTGTTTTTTATTTTAACTAATATTTTGTATTGATTAACCTGATATTGTGAAAATTATTTCTTTTTTGCAACACTTCTCCTACAGTAAGACTCAACATTTTTATGCAAATTGGACTAAAGTCGCTTCTGGGGCCCTTAAGCTTCTTAAGCTACATTAGTTTCATAGTAAATCCGCCCTTGTTTCTGAATCACTTTGATTTATGTGATCATGTTGCTGTTCCCATGTTGAACAATCCTGAGTTGTCTTTTATTGCATGCTTACTATAACATAGTTGTCCTATTTTTTCCTCTCTAATAAGGGATGATCCTAAATGGAATGCCTAGCATCATAAATAGCTGCTAATGATCGCCATCTTGGCTTACTTTGTGAACTACATCACTCCTAGACACAAATTATAAAGTTAATTCAGGCATAACTATTTGATTAAAGCCAACTAGATATGGAAAAGCTACTTTTTCTAATATTTAGTGTTGAAGAAATTAAAAACTAGAGGTAGTCCAATATCAGATACTGCCATAGGGGATGAAGTGGTATACATCATTTTCCTAGTTCTGCAGCCTTATGAATTTGGTTGGCAAACATCATAATAAATTTAATTGAAGATAAGAATTATTACAGGACATGAAAATCTGAACCTGTCATTGATGCCTGCAGCAAATGTAAAACGTGGATGAATAAGAGAGGTAGAAAAAATCAGTATCCAGAATGTTTGCAAGTTTCAGAAAAAGACATATAACATACAGGTGGTTTATCAATCCCTCTCTTAGATGTATTGCTTTTCCAAACCCAGAACTGAGAAATACGGCACATGCAATTACATGGTGGGGAAACTTGTTCTTTTGCTGTCAGAAACTAGTTCTAATAATGACATGATGTCTGAAGCAAATACAAATTCAATACCTCCCTAAATTTGGTTAATTTGGTTAACTTCACCTCTTTTTACTGGTTTAGAAGATTCTGCAGTCTGTATACAACCAATTTCTTTGAGTGTGGTTCAACCAATGTGCGAGTCCATCTTAATAAACTCAAACATTAGAGCAGACTTGCAGCCAATTAGGTGCCATCTATATGCTGCTCTTAACAAACCACTGGGGAAAGGTGCAAATAATTTGTTGGTAGAATTTTGAATTTTGTCTGGGCAACTGCTGTTAAGCCTGCTCCTTTCAATTTCTAACTGCCAAGGGATTTTTTACATGCTCGATACTGAACACAGGGGTCCGATCTCACTGCCCAGAGATCAGGGCAATTTTTACTAGATGATCCACGTGAAAAAATTTGGTCTCTACCATGATTTGAACTCGCAACCTCCGGCATCCGAGGTGTACACCTTACCTTGAGACCACAATTATCTTAACCCACCTGGATATTGTGTTTATGAGAAGTTCATTGCAAACAAGGAAGGAATGCATGTGCAAAAGGCAACAAAATTATCAAAGTTTATTTAAATAGCATGAAAGAAATTCAGACAGTGCAACATAAAAGCTTTTATCTGGATTTACTTTACATTTTAAAAAAAGAATCTAATAGTCTTCAGTGTTTTAGGATGACTGGTTCCAGTACTATCCTAATTGTATATTTTTTGCTGTTTGTATAATTTCTTTCATATACAATTATATCTGTATTTTTTTTTCTAATTGAAATATTATGTACTTTTTTCAGAAGGTTCTGTTTTCTGTGGGAGGATCTTTTTTATACTATGCCAATCATTTCAAAGTCTACAGTTCTTTTTGTGCCAGTCATTCACGGTCACAGAAGATTCTCAACCCAGGTAAGTAACTTTTCAATGGTCAGCTGCAATACCATTATTGTCATCATCATCATATATACTCTTTTGCAGTATGAGGCCACCATTTAAGTTGGCCTCTTTACTGGAATCCTGAGACAAAAAGTTTATGTGTTCTTGTAGAGGTGGGATCTGTGTCACTTTTATGTACGTAATCAGGTTATCAGCTCATTCAGCAGTTTAAAAATGCTCCATTCATTTAAGAGAAAAAATATATTCAATAACAGTTCACTGTTCTTGGGCAGCATTCAGCAAGCTACAAATTATCTAAAGAGAGGTCCAGATTAGATATAAGGAAATATTTTTTTAGTCCAAGAGTGGTGAATGCTTGTAATGCATTGCCACAGGAGGTAGTGGAGGCTGGGACAATGAATGCATTTAAGAATACATTGGATACACATAGCTTTTAGAGCAAGGTAATGTAAATGAAACTGGTTTATACAGATTCTGCAGAGTCTTCTGAACCAGTATAAAGAAGTTCAGTTGAAAAAATTCCTGGTTAACAATTGCGATGAATGCGCATTGTCTTTGTCTGCACAAAGTATTGAATGTTTTTTTAAATTGGTAAAAGTAGTCCCATAGCAGACACTACTATTGGGAATGAAGTGTTAGGTACTTTTATTATATGGGGTCACACCTTGTTTATGCGATGGGGTAGCCAGTTTCCTTTCTGACTTTCCTTCCTTCTATAATGGTAAACCAGGCACACGCTTACAGCAGGTTTGACTGATGCATACCAATAATGGAAGTTGAATCCTGTACCTTTGCTGTGAAAAGTGTGTGCATTCAGGATTGGCTTTACCTTTATTACTGGTATTTTATTTACTTAATTTGCTTATGTTTTTTGGGGGTATGTGGTTTTTGTTACCCCAGTTCTTGACAAAGATCAGTTTGGGTCGAAATGTTACATCTGTTACTGCTCTTATGTAAAATTGCATTTAGTTCTGCCATTTTTGGTAATGAGTTTTACTGCAGTCCCTAATATAAGCAATTTAACAGCAGTCTTTATTCCAGGTTCAAGCCACACTCAACACTCATCCAATTTTTTGCTGCCTTCAGATGCCAACGAAGCCTTGCGCGAATTCCTGCGGGCCAGGAATCCCAAACAGCAACACTCGGCTACACTCGAGTCTTACCTCATCAAACCCATACAAAGAATTCTTAAATATCCACTCCTGTTACA
The DNA here is from genome assembly GCA_036924085.1 of Ariolimax columbianus. Lineage (NCBI taxonomy): Eukaryota > Metazoa > Mollusca > Gastropoda > Stylommatophora > Arionidae > Ariolimax > Ariolimax columbianus. Next base: position 56,422,341 of record JAVGWX010000011.1, read on the forward strand.
GCAGCTGTGCAATATGACACATGTTGATGCAGATGAACATCATCATATGTCAGGTAAATACCCTCAGAGAATAAGGTTTTTCTGATGTAGGCAAAGGCATTTCTTCCTTGTTTTTCTGTCTTTGTAGCTATCACAACGATCTGCTGTTTGAGCCTTTCAAAATTTTAGATTCTTTGTGTTATTCCACTCAGTTTGCTATGCTATACCATATTTTTTCTCTGTCTTCCTTGACCTGTCTTGTCCTCCATTTTTATCTTTATCACAAAGTTCATTCACACTTTCCTTTCTGAGTATGCTCAATAAACCTTGCCTGCCTTCTTTTTATTTAGTTAGTAGCAGTAATCTTTATTTAATTCTTAATTGCCTAAGGTATACATATTTTCTTTCCAGGAACCACAATTATGTTACTCTAAGTAAATAACTAAGTTTACCTGTAACACATCTCAAGCATCCTGTTTTGATGATGTGCTTAAAAAAAACATATCCCAGTTATCTCTCTATATATTGGTTTCCACTTTATTATACTTCTCTCGGTCTTCTTTCAAACTAAAAGGAGAACTAGTGTAATGAAATCGTAACATGTTATCTCGCATAGCAGTTACTGCTAAAGGATTACCTGGTGTTACCTTATAATACTAGTATGATTGTTTTTATATTAATCCTTCCTTTAAGTATTTAGTAAAATGTTATTTCGTCTGTTTATTTTGAATTTGTTATGTAATATCTAATTATCGGTTTCCTATTCCAAGACTTACTTGAAAATCTATTAGATTTAAATGGCAGTTCCTCTTTCACATATTATTCAATGTCCATGTCCATGCTTTGGTGTTATACAATAATATATATATAATTTAATATAATTTACTTCTCAGAGGCCCTGAAAGGGATGGAAGCAGTTGCTGAACATATCAACGAAATGCAGAAAATTTACGATGAATATGGAGCTGTATTTGATGAACTAGGGAAATTATACAAGGAGAACAATCCTCACAAAACTGTAAGGCAGTCTATAACTGACTTATTAACAAATGTGTGAACCATAAGCTTACTTCTGTCTTGGGGAAAATGAGTTATTCACTTTTATATTTTCTCTTAAGTAGTGGCGAATTCAGTGTATCGGGACAGTGGAACACATGCTACTCGTGTTCCCTTTTTTTTATATTTGGGAAAAATAAATACTTTTGTACTGTGTAATGTTCTACATTTTTTTCTAATGAGCTTTCCAAATTGGTTCATATCTACTTCTCTATTATACTTCCTGACCACTGCTGTGGTAGTGTCATGTTCTAACAAAGGTGAAAACAATGTAATTAGGTGTTTTATTTTAAGTTGATCATATATCTTTTCCTTCCACTGCATTTGGCTTGCCCTAACCTGCTTTTAGGGAAGCTTGATTACAGCCATTTGCAGTACTGTTTCATAGCAATAGTTTTTACATGATGAAGTTGCCAGCCACATGCACAACTATATTTAGTTGCCTCATACAACATACTGAGAAAGGAACAGATGTCACATTCATCATGGCTCACATATAGTTTTCAAACCATTGCAGAAAAAAATTGTATGTTTACAATCATCTGTGCATATAATAATTACGAGACTTCTTTCTTGTTAATCAAATAACCCCCCGCCCCTCTGATTCCCCCCACTTCCCATATTGAGAATAAAGATAGAGGGAAAAACTAACACATGCCATAAGAAGTAAGCACATTCAGTTGTGCATGAGCTTGCCAACTGCATGTAAAACTTAGTGCCCTAGAAACCACATCCATGTAAGAGCATTAATATTATGGCAGAGGTCTCTTGCAAGGAAACCAACTGATGTGGCGCCACTGCTCCTTTGGTAATGGAAGAAGAAGTTTCAAATGATACTAGCAATAAGTGCGTTTAAAATATGTTGAAATGGTTTTTAAATTGATAAGCTTGGTAACATAATGAAAATAGCTATTAGTTTTCAGAATTAATTCAAAGTTCTTCCAATAACAAATGGTTCTTTTTAACTCTCCTTTCAGCCTATTGAACTGAATGTTGGAGACCTGCAGATGTATGGAACAGTTGAATGGGTCAATGTGACAGATCATCTTGGCAAAGTGAAAAAGTCTGCAGAGTTTGAGAATATTGTATTTGTGTTCAAGACAGGAGTTACCTTTCTATGTAGGGAAAGGTTAAAACGAAAGAAAACTAAGGTAAATAGAAGAACTGATGCCACCCAAAGCACACATTGTGTTCAAGATCAGAAATTGTATCTATTCACAAATATTTACATGTAATGTACATGGGAAAGATATCACAAGAAATTGCATATAAAATATTTCCTCTCCTTGATTTTATGTATAATTTGACAAAAAACAATATGCATTTACTTATCACACATTCTTTTAATTCAAAATATGTTTTAATACAAAGATTTAGATTGTAATCTATGAGTTATAGAAAATATTCACTATTATATGGTATAAAGTGAAGCTACAGAAGGACGAAACTTAAAAAGATTTGCTGTGATCACTACCCTTTCAAGCAACCCAGTTAATGTGTAGCCAGTGGAGACCTCAGGGTTTTTAGATTTTAATGAAAGAAATGGCCACTGCTCATCATCCATTAAGAGTGACCACAGAGGGTTATTCTTAGAACTAGAAATCCCACCATGTAAAACAAACTGTACTACTGTAAGATCACACAAAGTGTGGCTCAAGCTTCTGGAATCGAGTTATATTTCATGGTGACCCTGTGTTTTATAGTGTGTTTTCAATTTTGAATCTGATCTACCTATAATTTGTTGTCCTGGTATTCAGTCAGACAATAATAAGTGTCTGATGCCAGGTAACCAAATGTTTAAACTCAGTCTTTTGCATTGTAGTACCATGTTGGACCATGGGCTTTATTGAGGTCATCTCCATCTCATTGGTGGATGTCCAAGTGGTCTCTTAAAATTTCAGTCACCATGACATCTTTTCTTGTCATCTTGGAGAGCATATCTTTCCAGATGTTATTGTCGTAGTTTGTTCCCAGCACAGATTACCAAGACTAAACTAAACCAAAACCTATTTCTTACAGACATTAAAAAAATTCCTTATTGGGTTGGATTGAGGGGTTGTTTATATTTTGTTGAAGACATTAAATATTGATATCTCATTTTATTTCTATTATGTTGGTCTTTGTACCTTATTGGAGAGGAAAGAATAAGTCCACTGCACCATACTATGGATGTCGTAAAAGTGACAGGAGTTTTGCGGATGTGGCTAGCAACCTCATCATATACAAAGTGTAACAGCACCATGCCTGCAAGAAATAACTGATTTCATGCAGGCTTCCTTCAGTAAAGTCAACTGGTGTTGTGGCCACATGCTCCATCTGGAGTTGAATTGGTCCAAGTCAGGTCAAGGAATCTTTCTACAAAACCATGGCTTGTCGTGCTGGCCGTCTATGACCATGGTCGATGGCCTACTATGGCAGTATACAGAGCAGATTGAGTGGAGGTAATGTGTCTCAATCAGCTGCTGTGTGGAGGGCCTCCTCTTTGATGACTCCATGAAGGGGGTCACCTTTTCCCGCCCCTGATTTCCATGGACATATGTTAAAGCTGCTGGGATGTCATGTCATAGGTGAGCCACGAGACTGAATAAAGAGAAGCTGCATCTATTCAGTATTGAAGAAAATCTCTCAATTTGTGTCCATTGAATGACCTCACTGTTGGTGACTAAGTCCTGCCAGCATACTCCAATGATGCATCGTGCTTGCGCATGTGTAAGACCTCAAGTGTTTTGGAGCCATATAAATAGATTGAAAGGAAACAGAAAATGGTGAGACAATAATAATATAATCTTCCTGAAAGTATTTGGTTATCATAAGTCTTACCTTTCAGATTTGTTTGGTTTTTTTCAGTCAATATCATCAAGGTCATCTATGATTGAAGTGGCAGAGACTGTGGAGCGCTATCGTACCTTAATTCCCACACAGGAAGTTCAGATTCGTACAGGAAAAGTTGGAGATATGGACCAGCACTACTGGTGGGATTTAGTACATTCCAGGTCAGAGGTGGAAGGCAGACCTGAGAAGGTGTATCAGTTTTGCAACAGGTCAGTTGAATGAATTTGTAGCAGGTTAGCTCATCCGACAGTATTGAAAGAATAGAATCACTGTAACTAACCTTCCAAGCTTGTCCAAAGTAGCTAAAGAGGGTTGTGCATGGAACAAGCCATCTCACCATGTAAAACAATTGCTACAGAAACCATCACTGCAAACAATTGGATATAGGTTTCCTGTTGTGGTGGCAACATGCTTTGCTTGGAACACAAAATTTTAATGAAATAAAGTTAGATCACTTCAATAGCTTTGTATTCTCTCATGTGGTAATTTAACTATTTATTTGCTGATCATATCATTGCCATCCTATTTTATAACTTCAATGAAATGAAACAAATGGAAGAGGCCATGAGAACATTAAAGAAAAGGAAATCTCCCGGAAAAGACGGGATAACAAACGAAATGCTGATGGGGCTGGGCCAAACAGCAAAAAGGAAACTGCTATCAGTCCTGGACCAAAGCTGTAAAAGGAGTATTGTACCCCAGGCATGGAAAGACGCAGTACTGGTACCAGTACCAAAGAAAAGAAAAGACAAAACAGATCCAAATGGATACAGGCCTATCAGCCTACTGAACTGTGTCGGCAAACTGATGGAACGTATGATAAACACCAGACTCATGTGGCATCTGGAAGAAAAACGGATACTAATTCCACAGCAAGCAGGCTTTAGACAGCCCAGATCCACTGAGGATCAGGTCATCCTCATAGCCCAGGAAATAGAAGATGCCTACCAGGAACAGAAACACACAGTAGCGGTTTGGGTGGACCTGGAAAAGGCATTTGACAAAGTCTGGAAAGATGGACTTAGAGTCAAGCTAAGAAGAAGTGATGTTTGTGGGAAAATGTACAAGTGGATCAACCACTACCTCAAAAACAGAACGGCCAGAGTCCAAGTACAAGGGCAGATGAGCAAAAAGGTGACACTTGAGCAGGGAGTACCCCAAGGGGGAGTACTGTCACCCACACTCTTCCTGGTGTATATAAATGACATTATAGAGAATATACCAAGAAGAGTTCATAGCTCAATGTCTGCAGACGATCTGGCTATGTGGACCTCTGAAAAGAATCTCACCACAGCAAGAAATCGGATGCAGCAGGCCCTAACATCGCTGGAAGAGTGGGCGAACTCATGGCTGGTCATAATAAGCGAGAACAAAACCACATGTACAATATTCTCGCTATCAATCAAACCCCAAAACACCAAATTAAGTCTAAACAGCAAATACCTCCAGCCAAATGACAACCCAAACTATCTGGGAGTCACATTTGATCGGCGCATGACATGGAAAAGTCAGATCGAGAGAAACCGAATGAGAGCCAGAGAAAGAATGGCAATCATGAGGAAACTTGCTGGCACAAGCTGGGGAGCAGACGAAAGCATACTAAAGAAACTGTACACTGGAAGAGTGAGACCAGTTCTCGAGTATGGCATTGCGGCATGGACAACAGCAGCAAAGGCGAACTTCGATAAAGTTAGCAAACTCCAAAACCAAGCCATGAGAGTTATAACAGGAGGCATGAAGTCAACGCCAATTGTAGAACTTGTAAAGATTACAAAACTGCAATCCATGACCGACATAAGAGACTGCAGAGCCCAGCTGCAATCAGAGAAACTCAGAAGACTGACTGACCATCCAATGCACCAGAGACTAAACAATTTCGGAAATGGGAAGCTAAAGCGAAGAAACTTTGCAGAAATAGCCAAAGCAAAGATACACGAAGACCCTATGAATGCACTAACTACACCAAAGCCCATCCCTACTGTACGAAAACCTACCTGGAGGCAGCATATATTTCCAGAGGTGGTAGAAAATATACCAGGTATTGGAAACAAAAACTGCCAGTCTGAAAAAGAAAGAAGAGATACTACCCTGAGTTACATAACGGAAAACTACCCAAGCATGGACTGGACCCATGCATACACCGACGGCTCCGTAACAAATACAACACAGAATGGAGGGACAGGAGCATTTCTGAACCTACCAAATGGCAGACAAATAACACTGTCATTCGCTACTGGAAAATACACAAGCAATTTCAGAGCGGAGGCAGAGGCACTGAGGGTGGCAGTGGAAGAAATGGCGACAGGTAAGAGTAATGAAAGCCACATAGTCCTGCTTACAGATGCTCTGGCTGTAGTCACAGCACTTAAAAGCCAGAAAAATACTGAACTTAATGAATTAAGAACAGTACTCTGTCAATTATGCCAGCAGGCCGCACCAAAAAGGGTAGTGGTACAGTGGATTCCATCTCACTGCAACATCCAAGGCAACGAGGAGGCAGACAGACTGGCAAAAGAAGGTGCAAAACTACCCCAACCTGATACTAGCATGACATACGAAGAGTCAAAACGGCTTATTAGAGCTAGATACATGACCAAATGGGAAACCGAACATACTGGCTACACCAAAAACGATGCCTATTACCAGTTGAACAGAAGAGAGCAGGTCGTGGTCTTCAGACTTCGCACTGGCCACAACAGACTGATGTACCACCTATTCAACAAATTGAAGATAGGTGGCACCGACGAATGCTCGTGTGGTACCGGGAGAATGACCGCTGAGCATTTGCTGCAAAACTGCCCGACATACGAGGATCAGAGAGAGAAGATGTGGCCATCACCAGTGGAACCACAAGAGAAGCTCTATGGCAGTGTCGACAGCCTCGGGATGACCGCCGCTTTTTTCGAAAAAATAATGGTTACTGTCTGACTGCGTACGATGAAGAATAAGAAGAAGATAACTTCAATACACCATGTACAACCCTCCTTAGATAAGTTTTAAAAAATTAACACACATACATATATATTTTTCTTCTTCTGGTGCTCTACTTCTAGCCCGGTGAAGTTCATGAAGGAGACTGTGCATTTCAAGTTTTCATTCGTTCTCGTACAGATTGTCATGTATGGTCGCTCCATCGGGCCAGATTGCTATTCTTTATACCAGACTTATCTTGATTGCAGCTAGTCTTTATCAGTTCAGTTCATCCCGTAACCTATCAGGTCGTTGGGGCACACATGAAGACATGAAAATCCCACGCCAGCTCTCTCTGTCTGTCGCCGCCTGACGTATCTCACCGGGATGAAGGCCTGACCACTAAGTGATGTTGTCCACCCATCTCTTCCTTGGACGTCCTCGCCCTCTCTGTCCCGGTACGGATCCAAAGAGTATCGAGTTGGGAATTCCGTTGGACCTCGCGACGTGCCCGCACCAGGCCATCTTTCGTCTTTTGATAGTTGTGAACAGATCTTCAAAAGGACCAATAGCGACTTCAACTCTCTGACGGATGTCTACGTTTGTGACACGATCCTCATATGTAACATTTAGGAGTTTTCTATAACACTGCATTTCCATTGCACGTATTCTGCCCTGGATATCTGCTGTAATGGTCCAGGTCTCGCAGGCATACAGAAATATTGACAGCACCAAAGAGCGCAGTAGTTTGACTTTTATGCCGAGGGCGAGGCGCTTGTCTCGCCAAATAGGTTGCAGCCTAGTCAGCGCCGCTGTTGTTTGTGCTATTCTTGCAATTACCTCTGGCTTCGAACCCTCTTCGCTGATCAACAATCCAAGATATTTTAAACGTTTCACCACCTCAAGTACCTGCCCATTTGCCTCTATGACAGATTGAAACCCTGCAACGTTATTGGTCATGAGCTTTGTTTTATCAGCATTTATTTCCATACCAAAACTCAGGGCCGTTCTATCCAATCTACCAATCAACTCCTGGAGTTCCCTTTCTGTGCCTGCCAATACATCAATATCATCAGCAAAGCGGAAGTTTGTGATAAGCCTGTCACCTATTTTAATAGTGCCAGCATGTCCTTTTAAGGTCGTCTCCATTATTCTCTCCAAGAAGATATTGAAGAGTGTGGGGGAGAGTATACAACCCTGTCTCACACCCACCGTCGTACGGAACCAATCACCTAGCGTTCCCTCTACTGAGACAGCGCTGGTCGCCTACTGATAAAGGTTTGCAATTACCCTCACAATATCACTGTTGAACTTATAATGCCTCATTGTTGACCATAGCGCCGCATGCCACACTCTGTCAAACACCTTTCGAAAGTCATGAGTGGTAGAGTGGTTGATGATACTCTGAGTACTTCTCATAGTCTTTATACCAGAATATTTTGATTGCAGCTAGTTTCTTATTTTCTAGAAATGAAAAAACTGACATTTTGGCCACGCATTAGAAATTGATAGGGGTAACATTTTGAATTCTATTGATGACTGTCTGTTAGATGATGACATTGCAGTTTACACACTGCAGAACTTTGAAATCAAACAAGGATTTAGTAGAGTTGGACACATGAGAGGATGGATCAGTAGTGTTTTAATCAAACAGGAGCCAACAGTATCCACATCCATCGACATGTGCTAAAGGAGACTATGCACCTATAGATACATCCACAGTGCAATGAAATATAACATGAAATTACTAAGATTTTTGAGGCATTAAATTAACTGAAGATATAAACAGTGCATGGACCATCTTTAAAGTTAGCTAGTTAATAGCCCCTTTCTGTTATGACTGATTTTAGGATAACAAGACCTTAGAATGGTAAACAAAACTTGCTACTTAGTTTTCTTTCTCCTTGTGGCATTGTTATTTCACAAAATGCTCTTCTCAAAGCATGAAGATGGACCTTCAGGGTACACCTCCCCTTGGATTGATATGAAACTTTATCTTCCCAAGAGAGAAAAGTTGGTTGGATGCTGAAGTTCAAGAATCATTACAAACTAAACACTCTACAAGACATTTCTAATTTTTGAGATACAAGTAGGTTATATTTCTTACCAAATAACAAGACGATTAAAATTACTAAAGAAGAATCATGGACAAAAATCTTGAGAACAACAAATATCCTAATTTTACCCAATAGATTTGTGTAAGTCTCAAAGCAATTAGGTTAAGATATTAGAGCAGCAATTTTACTTCAACCACTGACAAAAAAGAATCCCCAATAATTAATGAACATGCAAAATAACTGTGATGGACAGAATACTTCAATGAACTTTTCTGCATGTTACAGAAAATTTGCTCCGAGAAAAAATTGGAAAATAAATAAAAGCTTAGATATTTTTGTCATATGAAGAAATATAGCGCGCTAGAGTGATACCCACAATGATTGTCTACTCTTTTGAGAACCCTGAAATGGACGTTAAATGGCGAGTTGCTGTAGTTTTTCTCACATCCAAAGCATGCTGATGAAGGTGGACGGGTCCTCTAGGCTGTTGTGCTATGCATGGCTTCATCTGCATGTCGCTCACTACAGCGAGGTATCACGTCGATCCCCCACCTTGTTAATCATGCTGCCATGAAAATAGCTAGTTTCCAAGAAGAACTGCAAAGCAGTCTAGGTGGGTGTTTTGGCAAATATATTTTATCTAACCGTGACTAACATGTCTGATCAGTATGTTTTGCCTGACCAGACGTTAGTCTCCTCTCCCAGAGAGAGTGATAATAGAGGACATGGTTCTTGAGAGGAGAAAAATAAGATGACCGTGACAAAGATGGCATCAGGACATTACAGACAGTCTGGTGATGTCTTTGTATGATACAGGCCAACACCCTAAACCAAGATGCAGATCTGACTGAGAATACATTATGGGACCAATGTCACATGATATAGCAATATTGATATCTTTTCAATTGGCTGCCATGTACCTCTATAATGTAATTAATTAGTTTTGTTTTCTCTCCCTCATATAAGTTATTATTTTTCTCCTACGCAGCACAAGTGAAGCAAAGTCTGACTTCATGAAGGTCATCAGGCAGACCATCAGAGAAAGTGTAAGAAAGATGATCATTCCCTTCTCGTCCAACCCTCCTCATCATTCTCATTCATCTAATGATAGGCCATACTCTTCATCTCCTACCTCCCACAGTCCTATTGCTATGCCAAAGTCTAGGAACATGGCTGGTGCAGCAAGCATAGCTTCCTCATATCCATCCCCATCATCTCACCCACATGCAATCTCCAGTCCTCAGCTGGCAATGTTTAAGCGTCGCATGAAATCATCAGATGCAGAGAGGCACTCAATGGATTTAGACAACAAAGTTAGTGACATAGATTTGGATTCCGGTTTCCGAACACGAAGCAAAACCATTAGTGATCTCAATGAGGCCAGTATGGATGAGTCAGGGGGGTTCATCCCTGGAACTTTAGAACCATCTGCTGTAGATAAAAATAAAGAAAATAGCTCTTGTTCATCAAGCTCAAACCTCAGTTGTTCAAGTCAGACTGGAAGCCAAAGTGGCTCAGCAAAGCTTCAGTATGCAAGCACAGACCCACTCCATTACTCATCTAGTTCTGTTAATTCGGGGGACAAAACTGGTGCTTCATCGCCCGTATGGAAGAGAGTCGAGGGGAGAGTGCGAACAGGCCAGCAACAGGAGGACAGCCACTCCACAAAAAGTGGTGGTGGTAGTAGTAGCAATAATTCAGCAGAGAATATTCCAGTTCCTCGCCGAGACACAAAAACGGTGGTGTTTGCTCCAATCCCAGGTTGCGTATCCATCCTTAAGGACACAGAATGTTGAAACTGTTGCAATTTGGTTGTTTTTTCTGTCCTTCAGCTGGTGCTTCAATACACAGAGAATTGTTATCATGTATTTTTGTTTTCTCCTTGATAAACCTTGGACAGAGTGGAGAAAAAAACTTGATGATCTGAAGCCAAGAAATTCCAATGTCATGCTATTCTTACTTCTAAAGATATATTTAAAGAATGAGATGTCTGTAATTTGAATAGTGGGCTTCCTTCACAAAGATAACCAAACCATTACAAATATCAAATGCACATTCAAACTAAAGAATGATACAGCAGTACTAATTAAGTAGCAATGAACAAGAACTGTTGCACATCAAGATAAGTTAGCTATTTGTGCAGCAAGTGAACACTTTCTACTAACATTTCTTCATGGCATAAGTGACATATAGCACAATTAAGTGAAGCATATATTTGACACAAGCTAAAATATGTTTCATGATGTAATAAAATCACTGCATGACATGGCTGATCTAAATGGGGAGAATCAAGTAATGATTGATCGCCTTTGGTCTTTCTAGATGAAACATATCTGCTGCATCACTTCATGGAGTGTTTTTGTGATGTCTGATGTATGTACAATGGCAGCTTATGCGTCTTGTGGTATGGGTTTTTTAGAATTGCCATACTTTTTTTTACTTTAATTTAAACTAGATATGAGTCCAAATGAACATTTCAATTGTTTGGAGAGAAAATGCAACAGTGTGCTACCAGTACAGTATTCATTGAGACATCATCGATTAAATAAATATATGTAATGTGACATTTTCACAACTAGCTACAGATAGTTTGACCATAAAGGACCTATGTTTGACTTTGCCATGTGTCATGCATGATTCTGCAGACTTAGCAAACTGTACTTACTTGTATGTCATGTACGTTCCTTATAAGTCATATCATTGTACATGCATCAGTCAAATATGATTCTAGTGACTCGTTCATTATACATAATCAGTCAAATATGATAACTTGGACTCGTTGAATAATATGTGTATCAGTCGTTATGATGCCAGGGACTTTTGATTAGTGCCCATAACACAGTCCATATATAAACTGGATACCAATTTATTTGACATTGATGTGGTTGATTTAAATCAGGTATCTATTAAAACATGCCACTTTGTAAATCTTGACTATTATTGTTAAGTATTACCTTTTAAAGTATTAGTGTGCTGCTGCTATTTTTAATGTCTTATTTTTTTGTTTCTGATTGATTTAAATATAAACTCTTCTCCTTGATATTATTGAAATATGGTTTTATACAAAACTCATTAAATGGGTAAGAATATATGATTTGACAAATATATACTTTTTAAAAAGAAATAAAGTGCTAAAATACATCTAGCCCTTGTGGAGAATATTTGATTTCCATTTCATTTTCTTGTGTGACTTATGTAGCAGATATGACTTATTTGACTTAGACGCTCCTCTTTTACCATTGACAGTAGATGACTTCTACAGGATTAGTTGTTGTTTCGATTGCCCACAATGAGTAGGTTTACTCTTTTGTGCGCCATGAAAAAGATGTTAAGTGGCGGGTTCCAGTAGCTTTCCTTACATCCCAACCGTGCTGATGAAGGTGAACCGGGGTCCTTCAGGCAGTTGTGCTATGCTTGACTTCATCTGCATGTCGCTCACTGCCAAGGGGATCACAGGATTGGTAACTAGCCCAATACTCGACACTCTAAAGTGACATAATAGATTACAGTTTTACTATTCTTTGCTACCATTTTGTCGACCCATGTAACATCTAAATGATAAAACAAATATAATTTTTGTAAGTATATTACGACTGATTTTTTGGTCCATTATGTTACTTGTCAGATTTAATTTATTTATTTTGAAATGATATTTGCCCATCTCAAGTAAAGATGGCGACAGCATCAGATTTGTGCTATGAGATGTGTTCTCATATGGCTATAAAGACTAAATTTGGTATTGCAGACTTAGTTGTACCTGATGCACACATATGAGAAGTTAGCCGTGTAGTCACCATGCGTTTTGATTTTTTAGGTGGCACACTTTCTCTGAACCTCTGCAGTGGAGTCTCTGCAATCTGAGCACTGTTTTTTATACTAACACGCGAGGTGGAATGATCCTGTGCAAGCAGCTCTCAGGAGATAACATCAATGTTGAAGCTTTTCAAAGACACTTTAAAGGAGTCTAAAGCATTTCTTCTGTCCTCTATTGAGCCTGTTCTATGCTCACCGTGTAGCAGCTGCTTGGGGATACACTTATCGGACTTATGAACAACATGTCCCATCCATCTTATCTGGGTTTTCTACAGAAGTGTATGGATGCTCAGCATGTTAGTCTTGCTTAGAATTTCAGAGATAGGCAAATTGTCCTGCCAACTGAGCCTGGGCAGTCTATGTAGACCACTCAAAAGAAAGCGATTTAGCTGTTTGGTGTGTCTGCTACACTTGACCATATTTTGTGCGATACACTTTAATTTTGAAGTAAACTTAAAATAATTGTGCAGACAAACTGCGTTGATGTAATTTGAGTGGTCTGTGTAAAGTAAATTCCATTCAATCATTAATTATGTGGTCAAGCTATAAATAGTTTAACACACCAGATGTATCCTAGTAAAGTCAAAGTAAATAAAATGGCAGCTCTGAGATTTAAAAAAATTATACTTCATAGATGTAGGACTATTTCCATTTGTTGAATAATTTGGTCAAGTCTGCATCTTTTGTTAGATTATTTATTCAGTATATTGTTTTTGGTTAAAATTAAAACATTAAAACAAATGTTGTAATATTTTACCAACACAAAAGGTTCATGGTTTTTTTTATCGGCCACTTTATAAATTCTTAGTGATAAGGCAGACATTACTTTCTTATGAATTAACAATTTTTGTATTAATTTGTTAGATTGTTGTCAAGTCTGATAACATGTGCAAGAAAAGCAAACCTTGTTATTTTTCTAACTACCAAAACGTGAGATAATTTATGTAGGGGTTTCTTTTTCTCCGCAAGTCTGCAAAACAAGTGTCATTTGTGAATTAAAGCACAAATTTGGTTGCTGTTTTTTTGTTTAAAATCTGCAAGTAAACTAATATAAAAGATATGGTTCTGCCATTAATTACCTTTAGTCAGTTAACCAGTAAAAGATATTTACAAATATTTTTTTTTATCAATCAGAGACCATGCACAATTGTATTCTAAAACACTGGTTCCCAACCTTTTGTAAGTTGTTATCCTCCTAATCTTCTACACCCTAAGCCTTGAAACAGGAAAAGTGTATTCTTCATAGAAAGAAACTGTCTCCTGCCTTCCCATATATATATATATATTACACCATTTCTTCACAACAAAGATTTAAATAAGCTATTCAAATATAAAATAAAACTGAAATGTTGCATTATACAAAATAGTTGTTACAATTCCTAAAAGCATACTGAATTTGTTATGCATTTGGTGAACATCCCATCCCTGCTGCATTCATTGAGGTATAATTTATGTAATTAATTTCTATATTAGGAATACAGTGAGTATATTTTATATCTCAGAATGTATTTTAATCGCCAAGAAACAAAAAAGATACATTTAGTAAGTAATATCATCTTTTTGAGATTGATATAATTTTGTTTTTAATTATTTTTTTATAAAATATTCCTTAATACATTGCAATCGTTGTCACTGTCCAGATGCTTTGTAACTACTTTATTTCAGTAAGTCCATAACTCGTTGTTAGCTAGTATAACTTTTAAACTTTTTAAGATATATATTTGTTGTAAACTAATTGTTATGTTTGTGTGATTACTTTCAGACTATTTTTCATGACTGCTGTTATATTTTTGTTTACTGGAATGTGGCAATAGTTATCATTTCCATTGTGTTTTGTTGTCCTAGGTGAAAAATGTTAGCTGTATAGAACCACATCAAAATACTTTTTTATAATTTCAACTACAAATTACATTTGTATACATTATATGTTTTTTTTCACTCCAGTAGAAGCATAGGGGCAGCACTACAGTTGATCTCCCTACAGGAGTCTGTTGAAGCATTTAAATGCTCTTGTAGAGATAGTTTCTATGGCACTTTGCTTTACATAAGAGAGGCTGCCTGCCCCAAACACAACCTTAAACTTTGTCATATTTTATAACAACCTTGCTGTGTTGCAGAAGTTCTATTCTTTCTCCCAAAATAAAAGGTCCTGGGACTCACACAGGAAATGCATACATCAGAATGTTTATATTGAAGTCACTGATTGTTTTATTGACTGTTTGCATTTTAAGCATATTGCCACCACTATAACTAGCCTCTGCACAGGAAGCCTGTATCCTCCTAACATATGCAGTGATTTTACATGATCAAGTTGGTAACCCTATACACAACTTTCCTCAGTTGCCTTTTGTGACGTATTTTGATTCAACGGGACACCACTCAGAGGAATATTGAAGTTACAGTTCTCTTACCTGTAATCCTTGCATTCAATCATTCATATCAACTGTGATGCCAGCTAGCCAAAATTGTTTAAACTAATTTTTAGTCATTGGCCATAGAGGAGTGCCCATTGGAGTGAGGACTTTACTCGTGGTCTTCTCCATCCTTTATAATATTTATTTTTTTTTTTACTTTCCAAGTGGTAAAGAAAAGAAAATGTATATATATATGATGAAATGCTATCAGGTTGTTCAGACAAATAAAATCAACCAAGACTTTTGAGAAAGAAAATCAGCCAGCAGAGGTCAGCCTTTTCATCTACAGTTTTAACCATCAGCTTCTAAAGGAATGAGGATGAAGTTGGTCATAAATCACATTTGTCATCCTTTTTAATCTGTAAACAGCATGAAAGTTAGCGTCAAAAGTGAGAAACAAAGTTCTTTCATTCCTGTCCAGTTACCAATTCCACCACATTGCTTACCTAATCAGGACCTTACATTCTGATCTGCAATCACCTACAGGCATATACAGTCACCCTATAACTTTTAACCATGTCAGACATTTAACAATTTGAGACTATAGCTTTACACTACTGTCTGTAACCACCCATGATTTTCATTCAAGTTATTTATTAACAACACCATGAGATATAATTCTGAATGTAAGCATCTCCAAAACAAAAACAATGATTAAAACAAATGGAAGAATGTGGATTAAGTTTGAGTTAGAGAAAAACTATTAAAACAACAAAATTTGCATGTCTTGAAACCAACATAACATGATGGAGGATGAATTATGGGAGTTAAAGCATGCTTCTTGAATAATAAAATCAGTTTCTGGCAATGAAGGTTAAAAGAGAAAGGATCTAGAACCAATATTGCTTATGAATACACAGGTCCCAGCTCTGATATGAGCTGGCTGTAGTTCAGAGGAAGATTTCCTGCTAAGTGGGCTAGGCTTGAGCAGCTTATTTCGTCGCTGCATTGGGACAAGTGCGGATGGTGGTTAACCGATATGCGAGTCCATCTTAATAGACTCAAACACTAGAGTAAAGTAGACCTACAGCCTGTTAGGAGCCATCTATGCTGCTTTTAACAAACCACCTAACCATGGCCAGTGTTATGCCATGTCACACAGTTAGTCATCTCTTACAACATGCTCTCGGTTGGGCATTAGCGCTATTTTTGTCCTTGTCATACACAAAGACCCCCCCGCAGATCACTCAGGATGATGGGAAAACAAAGAGCATTGAAAATGCTCATAATCTTATAGGATGGATGATGGGGGGAATTGATCATCAAGGTGACATGACAAAAGACTTGATGACATCATGCTTAATGGGTTATCTGGTCTCGTCCAAATCAAACTGGCTACTAACTACTCTGTGACATTCTATAGCTTAACTCTATAGCCTCTAGCCAACCAGAATTTTACATTGTAGGTTTTAATTGCTGCATGATTAGTCTATGACTTTGGCTGCTGACTAACTTATGCCTTTGGTGTGCAATCTTCCATACAGTTAAAGTGGCTCTATTCTTTGTTTCGTAGGTAGCACTTGGGATGCCTGATTAACCCTCCCCCCCCCCACCTCCTCCCTCATCCCCTGCCAAACCTTAAACAATAATTTTAGATTTGTCTCTAAATTTTTCTCCCTAATAGTTGTGCACCTACCCTAATACTATGTCCATTATTCTTATTCTATTGATCCTATAATATTTAACAAATTCCAATTTCTATTTTTCTAGTCTGCAAGAAAAATATATATTGAGAGAGAGACACAAAGACAGATACTTTCTAAGGTTTAAATATTTAAAAATACAATGTTGCAAAGTCTGCATTACAGAAAGGGTTTATCCTGCAGCAAAATTTTGACAATTTAAATTGTGATAGAGTTTGGCTTTGAGTTTCTAAATGTGCTGATCATCGGTACTCCTGGTCATCGATATCTGGGATTTAAAAGAAACTAAACTTAGCCTGTATAATGAGTCTAGAAAAGCCATATTTTAAAATTTACAGCAATTTACCAACTTAGCTTAAAGGTGGTGGTTTATTTAACATTTTTAAGACAAAGGCAATCGTGTCAAGTTTTTTAAAGAAGATGATTTCCAAATAGTTAATCTGAAAAATATACATTCCTTATAGTATATTACAGACACTGTTTTGTTTTACACTAATAAAGTTGCATAACAAGCAATTATAAATTCCTTGATAGTTTAGAAAAATACTCTTCTGTGGTAATGTCATTATGTCATGAATTAGCCCGGGCTAAAATGGGGGATTTATAGAGCTGAAGGAATAAATGCGCCTTGCCCCAGCAGTCACCATGAAGGCTTTGTTTTATTTCACCTTTGATAGAAGAAAAAAAAATACATAATACTATTCTGGGCTCAAATCCATCTGTTCCTGAATCAAGGGACGGGTAATCCTAATCACTTTGTCACCGCTTCTAATAACCTGGGCTAATATGTTTTAAATCAGTATCTGCCAAAGATTTGTTTGTTTTGTTATTTTATGTAACTTGCATCATGCGTACCATTTTTTAAATTAATTGTTTCATTACTTTTTTTCAGCTCCATGCTAGATAGATGGTGAGATTGATCTGTGTGTTCTAGCTTTTATCATCCTTTGTGTACAAGCATAGTGACGGAAGCACTAGTGTTATTTTATTTTACCATTTCATTTTGTCTGGCTGTGGTGACACCTTATATTCATGCAATGTGAATTCCAGGATTTTCTTTATCTTGCTCCTTTTGTTTGTCATTCACCTTCAGCTTTGTTTTTTACCTGAATTTCCATTCTTGTAGAATTGCCCCAACCTTCCCCACTACCCTCTTTTTTTTTTATTTACTGTTGTTGTGATTATTTACTTATTTTCCTCATTTTCTTTGTTTTTAGAAATTTGTCATGAGATGTGGCTTCCGTTCCTTTGGACTGATATGTTGTATTGGGCACACTGAGACCAAAGAATGTTTATTTATTTTTACACAGATGCAGTAACATGAGATGAAATTGGTCATTGTGTGATTCTCACTAAATTTCACAAGCAAAGTTGCATGCACACTCTTTCATATGGTGCTTTAGTCATTCATCATTTTCATCTGGATTACTTTAAAGGATTTGGCTGTAATCTTTTCACTAAAAAAATTAAGGGGTTCTTTTATTGTGAATGCTAGCCCTGCAAATCTTGACCTCTTGTCCATGGATGATTGGCCATGACCAAGGCTTTTAACAAGGATAATGGGTAACTTGTGATCATACACATTTTAGTGCTATGTCACTGTTAATGTATTCTTTGAAACATTAAAAGGATTCAAGAAAACTCAGTGCAACTGTATGTTTGCATGTAAACTAATAAAGATCCTGAATGCAGACCTAGCAAGAAATGCAAGAAAGTATACTATACTACTGTGTAATAAAGTAGTTCAAACTTATGACAGAAAATGTTATGGTTATACTCATACACCTCAAAAGAGTTGTTGTTGTTTCAAATGCCCACAATGAGTAGGTCTACTCTTTTGTGCGCCCTGAAAAGGACGTTAAGTAACGGGTTTCAGTAGACAGTAGCTTTCCTCACATCCTGAGCGTGTTGATGAAGGTGAATCGAGGTCCTCCAGATGGTTGTGTTATGCTTAGCTTCATCTGCGTGTTGGTCACTACTATGGCTATCCCTCATCTCGTTAGCTAGGCTGCCATGAAAACAGCCTATTTCCAGGAAGGGCTATGAGGAAGTCGAGGTGAGGGTCTTAGCCAGTATATTTTGCCTGACCAGTCTTCCTCCCCACCTCAAAAGAGTAAAGAAAACCATTCCTTCTTCCAATCTCCTGAAATCAAGTTATTCATTCTTTTATGTCTGTATCAAATATGGATGTTTGCTGGGGTTTTTTTTCCCTTGAGCTTTCATGTAAACCCAGATGGCTACTGCACTCAGCATATTGTTTGCGTAAATTGGACTGCCTTCTACCCTAGAAGTGTTAATAGTCATACTTAAAAATGGCCACAGTGATCCCATATCACATAATACTGTTGGGGATAAAATGTTAATGCACAGTCTCAGAGGTTGGGTGACCATTTTTATTTTCCCTATATTTTGGTAGCAACCCCATTTATAACTTGGTAAAAATGCAACTAGTATTACTACTGATGCTAACAAATACTACTAATGTAAAAGTATTACACTTCTTCCTCCATCTAGGAATTTTCTTTCTGCTAAAGAAATTAGCTCATTCTGCTGATTTCATCTTTCGAAACTTAGAGGAGGAGAGGAAAGTAGAAGCATTCACAATTTTACATTTCTAAATTCACGTAATTCTTCTTAGAATAGATTACTGATGCCCTTTTGTCCATTGAAGAAAGAAATCAGAAATGGTCTTCCAAAAATGCATATAACTTACAACAGCCAGAGAGACCTGCTTAGTATTTCTAGTTTTCAACCTTATTGATAATTATGCAGCATGTCCTTGCAGAACATCACAATCCATTTTTCGGCTGTCATGGGTTTCTTGTCAACTTTTCATTCAGTAGTTTACCGTTGCTTTCTGAATGTTGTTCTGGCTGCTCACCAGCCTTGGTCCCTGGTGCCCCCTTCACCTGATACCAGGCCTTTCTTTTTATATATTGTTTATTACACTCATATAATAAATTCAGTTGTATTTCTTATAATCCCAAACAACTTAGGAAAACTGAATATCTGGTGTATTGGTTTAGATATTTTGATTTATGTTGGGTATTGTGCAATCTGAAAAAAAAACAACAGGATCTTTGCAAGAACACAATTTGAGTGCATACATTAACACAATGTGCAAGCTTAACATATTGTGACTGTGTACATAGTTTAAGTTTATACTTAGTGGACTTTGACTGAACAATTACATTTTAAGTGCATGCGCAACAGGGGTGGGTAAGTTTTGTTCTCTGTGGGCCATTAAGCATGTTTGACAGCATAATGGCTGTAATGAAAATCCTATAAAACAATATGTTAAATATATGTCTATGGGAAATGATACAGAAGTAGCCACACTCCGTTCCTGTCAGTGGGCCATTGAACATTGTCTTGCAGGCTTTATATGTTCCAGAGACAAGAGTTTCTCCACATCCCTTACATACAATATACATTTTATAAGCTATATAATTCTGTATTGTACATATTTGTCTGATGTAAATAAAAGTACAGACCATTTACAACTTTTGTGCCTGTGTCTGACTCAAGTGTAACGTCTAGGACAAGTAATTGTAACCAGGCCACCATATGTTATTTGTGCCAAATTAATGTCACACATACAATTTTCTATGTGGCACCTAGTTTTCTTTTCTTTCTAATGATCATTGTGGTACTTTATTCAAATACAAAAGGATAGTGTAAATATCTTCTAGTGTGGGGCTAATAAGATTTGAATGTGTGTTTTTTTTTTATTGCATCTCAACATGTACATGTAAATGTCATTAAATGAAGAGGCTCATGAAGTTTGTTTAACACCGTATGAGTGAAAATTATACATGCAAAATAAATGATTAATTTGCCAAACTTACTGTAAACTTGATGTTAATTACTTGTCTAGTCCAAAATGGTTAGACATTAAATATCTAACTAGTACAAAGATTAATTATACAGCGCGTGTTTTGTAGAAAAAATAGAATTAACAATTGTCTAAGATTAGTCCTTAAGTACTTGTCTAGTACAAAGATTCAACATTCAGTAAATGTCTAGCACCAATATTTGGCTAACATGAATATTTACTGGTGAAGGTTATAAATTAAAAACTTTGTCTAGTATGTAAGATTATACATCCTGCAGTGTGATGTTAGGTAAAGTCAATTTTAAACACAAAATGAATTAACTGAAGATTTAAAAGACCCTTCAGCTACATTTTTCATGAGCTAAATTTGTTTGCAAAAAATAGGTATATAAATATTAAGTAACTGGTTGTTGATTTTTTAAATATAGATTGACTGTTTGGTTAGTCAATTGATTGAACCTTGCTTAAGTATAATCAGTCATGCTCTTAAATACATATGTTTGATAACTCGTTGTCATCTTTGTTGTTTAACTATGCTAGTGATTTTGTTGGTTATTTATTTTAGTTTTCATCTATTTTTTATTTTTTTTAAATTACAACATTCTGAACACTGATGTTATCATTTTTATATAGATTGTTTCACCTGTTCCTCCCTGCACTTTCTTTTCATTCTTGCATGACTGTTATTTCAGGTGTGCTTTCATACATCTCATATTGTTTCATGTGGTCTTTCTGTATTTTTCAAATGGTAAAATATTGTATTTTTAGGAGACCTAGTCAACCAGAGGTCTAATGTTCATTTTTGTAAAATATTCTTGTAATTAACAAATTTGACTTGGATACATTAAAAGAACTGTTTTAACAGAGCACAAAATAAGGGCAGGGATTTGAGTAATTTCTTTGTTGTTTCAATTAGAAGGGTCATTTTAATGTTCTATATATAGTTGTCAGCATGTTTAAAGTAAAAGGAAATGGATAAATACAGACAATGAGTTGCTCTCAATACAGCAACAATATTTATTTGCAGAAGCATGACAAATTGTATATCAATATTGTCGGAAAAGTTGTAAAATAAAAAGTAGTTATTGATTTTTAAATTGGAATTAATATTTGATACATTAGAAAATTTCATTTTTATAGTTTCCAAATAATAAAAGACATGAGTTTGAAAGTAATTAAAATTATAATTTTAAATCGCTACAAGGCATGAATTATTATGGACTGATTAGTTAGTTAGTTGTCCATCGCAAGTGATGATGGCGACATCATTGGAAGTTTTTGTCTGGATGATGTAACTTGCGCTGTATTTAGATTATAGTGAGAAAGAAGCTGTGCTGGTCATCAACCTCACTCTCTGGTCCCAAACTACCTTGAACCAGGGGCAAGACATAAGTCACAATGACTGGAGGTAATTCAGGATACAAGCACTCTCTGGTCCCACCTCATTGAGACCAGGGATGAATTGAAACCTACGGGCTTCGAACCGACACCGTTTCCGTTCATCGCCTTACTTCTCGACTACATCTACTCCATGGATTAATACATTATAATAGAATAGACAGTGAATTATTATATGTCTGAAAATAATATAGATAGGGAAATATTATAGGTCTGAAAATAGAAAAGACAGAATTATTAGAGCATACAAGTTAAAAAAAATGGTGATTAGCAGAAACTAAATATTTTTATTAAGAACATCCAAACATGCAGGTATAATGTAAGGCTTCTGTAATCAATATAACTGCATGAGGTTCAATGGTTTCAAGATCCTCTATATTGTTTGTGTATTTTCTAGGTCAACTACTCTTTCATCAAAAAAATAAAAATGTGTAGCATATATTATGCGGTAGACTAGAGGGGGTTGCATTTATAATATTTAAGAGCAAAGAAATATATAAAAATGTGTTACTTTTCTTCAGTTGACAATAATGCCTAAATATTTGTTGTCAATAAATAGTGATTGCCAGCTATCAAATTTCAGTTATTTTTAATGTATTGTATAAGATTTGGGGGGGGGGGGGGGGGGGGGGGGAATCCTAGGTGTATGAGCTGCAGCAGCTCAAAGCTTACTGCTAGCGTCAGGGCCAGCGAACTAGAGCTGTCAAGACCCTTCTACACTTCCAGGTGGTGATCCTGGATAACAGAGTGCAACAGAGCAGATTGGCTAAGGAAAAGGGATTGAAGAGGGAAAACTAACCTATTATCCAAAAATGCTTGCTGAAGTCAAACATGTCTGTCAGACCAAAAGGTGCAAATATCACAGTCAAGCTGTAAACTACAACACAATGCATTCTTTTCCCAGACAACATCCTGTTACTTGCAAAGCTCTTTGCAGGGCTTGGTAGCTGGAGTTTGAGAACAAATAGGAAAGTAGAAAAAGACTACAATGTGAGGGTGGTCATGGAGAGAAAGACTAACTTTTACTTTGCAGATGGAGAAGGGCAAAAATGTGTTAAACAAGCCCACCATACATGCCATCTTTATCAGATGAAAACCTGTAGGACAAACCGTATTGGTTTAATGACCAAAGCAATCATATATACAACAAATGTATGTCTGTATATGATTTTATATCTGTTTGGCTGGCTGGGACTGATAGAAATGTACAGGTATTATTATGTAATTATAATTTTAACTCTACAGTATACACATTAATAATTTGTGAAGTTAAAACTAATTTTACCTGGTCACAAACTGCTAACTATCGATTTTTTATAGTTAAATAGATACATTTGTATTGCTGTAAGAAATATATTATTAGGAAGTGTTATCATGATTACCTTGATTAATTGTTTTAAGATCTCATTTGCTGAAATAAAGGAGACATTCAAGTTTCGAAATAATGTCTTCCAACGGAAACCTATTACAAAAAATGGTGCAAATCATGCACTGAAAATAATAAAAATAAGCTTTACACATTGTTAGCAGCACATGCAAGTTTCCAAATATGTGCATTCAATTGTAATAAAATAGTATTTGAATACAAAGAATAATATAGTGCTGTGTTTTCTTAAAATGTATTGTAAAATAGGATTAAGTAGACTTATTTTTTGTGGTGTTTTTTTTTGCATTCGCCTTATTTCTCTAATCCCCAAGGTGATGTGCGTTGCACTATGGGTTTTTATTTTGCGCCTGTCGGCCCAGTGCAATAGACTTCAGTATGCAGTAAACTATTGAAAAAGGTGGCTAAGAAAATGAAATTCAAAAAATAGATTTGTGTTATTATTTTCTCATACAGCCTTGTTGTGGCGCTTGTGTCGCTTTTCTAAAGCTGCCTCCTTACTGACAATGTCTTGCACACATATTGGATCATAGTAATGAGACACCCAGGTTACAGAACAAAGAGCCTATTAATAGAAAAAATGAAGACAGATGATCTCAGGAAAAATGTGCCGCAATAATGTATGTGGTTTATGATGGGGCCTCAAACTTAAAGCATGCTAAAGGCTGCATGAAGACCTTTAATGGCCTTAGGGTTAAACTACAATAAAACCTACTTTAGCTTGAGCTATCACATTCTTTATTTTTGTTTTATTATACTGTTAAGAAATTACCAGGGTATCTATATTTTCCCACTTTGTTTTAATATATTTCCGTCTATATTATTAAAACATTGAATCTGTAATTTATCTTTTGTTATCACCATTATGTTTTTAAGATATTTATATTTAGTACCTTAAAGTAAAAAAATTATCATATTTCTTCTGATCCCTGAGGAAACATGTTAGCCACTCTTTTTATTCCTATGTCATATATCAAGTATTAATTCTAGAGAAACATGCTCCAAACTTAGCAAGTTTTTGAACTTTGGGAACGGTTGTGTGTGCAATCCATTGAGCAGCAGAATCTCCTACTCTGCCTAAGTTAACATTCTTGTCTGACCATTATTACATATTATCCCACGTATGACACCAATCTCGTGGTGGGCTGCAAAATATGGTGTTGCAGGCCTAGTGTTTCAGACCCCTGGTTTAAAGGGGAATAAAGCAAACAGAATTTGGTTCTTCATTTGATGCAATTTACTCAATGTTTACAGCTACTTAAAATGTATAAATTCATTTTTACATTGAGATCTTCAATCATGAGGAGTACGGATACAAACAAAAATTAAAATATTCATATATATTACGTTACATTGTCTCACACAGAGCATTGTTAGTATGGACAGAGATACAATACTCTTCATTTATCATCATACTTTACTAAGGGATAAATAGGTAATTGCTTAATGACGAATTTGGCCATGTATTACCTTTAAATCATTTGAACTGGTCATTGTTTATATAGCACTAGTTTCTGGTTGTTTGTGTGCCAGGAACTAGTACAAAAATGAGTGTAGATGTACATTACAATGGTTGCTTGTGAGTTTGCTAATTGTGACATATGGTAAAATGAACTGAGTTCTCACTAGATTGGTGTAGCCCTGATTAGGACTGATTCTGCGTAATTATACTGTGATTATTGGGCTGGTCTAGGCTGCAACTGGTGTTAGGTTTGAGAAAGAATTATTGTTTCTTTGATAGTGGTAATGGTGGTTCGGCCCTGCTTATCTCTAATTTTATCATGTCCCTGCTGTAGTGATTTGCTTGGCACTAAACAAGAACAAGCAAGAATAACATATCTGACATTTTCTTCTTCTTTGTTGCTAGCTCTTTTTTTTTCTCTTCCTTTTTTTAAGCATTATGTTACATCTGAGCTGTGATATATACTCCTTTTGGCACTGCACATCTGCTTTCATCAAATCTTGTTATTTTGGTCAACTTCCCCTAACCTTGGTCTATCCCTAGTTTATTTGCAAGATGTCAAATGGTCTAAGGTAATGGTCTTCCTTTTCCTAGAAGGAATGCCTTTTCGAGCTAACAAATCTCATCTACCAGTGTTATTTGGGGTTTGTTTTCTCTCTATACGTCATATGCAATGCAGCAGGGAATTTAGAACAGTTACCTTCTCCTAGTTAAGCTGAATTTATAGAACAACAAATCTGATCTACCTGAAGCATCTATCTAGTTTTAGGACACAATATACTCATATTAGTAGAGACAGGTCCGTACTAACTGATGCAGTGAGCCACAATGGCACTCAAATCCCATAGGAACACTGAACTGAATGAATTGAGGGCAGCCTTGACAAAAAGGCCACAAGGCTTATAGAAAGCAGTGATTCAGTGGATGCCACATCACATGGGGGGACAGCAAGGGACACGAGGAGGCTGACAGTATAGCCAAAGAGGGAATGAAACTGATACAGGAAGAATTTTTGGTCAACTAAAAAGACACAAAAGCCATAATAGAAGAGCAAAACAAGGTAAAGGGGCAAGGCAAACACCAGACAGAGGACGGATACTACCAGTTGCCCACAAAAGACCAGGCTATCATAATACTTCATCCCCAAACTGGTCATAATAGAATGAGACACCATCTGTACACCAATTTCAAGATAGGCACCACAAGCCTATGTCACTGCAGCCTGGCAAATGACTTGTCCTCAATAACAGTGTATAAACTACCCATTACATATTCCACTAAAAAAACAATTGCAAGGTTCCTCTTCTTCCTATCTGTAGTTGGTCCCATGCTGAAGCTTACATCCAAAACATTTTGTATGCTCTGGTTACGAGTTTGCTCAATATTATGAGGTTCATAGTCCTATGCACAAATCATTCTTTCATCTGTTTTTTTTCCCAACATGCTTAGAAGGCTAGTGTTACCTTATTCTTTGCTGACTGAGGTACAAGTTATAAACATGTTTATAATAGTTTCATTTACAGGGTATTGTTTCTGGATCTTTCTATCTCCACTCTTTGTAAATGCCAATAGTACAGTGTCTAGAGTTGATATCCTAGAGAGGTTCATACTTCAAGGTTATTTAAATGTTAAATCAATGTTTATGTGTATCACAAAACTGTTGTAGATTAACAAATTGATTTGTGTATTTTCTGTGATCAAGTAACACAAAATTGATTTTAAAGATTAAGAAATTTAAATAAGTGCAGCTTTCTTCATTCCGATGTAGCCCCAAATAAGTTTTTATTTTCTAAACTATTTATACATATTGTACTTTATATTCGAGCATGGGGTCATATAAGTGTGCAGGGTTTGAAAAAAAATATCAGTGTGCCGTGAACACAATTAGTTTGAGAAACACTGTGTAAGGGTACTTTCATATATTAAAAAAATAAATTATTCACTGAGCATTGTTTTCATTAACTTAACGTCTTTATACTGATTTAGAAGACTCAAACAGAGTCTACAACCAGTTTCATTTGCATTACCTTGCTCTAAACGCTATGCGCACCCAATTTATTCTTAAATGCATTAATTGTCCATGCCTTCACTACTTCCTGAGGCAATGCATTCCAACCATTCACCACTACTGACTAAAAAAATATTTTCTTATATCTAACTTGGACCTTTCTTTAGTTTTGTAGCTAATTTTAATTTGTAGCTAGGTGGTTGTATTTTGAAAAACTTGTTATAGTCTATCTATTTTATCCGTTCCTTTGATCATCTGATAAACCTGTATTGTGCCCTCAAAATTTTCTCTTTTCTAAACACTGTAAGCCAATTTCTAAGTCTTTCCCCATAACAGTAATTCTAGAATCCCACTATCAGCTTTGTTGCTCTTTTTTAGCTGGAGTTGATCAGGGAGATTTATAAGACTAAAGAATAAAGTCTACTTGTTCTGCCACATAGTGTGCGGTATAGATTTTTATTTGAACTTTTGATTTTTTAAAAGCCACGGTCTTACAGAGGTAGTGAGCTGTTCTCTCATTGGTCAAGCGTTTTTAGTCTGGATTCCGCTTCTTTTAAAAGTGCCTCAAGTTCTTTTGCTTTAGAAATTGTGAAACTCTTAAATTCAATTTAATTTGGATCTGATTCTGAATATAGGCATTTGCAGTGCCTTTTATTATCTGTGGAGATTGCGTTGTCTAGTGTTGAAGCATCCACTTTACAATCCCAACGCACCCCGTTCAACTCACACTCGTGTCGAGTTAGGCAGACATGGGTTTTTTTCGCTCCTCCATGTACGGAAACTAATACATACAGGAAAGGTGAGTGAGCAAGTTAAGGTAGCAGTGAAAAAGGCAAATGCAATGTTAGGTATGATAAAAAGAAATATTAAACATAGGAGCAAGGAAGTGATCGTCAAACTGTATAAAGCTTTAGTTAGACCTAGATTGGAGTACTGTGTACAGGTGTGGAGTCCTTATCATAGAGGGGACATAAACATGCTAGAAAGAATACAAAAAAGAGCGACAAAGATGATAGTGGGATTCCAGAATTACAGTAATGAGGAACGACTCAGAAAAACCGGCCTACAGTGTCTCGAAGAGAGAAGAATTCGTGGTGACTTAATACAGGTTTATAAGATGATCAGAGGAATTGATAAATTAGACTATAACAAGTTTTTTAAAATACAGCCACCTACAATAACACGAGGGCATAGCTACAAGCTGACTAAAGAGAGGTCCAGGTTAGATATTAGGAAATATTTGTTTAGTCAGAGAGTGGTGTCTGCTTGGAATGCATTGCCAGGGGAGGTAGTGGAGGCAGGGACAGTTAATGCATTTAAGAATAAACTGGATGCGCATAGCTTTTAGAGCAAGGTGATGTAAATGTAACTGGTTGTATACAGACTCTGCAGGGTCTTCTAAACCAGTATATAAAAACGTTAAGTTAATGGCAACCTACCATACTGCACACTTGCCAAGAAACTTATAACAGTCAAATAGGTTGGCGGTCGTAAGAAGCAAAGGTTCTGCAAAGGACATGCTACTAACTTTATTATCTGTAGTATATAGTACAGTGGAGGAGAGGCAGGACGAGTAGTTTGGATGTCGGTTTTCTCACCAGGAGCACATGTGCTCAAAACTTCGATACAGTACGCTTTTTTTTCTATCAGAGGTAAAATAAAAACCTAGTATGTACAGTGCATGGTGACTGCAGCGGTAAGCAGCCTATTTTTATATCTTCAGTGATGTTAATAAACTGTGTAATTTTAAAAAAAAATTTTTTGCGTTTGCCATATTTCTCTATTCCCCAAGGCGGTGTGCATTGCACTGTGGTTTTTATTTTGCGCCTAAAAGCCCAGTGCATCTGACTTCAGCATGCATTTTATGTAATGGTCTGCATCCTCCTGCATTTTCTATGGGTTTGCGTCCTAGGGGTAATGGTTGGTGCTGTAATGGGGATCAAACCCAGCACCTTTGGGATGTGAGCCATGTCACTTGACCACTAGCCCACGTCGTCCCCTAAAAACTGAAAAAATTATGTCATTCTGTTAAGAATCTACGTCACTTCACCTTGAGCAGACCATAAGTTGTGCAGTCTCTCTTAGCAAATGGCAAAGAGTATCGATACTGATGGTGCAGAAAGCTAATTGGTTATACACACTTCTGTTCCTTCCTCTAAGGCTTCCTCTGCTTGCCCACTGATTATAAAATTCCGAAGTCTGTGCATTATTCATTTCATCAATTGCAATTTCAACATTCAAAAGTCGACCTTCAGCATGTTACCAAATCCATATCCAAAGTTTCACAAATTGTAGTCTGCTCAGTTCCACCATAGATGCCACAAATTGTATATTCACAACACAAGTAATTATACTGTTTTCCCCTGTCTGTTGATGACAAAGTCTCTGGCAAAGATCTGTCAATGTAATAATGTGTGTTCACAGGTTTGATTAAGATTATTGTTACTATATATTTACGCTTTAGTATGGCAGATTATGAGCAAGTGAGATTAAACCACAATGTGAAGTGTGCAAAATTGTGCACATTGGCGCCTGTTTGACTTCTGCATGTCTGTCAGTAATTTGTCCAAAAGGGACATAATGAGGTGAATGTTACCAGGAATAAAATGTGAATGAACAATTTGAGGCTTGTGTTCCTTTATCAGATAAATGTGGGAAATGGATGTTTGACACTGTCCATATTATGTGTGTTTTGTTTTACCATAAGCTACTGCAGCTGCTAGAGTTGTTTTACCACTGTCTACCGACCAGTTGAACACAGTTTCAAAACATTGATAAGACAAGTTGTTTTATTCAATAAAGGGTGAAACATAATTCTAGCTTGCTCACTGTTTGGCTTCAGCAGAGGCAAAAAGTGGACTTTTTTCTTCAATCCTAGAAATGATATTAGTGGATCTCAAGAAATGGGAATGAGCGTTAATAATACTAGCACTTAAGCGCGTGAGAGGCAGAGAGATTACTTTTCATGTCAAAAGTACTATGAGTGTCATGCCCCATTATACCCAGCTGTAAATTGATATCTTAGTTATAAAAGACTGGAGAGGCAACGAGGAGAGGTACTGCTCACTCCCGTGTCACAAAACGCAGAGACTTCTAATATTTAATCTACATACAGAGATTACTTTAGAAATACTTTGACCTTTTGTCTCCTGTCTCTTTGATGAAACTGTCATATGGGATAATTTGTTAAAGACTTCATTAGGCTATGTAAACGTAGTCTGACTGGTTCTCTTTACCCTCTGCCTTGTCTTCCATAACTCAGAATCTGGTACTAATTTATAGGTTGGTAAACTGCAGCTTTAGCTGCAAATGAGGGAAAAGCATTCTAATCTTTATAATATATCACACAACTGCTGTTATATTACTGTTGCTGTATCTGCTATTACTATCACCACTAATACTACTACCACTACTACTATTACTACCACTATTAGAGCAATTGATTATCTATTTGATATTACTATCACCACTAATACTACTACTATTACTACCACTATTAGAGCGATTGATTATCTATCTGATATTACTATCACCACTAATACTACTACCACTACTACTATTACTACCACTATTAGAGCGATTGATTATCTATCTGCTATTACTATAACCACTAATACTACTACCACTACTACTATTACTTCCACTATTAGAGCGATTTATTATCTATCTGCTATTACTATCACCACTAATACTATTACCACTACTACTACCACTATTAGAGTGATTGATTATCTATCTGATATTACTATCACCACTAATACTACTACCACTACTACTATTACTACCACTATTACAGCGATTGATTATCTATCTGCTATTACTATCACCACTAATACTACTACCACTACTACTATTACTACCACTATTACAACGATTGATTTTCTACTAGGTTACTACCATTACAACCGTTAATTATCTACTATTACTACCATACAACTATTACAATTGTTGCTCTATCTGCAATTACTACCACTACTACTGCTACTATTACAACCGTTAATTACCTACTATTGCTACCACTACTACTATTACATCGGATGATTATTTTATATTAATACTGTTACCACTATTACAACTGCTACTGTATATATTACTGCTCCTACTTATTACAACTGCTACTCTATCTATTACTGCCACTACCTATTACAATTGTTACTGTATCTATTACTGCCTCTACCTACTACAACTGTTACTGTATCTATTACTGCCTCTACCTATTACAATTGTTACTGTATCTATTACTGCCCCTACCTATTAAAATTGGTACTGTATCTATTACTGCCTCTACCTATTAAAATTGTTACTGTATCTATTACTGGCTCTACCTATTAGAATTGTTACTGTATCTATTACTGCCACTACCTGTTACAACTGTTACTGTAGCTATTACTGTTACTGTGTCTATTACTGCCCCTGCCTATTACAACTGCTACTGTATCTATTACTATCACTACCTGTTACAACTGTTACTGTATCTATTACTATCACTACCTGTTACAACTGTTACTGTATCTATTACTGCCCCTACCTGTTACAACTGTTACTGTATCTATTACTATCACTACCAGTTAAAACTGTTACTGTATCTATTACTATCACTACCTGTTAAAATTGTTACTGTATCTATTACTATCATTAACCTGTTAAAACTGTTACTGTATCTATTACTGACACTACCTGTAACAACTGTTACTGTAGCTATTACTGTTACTGTGTCTATTACTGCCCCTACCTGTTACAACTGTTACTGTATCTATTACTGTATCTATTACTACCTCTACCTATTAAAACTGCTACTGTATCTATTACTATCACTACCTGTTAAAACTGTTACTGTATCTATGACTATCACTACCTGTTAAAACTGTTACTGTATATATTACTGCCACTACCTGTTACAACTGTTACTGTATCTATTACTATCACTACCTGTTAAAACTGTTACTGTATCTATTACTATCACTACCTGTTAAAACTGTTACTGTATATATTACTTACCTCCGTAAGCACACCACTGCCGATCCCCATATCTCATTAGCTAAGTTGCCATGAAAAGGAATGTTTTCTAGAAATACTGCTTGAAGTGAGGTGTGGTTTGATCAATATGTTTCACATGACCCTAACTGATTCTGAGCAATATGTTTTGCATGGCATTAACTAACATTGTCTAAACAATATGTTTCACATGGCCCTAACTAACATAGTTTGAGCAGTATGTTTTGACTGGCCGGTCGTGAAACTCCTCTCCCCCATACAAAATGAAGGAACAAGCCACCAGTGGTTGCAACATGGCACTAATAGTCGAAGACAAACAGTTCTGAGCTATCTGTTTCGCAGACAGCAAGGCCGTACTGTAGGTACGTAGGGGAGTACTATTGTACATGTTGGATGTACTATTACTTCTTCTAGTACTACAATTACTATTACTACAACCACCACCACTATTACAACTGTTACTGTATCCACTACATCTTTGAGTACCAAAAAAATGATAGTCCGTCTTTTAATTCAAAAACAAGGTCCGAAGCAATTTTCTTCTAAACTGTATGTCAGATTCAAATGATTTTTCGATGGAGTCTTAGAATTTCGATGACGTTATGGAAATATTTTTTTCTCTAAGTAACGTTATGTATTTTGAAAAATGTATTTATTAGTCTATATTAAAAGCAACCTCAGTGAATTGGGCATAATTTTAACATGTTTAAAGTACACAGACGTGCTGTTAAAATAGATGTTTTGACCTTCAAATACGCTCAGCAAATACGAATTCCTGATTTTCCTGTGCACCAATTAGACACTTTGTCGAATGCAGAATACAACAAATGTCATTCATGCGAAACTGTCTAATAGTTATATGGGTATACACCAGTGTTTGGATGAGGGGGCCGTTTCACAGGACATGAGAGAGGCCAACATAATCACCCTTTGCAAGAAAAGGGGAAACTGAGGAGACTGCAACAATTACAAGGGAATTTTGCTGCTCAATACAGTAGGCACAATGTATGTTAGCATCATCCTGAGCAGACTGCGAAAGCTGGCCGACAGGGTGTACCTGGACTCTGAGTGTGGTTTTCGAGCAGTAAGGTCCAGCGTTGATACGGTCTTTTCACTGATATAATTGCAAGAGAAATGCAGAGAACAACACAGACCACTATTTCTTGCCTTCGTCGACTTTACCAAGATATTCGACCTGGTAAACATAGAGGTCTTTTTAAAGTATTGTCTAAAGTTTTCTGCCCACCTAAACTACTGAGCATGATTAGGTTTTTCATGTGGACATGAAAGCTACAGTGCTGCATGGCAGTCAAGAATCAGAGGCCTTCGACATTAACAGCTAAGTTAAACAAGATTGTGCCATGGCTCTGATTCTATCCGGCATTATCTTTGCCATCGTGCTTACATATGCCTTTGGAACTGCCACCGAGGGGGTCTTTCTCCATACTAGGTCAGATGGGAAACTATTCAATCTAACCAGACTGTGAGCAAAAAGTAAGAGAAGGGAGAATGTCATTCAGGATATGCTCTTCGCAGACGATTCTGCCATGGTCGCTCACACGGACGCCGAATTACAGATCCTCATTAATAGGTTTGAATGCAAAGAACAAACGTGATGGTTCAGGGTGCAGATTCTCCAGACATTGTCTTAAACAATACAAATCTGGAGGTAGTAAATCCCTCTAACTACCTCGGATCTATCATCACCGACAACCTTTCACTAGACGTGGAGATGCAGAAGCAATTAGGAATGGCCTCATCAGTACTTGCCAGACTCTCACAGAGAGTGTAGAATAGCAACATGTTGACCATATCCACAAAGGTTACTGTTTACAGATCCTGTGTTGTTAGTATCCTGCTTTATGCTAGCGAAACATGAACTCTGTATGTCTCTCACGAAAAAAGGCTAAATGCTTTCCATATGCGCTGCCTGAGACGCATACTTGGAATTTCATCTGGTGACATAGTGACTAACAGTGACGTGTTGGACCGTGCAAAGATTGCCAATTTAGTTACGACCCTCCGCCAGCGCTGCTTGCGGTGGCTTGGACCCATGTGCAGAATGGAGGATGGGCGAATACCAAAAGATATCCGATACGGAGAGCTGACCAGGGGCAAACGTCAAATAGGTAGAACCTTCCTCCGCTACAAATATATTTGCAAGCGTGGCCTGGAGGCCTTGTACATGAACACCTGCAACTGGGAGGAACTTGCCAAAGACAGACCTTGTTGGAGGCAGGGCAGGCTTTGTGTGTTGGTCTGCAGGCAGGGGTAGACAAGATGCGTCAAGATGCAGACTCTAAACGTGTACGGCAAAGGCAAGATCAACAACTGACTGCCTTCTCTCTAGCGTGAAGTTCATTGGCTCACTAGAATGACAGGATATAAATCAATACACATTAATAGTTTGAGGTGTGGTTATTGTAGCATATAGTTGCTTTTTCAAAACTTACATTGATATGAATTTCAAAATGAGTTTGAAGTGTACATTTATAACAATGCAGAAGGTTACCTTTACACTATAACAGTTCTTCCGTTGGGAATCTAAGATGGGTCGTTTATATTGCTATATTCATGACCCAGAGAAACGAACGAAATTTGTGTTTGGTCTGGATAGATCATCCTTTTACCGTTGGATTGGACAGGACAGAGTGCATTCATATCAAGCAAGGAAGGAAAAGGAAATTTGAAGATTTCTACAGAGATGTCAGAAAATGGGAGATATTGAAACTGTTGACGAAAAATAAACTTGTTACTCTCTAAAATTAACATAATAGCTTGTGTGGGCTAAAGTCAAAGGACAAGTTGCAGAACAGGACATTTACAATGTTGAAGTGCTGACATGTGAGTATTTTCAAAAATAGACATTCAGTTCTGGAAGAAGTGTGTTGAACATGTGCTCTCGGAAGAAGAACAGATGTATTACAATTTGTCCAGCCAGTAACAATTACTGGCCTCTTTGAATCGACAGATTCGGATAATTAATATCATTTTTTGTGGACATACTTATTAGCATACTTGGATGAATTAGATTATGTTTATAAAAACAATTAGGTGTGCATACAATAGCAACAAATACATTTCAATATTCAAATACGTTACACAACATGAAATTAGCTGCGCAGTTGATACAACCTTGAGGGTCTAGGGTGACCGAAGGGCTGTTCTAACTGTTGCATATTGGTGCAATTTTTACGATTGCACATAAAGGACAATACAAACAATCAATTGATCTATCAAGACATTAAGGAGATACGCTCATGAACAAAATGCTGAGAAATTCAGCTGAGTGCTGTAAAATCTAAAATGTAATGTCATTTCTTAGCAATGGTCCTAAAAGATCAAAATAATTCGCCGATGTGCAAATGTCTTAACATCTATGGACTAAATATCAATGTTTAAGCGTCGTGGATATTCTAAGGCTGCATGCGAAAAATCATTTGGATCTGACAGTTTAGTAGAAAATTGCTTCGGACCTTGTTCATGAATTAAAAGACGGACTATAAAACGGCTACTGCTCCTAATATTACAAACAGGGATCAAGATGCGGAACAGTGCATGAGGTGGGACTGCGAACCAAAGCAGACTGCTAGCGTTAGAGCCAGCGACCAAGAGCTGCCAAGACCCTTCTCCACCTTCATGTGGTGATCCTGGATAACAGACTGCAACAGGGCAGACTGGCTAAGGAAAAATTCTCCAACAGGGAAGGCTATCCCGGTACCCACAAATGCCATGCTAAAGTCAGATGTCTCGGACCGAAAGTTGCAAATATCGCAATCAAGCTGTAAGCTACGAAACAACGCATTCAGTTCTCCAAACTACAGACTGCTACTTGCAAAACCCGTTACAGAGGGTGGTAGAGGGAGTTTAAGAACGAATGAAGAAGAAGAAAAAAAAAGATAAGGGAAAAGAAGAGGAAGAAAAGAAAAAGACTCCCACTAGTACAATTGCTACTGTTCGTACTACTATTACCATTACCACTAGTATTACAACTGTTACAGTTTATAATATTGCTACAACCAATACTATTACTTTTGCATCTGCTACTGTATCTAGTGTAACTACTATCACTACTATTACAACTTTTACAGTATCTAATATTGCTACCACTATTACAACTGTTACTAAATCTACTACTATTACTACCGTCACTACTAGACAGAGGTTGATTATTCTACCAAATAAGGTGTTTATTATTTTCAAAATTTCTTCTTCTTCTTCTTCTTCTTCTTCTGCGTTCCTTCTCAATCTCCGTCTACTAAGCCCTGAACAGGACTTTGCAAAGTAGCATTTCGTAGTCCGGAGAACGGAATGCGTTGTGTCGCTTAGTTACAGCTTGTCTGCGATATTTGCAATTTCGGTCCGAAACATCTGTCTTCGGCAGGTTCAACATGTAATTTGCTCTTCTTTCTTTCTCTCTTCTCTCTCATTTCCTCGCTAATTCTCTTCTCCCGCATTCTTCCCCTACTTCGTCCTCCACATCTCCCTTTCTCCTCCTCTTTCCTGCCATTCTTGTTCATTCCTTTTCTCCTTTTTTTCCGGTTACCCCATATGTTGGAGCATTGTTTCAACAAAGTATATCGCTTATCACATCCCGCTTATAGAAAACAGTTGGACTTTCGGTCATTTGCTGTGTGTTTTATTGGGAATGCATTTGTACTTGATACTGTTGACAAGACATTCACAACCCTCTTTAGTTGTCTCTTACAACATGCAAGTAACGAAAAAGTGGTTCGATTCTGTTTGCTCCGAAAACTACTCGAGTGTTCTCTTCTGTATCAAAATAACTACTTGTGAACTTTTATGTTATATGTACAATTTCAAAATAACTACTTGTGAACTTGTTTGTTATATGTACAATTTCAAAATAGCTACTTGTGAACTTGTATGTTATATGTACAATTTCAAAATAACTACTTGTGAACGTGTATGTTATATGTAGAATTACAAAAACAGCGTGTTGCGTTTCAGAAACCGAGTTGTGAGTTCTAAACTCGATATTGGGAAATGTATCCAGCACGTATGTTTAATTATCTTCTTCTTCGTTCTCAAACTCCCGCTAGCAAGCCCTGAAAGGGCTTAAGTAGCAGAATGTAGTCCGGAGAACTGAATACGTTGTGTCGTAGTTTACAGCTTTACGGCGATATTTGCAACTTTTGGCCCAACACGTCCGACTTCAGCATGACATTTTTGAGTACCGGCTTAGCATTCCCTCTTCGATCCTTTCTCCTCAGCCAGTCTGCCCTGTTGCAGCCTGTTATGCAGGATCATTACGGGGAGGTGGAGAAGAGTCTTGGCAGCTCTTGGTCGCTGGCCCTGACGCTAGCAGTCAACTTTGAGTCGCTGACCGCTGCAGTTCATGCACTGCACATTATCTGGATCAAATGTTTAATTATCTCAGAATGTTCTTATGACCAAAAAAATTAACCATACACAATTTACGACCAACAGTACTTTATTTCAATGCAGTGCGACGATTAAGTGCGTGTTATTAGTGCTAGTTATTTTTTTGAACATAATCGAATATATCTTCTTAATTGTGCATTGGTAAGTGATTGACAAAGCGATTGATAATCATCACGTATACTGACATCTTGAAGGACAGAAACAAACTCATTCCACTTCACCCGGTGCGCTGTCAACATTTGCACAGTACACGAACATCTGGTTCATGCTTTCAATTTCGGCGTGTATGGTTTTTCGTCTAGTTGTCTTATTTTTTTCTAGTCAGAAAAACGGATGAATCATCCATGATCCTTAGACAGATTGTGTAGAAGAGGTGAACTATATTCAATCAATCAAAGCCTATAGCTCTTGTCGATGCATATATCACTGGCCACATCTCACTAGCATACATTAGCTCTGTTTTCTGCACTTGAGGATGTCATGTGAGAGCCTGTCTAGCAATGTTGAACGTTGCCATCCTACGCGTATTTTCTATGTAATCCAATTTCAATTTGTTCTCTATTGCTCCAGTGGCTGTTGTTGGCTCCTTTCTCGCAGGTCTTCATTCCTCAACATGTCCTGCCACTCTATGTCCATTATACCAACTATAGTGGTGATCCTATACTCCGGCTGGTGTGCAAATAAGACAAGAAGAAACGCCATTAACTTCATCTATGGCTCACGTAATGTTAGGGGCAATGACAAAAATAACAATCTTCATGAGGAACAAAGGCCAAGACA
Source organism: Ariolimax columbianus (assembly GCA_036924085.1). Classification (NCBI taxonomy): domain Eukaryota; kingdom Metazoa; phylum Mollusca; class Gastropoda; order Stylommatophora; family Arionidae; genus Ariolimax; species Ariolimax columbianus. The sequence continues at coordinate 56,460,313 of JAVGWX010000011.1, forward strand.
AGCAAATGTATGTAACTAATAAATACGAGTCAAACTAATTGATAAGAGATGCAGTTTATATGCTAAAAGAATGACCACTTCTCCACGTACAGAAAGGATTAGAAAACACTACTGTACTGCTAAACTGTCGTAGTGGAACACATTACAAACAGATACATCATACACACACGCTTCCCCTGGCCAGTGTGTCTACACATACATTGACCATAACGCCCTTATAGCCTTTAAGACTACGGTCTGGGGTTGAAAATGGCGTGCCTTCACCGGTATAATCCAGAAAGGCAAACTTTGAGAAGAAAGAAAAAAGACACTGTTCTAATGAAAATACTCATAGGATAAGCTACACTCATTAGACCTTACCAAGTTTGGATTACATATATAATGTTTTTGGTAGCGTCCTTAGTTCCTGACTAATACAAATTAGTTTCAACATAAGGTTGTTGTTTTTGTCTTTCTGCACACGAATAATTGACACCTATTTATGCATGTCTTTGTTTACACAAATTTCAATTTCATTCCAAAGGCATTGATTGTGTGTGCAACCTTACGTTGCTATCTTTTGTGGCATGTCAAAACAAAACACAAATGTTCTCATAGTCGTTCATTAATTTCCCTTTATGCCCGGATAAATAACCAAAGGACAGATCGACCAGAAACTCATTTGTATATGGATACCAAATCGTTAATAACTATTTTTTTTTAAATTAAAAAACAATGGTTGGCATATGTCTCATTCTAAAATAGGTTCAAAATATGTTAAGTATGAAGCAGTAAAACATAAACCAGCAAATAATAACACCCACCATCATACAAGGCGTTCGTTTTCAGAGTTCAAAAGAGTTTATCCCTTTCATTAGTAATGACATACCGAGAACTTTGGAATTTCAGACGTGATTCACAGCTACAGGTTACGTATAATATTCTTTTATAAAAGTGTTTCTCAAACGATATCCCTTGCGCACCTGTGGTTCACCAGATCTTAAGACTGTATTAGCTTCCACAATATGACTTTGGTACGTTTCAAAGTAAAATTGTTTACGCGGAAAAATATGTTCGGTTAAAATAGCGAATGTGTTTGTCAACGAAACATTCCATAAATTATTTGTTTGTTTTATAAAACGTGTTAATTATTTGACATCGTTTTACTAATGCCATCTTCTTGTCGCATATCATTTTCAATCCACATGTAGCATTGCAGCTTGAATCTTTACAGAAAGACTATCAGAGTACTTTATTTGTGTTCTTAAAGTTGTGTTTTCTGCAGCAATTCCTTTTACTGCCTCGCCAGTGTTCTTGAGAAATACCATCTCGTTTGAAAATGTTTGTGAGATAGTATCGACTGTAACTCTGATGCTTGTGAGATACATCTTCTGGCACGCCAATGTTCGCGAGATATATACTTTGTCTTACCAATGCTCGTGAGATGTGTCATCTGTCTCTGCAATGTTCGTGAGATGTGCCATCTGTCTCGACAATGTTCGTGAGATGTGTTATCTGTCTCGGCAAAGTTCGTGAGATATGTCAACTGTCTCGGCAATGTTCGTGATATGTGTCATCCTGTCTCAGCAATGTTTGTTATAAGTGTCATCTGTCTCGGCAAAGTTCGTGAGATAAGTGATCTCTCTCGTCAATGTTCAAACTTCACGGTACTTATTTATAAAATATGAACATGTCTTCATCTACCCATGTGATTTATTTACTTGATTAAAACTCAAAGAATATCGAGAGAAAAAAGCAAGATATTTTCCGGACCAGTTTGTTATTGCTTTCTATATGAGCTCACGTGGAAGTTCACAAACTATCACATCCAAAACAATGAATGATAAAGAGAGAGAGAGAGAGAGAGAGAGGAGAGAGAGAGAAGAGAGAGAGAGAGAGAGTTAAACATCGAGGGGGATAGATTTGCAGTGTAATGTGAAACACATGTTGCGTTATGAATGCGAATGCAGGAAAATTTTTAAAGAAACATATTATTTGTAGCAACATCGTTTTTGTTCTTTGGACATATACAACCTATACCTTGAATAGCAAATACATATACGCCAACAAAAAATGTGTTAGCAATATTAAACAGGAAGTAAATTGGAGAAAAAAATGTTTAATAGATAACATAATCAGCATCGATTGAGGAATGGGAGCAAACAGTAGAACTTATTCTTCGGGAATGTCGACTTCATGAGAGGTGCAGAGAGAACATAGCCCTTCCCAGTCCAATTAATGGTCATACTGAATGCAGACGACAGAAGCTGGACGTGCATCGCACACCTTATTAGAGAAATAGATACCATTGCTCTGAGCGAACGAAAAAGAAAAAGAAGAGGTAGAAGAAGAAGGAGAAGAGGAAGAAGAAGGGAAGAAAATATGGTATGGAAAACGCTTTACAGGTGAGTAAGATGGATGATTGAGGGGAAAAGAGGCAGAAGTAGACAGAAACAAATGTGGGTTGGCCTGACAAAATAGAAGTGAAAATCTAGCATCTGAAATATCAAAGGACACTTAGTGTAGGGAGTCGAGAGCCAACGTCACGAGACCAAGGACGATAATGTCGATGACCTGGGAGTTCCTATCTCCTTACCTTTAACTTCCGGTCACGCCTATTGATTCAAGAACAGAACTAAATTGTGTACACATGTCTACACCCAAAACAGCATCATCCTTGTTTGAGATGTCATTTTATGCGCAAGCAACTTGTTACATTCTAATACTCTTCATCCGGTCATATAATCCTGCAGCGCAAAATCCTCGTTTCTTACTTCGTTCCTCAAACACCTGCTTGGCTATTTTTAGTTACTCCACAGGCCAGATGTGTGTCTTGTGGGTACATTTTTTAAACGACTTCCTCTTCTAAAATGACAAATCTACTTTACTTATTTTGCGTTTAGAAAAAAAAATAGTAACTATCTGTTATACGATTGAGATGCTGACCACTTCCGTCCGTTATAAAACAGGATGCAAAGCCCAGTAGTTGAATATTCTGCTGTTCTGATGTGCTAGATTGACGTGTTCCAAAATAGGAAATAGTTTAAACCCCCAAGGATATAGAAATAGGCTTATATCCAGAAGTATACAGGTAAGTGTATGGCTAATTATAGCAGGTAGACAGATCGATATTGCAAATTAGAGGTCTGCTCTTAAGTTAAAGGTAGATTGTCATAGGACACACCAAGGTGGTATCAAGGTGGACATAAAAGGGATCACAGCAACATTCCAGACACGTAGTCATAAGTGATTATAGAGGGCTGTTCGTGGGACTAGCAACTTCATCAAATCTGACCAATGGAATTGAAATCGCCACTATATAAGTTCAGAAATAGGCTTCCTCTCCTGAGTGGTCTGCCGGGGGTCTTTGTTTATGACAAGGACAAGAATAGCACCACTGTCTCGCATAGAGCATGTCAAAAGAGGCGACTAACTGTGTGACGTGGTAAAACACCGGCCATGGTTAGGTTGTTTATTTAGAGCAGCATTTATGGCGTCTAACAGGTTTAGGTCTACTTTGATCTAATATTTGAGTCTATTAAGATGGACTCGCACATCGGCTAACTACCCTCCGTAAGCACTTGTCCCATATAGAAGCATATTAAGCTGCTCGAGCCGAGCGCGCTAAGCAGGAAACCTTTTCCTCGGCTACACCCAGCTCATACCAGAGCTGGGACCTACACAGGGGCATCTGCCCCTGTAGAAGTACAGATAGACTAAGAACTAAGACCAGGCTTCCTGTAATTGAGCTAGTTGTAGTTGTGTTCTTGGAGCGAAGAGTAACAAATGAAACATACAAATCAAGACCCATATCTCACGTCCTGATTAGTGCTCCTGGAAACAGGATGTGTCACAGAAGTCTGACCAATGAGGATCGACACTGTAATCTCCTTACTGGTGAACTTACTCAGGAGTCTTGTATTGTACTACATATATAAAGACTGTGGTCCAATTTCTCAAGTACGCTTCTGGATGTAAGAACTGGATTTTGCTAGGAAAGAGGGTCGGAAAGTGTTTGCTAACCACAATAATAACAGTGGTGATTCTATGCATCACCTGAAGCTAAAACGCGAATCAAGAATCATAAACAGACATCAATCATCAACAAACATACGACACGACCATGTTTTGCAAGACTTAGACGAAAAGTGCTACTTTAGTCACGTTCAGTGCTCAATTTTCGTGTTCTTTCGCTTTGTATTATTTGTATAAGAAATGTCATTTATTTGGAATAGGCCCACCAAAAAGATCGCATTAAAAGCAAATAACAACAATAATATCCTTAATAGATGACAGCATATAACTTATTATTCAAATCATCTATACAATTTGGAATATTTCTCAGAAAATGTTTATTGTGACCTATCTATCATTTCAAAGTATTCCTTACGGGTGTATGTCTAGCCAAAGGACGTGCCTTTTTTTGTTGGATCTTCCTCTCTGATATTTTTTATACAACTGTTGATATTGTGTTTACAATTGATATATTTCAGCTTCTACCAAAGCAATCTGTTTAATATTGACTGGTTTTCCTTGCTATGCTATCGATGATGTCTTTCTCTTCCTAGATATCATTTCTTATATGTATTATCTTGAGCCATATTTCAGATAAATACTCCGGACGTTGGTAGCATATAGTTCATAAAGCGTGTCAATTCTGAAGGTAGTTCCGTCCAACGCGAATAAACACTGTAATGATTGCTTGTTTATGCATTAAACAAATTGACAACGACAGGTTAAGGTAAGGCCTCGGTGAAAGAATCAGGAAAAAAGAAAAGCGAAACCCACGTTACAGTCACAAGTCCTTAGTCGGGGATAAAGCGTGAAGCAAAGTGAAGGAACACGAAATAGATGTCATGCCAACTCTTAACATAAAGTTTATTAGCAGCTGTACATCAATTTAAACACCTGGGATTCCTCATCAACTACAAACTCTCTCTCTCTCTCTCTCTCTCTCTCTCTCTCGCTCGCTCTCTCTCTCTCTCTCTTTGTCTCTCTCTCTCTCTCTCTCTCTTTGTCTCTCTCTCTCTCTCTCTCTCTGTCTCTCTCTGTCTCTCTCTCTGTCTCTCTCTCTCTCTCTCTCTCTCTCTCTCTCTCTAACACTTTCATTTCCGGCGCTTGCGATCCATTCTTGGAATTACATGGCGGAACAGAACGAAAAATATAGAGGCACACTCTGGCCACAGTTTTCCAAACATAAATACTCTCCTTAGGCAGCGACGACTGGGATAGCTTGCTCCTGTTCGTCACATGGAAGATGGTTGCATTCCCAAAGATATCCTCTATGGACATTAAGGGGATTGCAAAAGAACAATCGGCCGACCACAGCTGATGTTCAAATCTGTGTGTTAGCGTGACATGAAGGCACTGGACCACAAGTCAGACGACGCTGCAGACTGATCCAAGTGGAGATGTTCCCTGTCGAACCATCTCCTGCTGGGTGAAATAAAGTTATATCAACACGGAAAAGGGAAACGACAACGCCCCAATGAGAAATAAAACACAAAATTCGAAAGTTACCACTCGAAGGTCGCATCATCCTATAGTAAGTCATGATTGAAAAAATTATTCTATTACTACTACTATTACTACTACTATTACTATTGCCACTACTACTGCTACTACTATTACTATTGCCACTACTACTACTACTATTACTATTGCCACTACTACTACTACTATTACTATTGCCACTATTACTACTACTACTATTACTATTGCTACTACTACTACTATTACTATTGCCACTACTATTACTATTGCCACTACTATTACTATTGCCACTACTATTACTACTACTATTACTATTGCCACTACTACTACTACTACTATTACTATTGCCACTACTACTACTACTACTATTACTATTGCCACTACTATTACTACTACTACTATTACTATTGCCACTACTACTACTACTACTATTACTATTGCCACTACTATTACTATTGCCACTACTATTACTACTACTACTACTACTACTACTATTACTATTGCCACTATTACTACTAATACTATTACTATTGCCACTACTATTACTACTACCACTACTACTACTATTACTATTACTACTACTACTACTACTAATACTATTACTATTGCCACTACTATTACTACTACTACTACTACTACTATTACTATTACTACTACTACTACTACTACTATTACTATTACTGCTACTACTACTACTACTATTACTATTGCCACTATTACTACTAATACTATTACTATTGCCACTACTACTGCTACTAATACTGTAACCCACCAAGCATGTCATGACCTCCGACTAAAGAAGGTGGTGCATGGGAACAGCACACCTCATTATGCAAACCAATTGCTACATAATCCTTGTCCTGCAAATGCTCTAAGTAAATCTTTATGTAAATAGTCTTGATGTAGAAGTAGTCTTATGCTCAATTAATGAAGTCAATCAATGATAACATATTAACATAATCGTTCTTATTTTCATAAAAACAACAATATTAACAGTCCGCTTTCTCTTCAATGATAAGAACAGTCCGCTTTCTCTTCAACGATAAGAACAGTCCGCTTTCTCTTCAACGATAAGAACAGTCCGCTTTCTCTTCAACGATAAGAGCAGTCCGCTTTCTCTTCAATGATAAGAACAGTCCGCTTTCTCTTCAACGATAAGAACAGTCCGCTTTCTCTTCAACGATAAGAACAGTCCGCTTTCTCTTCAACGATAAGAACAGTCCGCTTTCTCTTCAACGATAAGAACAGTCCGCTTTCTCTTCAATGATAAGAACAGTCCGCTTTCTCTTCAATGATAAGAACAGTCCGCTTTCTCTTCAACGATAAGAACAGTCCGCTTTCTCTTCAACGATAAGAACAGTCCGCTTTCTCTTCAACGATAAGAACAGTCCGCTTTCTCTTCAACGATAAGAACAGTCCGCTTTCTCTTCAACGATAAGAATAGTCCGCTTTCTCTTCAACGATAAGAACAGTCCGCTTTCTCTTCCACGATAAGAACAGTATACTTGCTCTTAAAAGATTTTTATTTTAACCTACTTTATCAACTTCATCTATCAGGCTCCCATTGCTGGCCTCATATTTCAGCATCTTTCGTCATGCGTTTACTCTTCCATTATTTTCTAACGCAGTATGTTCCATTCAAGCGCGTGTTCGGTTATATTGTTAAATTTCGTTCCACTATGTACGCAAGAAGTTAAAATATTACGTTGAAAAAAATTATACGTATTAGACATTAGGTTTTTTACCATCTCTCACTCCTTATCATTCAATAGCTTTGTTAAGTTGATAGACAATACAGTTTTGCAGAAAAAAATTTTTTTTTATGTCAGTGCATTTCTTCATTCTGTGCAACGCAGAATAAGGAACAGACATATCCGAGGTTTTGTGTTACGTTTTATGATTCAGGTTACACATTATAATTGATTTTTGTTAGTAAAAAGTATAACATTTGCATATAGTGAATGAAAGGTCAGGTAGGTTAATTTTCATGCTTAATTTTCATGCCACCACAAAAAAAATAAGTGTGAAATTAATCTCGGACGAAAACCATGAACCAACGTTTCTCAGTGTGTACTCAGTGGTCTAAGACCATCGACGAGCAGAATGATTACATTACCTGGTCACGATACGTTCTAGTCAACCCAGTTGTAAATGTGTACCTATTTTACATTTTGAGAAGGCAAGGTAAAAACGAACGGATTAAATCACTTCACTACACAAATTGCTGAGATCTAGAAAAATGGTAAATCGTTAAAGAGTTCTCACGTTTGCTGTCTGCGTAGGCTGCTCAGAATCAAGTAGGAGGACAGGGATCAAGATGCTGAGCAGCGCATGAGCTGCAGTGGTCAGCGACCCATAGCTGACTGCTAGCGTTAGGGCCAGCGAACCAGAGCTGCCAAGACCCTTCAAGCGGTGATCCTGGATAACAGACTGCAGTAGGGCAGACTGGCTAAGGAGAAGGGATCAAAGAGGGAATGCTAACCCGGTACTCAAAAAATTCTTGCTGAAGTCGGATGTGTTGGACCGAAAGGTGCAAATATCGCAGTCAAGCTGTAAACTACGACATACCGCATTCCGTTCTCTGGACTATATTCTGCTACTTAAGCCCTTTCATGGTTTGGTAACGGGAGATTGAGAACGAACAAAGCCAAGCCAAGCCAAGTGTGAGGACAAAGTGCCTAACTCCTAAATTTGTTAGCAAGTCAAATATGTTGAGGATCCATGCGCTTCTGGAAAAAGATGAGAGAAGTTAGACCAGACATGTTGTTCCTCCCCAAGCAGCTGTTGTATGGGGAGTTCAGAAAGAAAAACGTTCATCAGGGGGAAAGAAGAAGTGCTATATATACTCCTTGAAAATGTTTCTATAAAGTTTCTACGTTGATGTCACCTCCTGTGTGATGCCTGCACAGAACCGTTCTGCCTGACGCGCTAGCATCACACAAGATGCTCAGATCTCAGAGCGAAACTTCGTTGACGCGACTCAGAGGAAGCCAAAAGAACAGAGCCCACGACGACTCCACAGTCAACTGTTCACATGTGTGTCCCTGGTTGGACAGAGTCTGCCGTGTGAGAATTGGTCTTTTCATTCATATGAGATCATATTTCGCAGCACAAGCCTGATGCTGTCTCCGTCTTCTCTTGCAATGACAAACTATTACCTAATACGTGTCCCTCGACAACAGTTCATGCCATAAGCATACTTTCATCATTTACTACTCTGAACCTTAAACAGAAGATCCATTCAAGACACACACAGCACATATTGAGATGCGAGAATTTATTACATTTATTATTTTTTTAACGATCATTTATTGAATGTGTGTTTGATACTAGTATGACATACGAAGAGTCAAAACGGCTTATTAGAGCTAGATACATGACCAAATGGGAAACCGAACATACTGGCTACACAAAAAAACGATGCCTATTACCAGTTCAACAGAAGAGAGCAGGTCGTGGTCTTCAGACTTGGCACTGGCCACAATAGACTGAGGTACCACCTATTCAACAAATTGAAGATAGGTGGCACTGACGAATGCCCGTGTGGTACCGGTAAAATGACCGCTGAGCATTTGCTGCAAAACTGCCCGACATACGAGGATCAGAGAGAGCAGATGTGGCCATTACCAGTGGCAACACTAGACAAGCTCTATGGCAGTGTCGACAGCCTCAGGATGACCGCTGCTTTTTTCGAAAAAATTAAGGTTGATGTCTGACTGCGTACGAAGAAGTGTACTTTTCCTAGGAGATTACAATGTTTGAGAACATCTGCCAAAGACAAAGGATCTTGGGCCCATCCCAGGATTACGGTTACAGGAAGTAAATTTCTATGACCCAAAGGTTACTTGAGCATATTGCCGATGGCTTAATTGTTGGTGTGTTAGTTTTCTGTTTTGATTAAATTCGTTATTAGATACACTAAAACATGTCAAGTATTTGTGTTACATATATTCCGATGTTGGTTCCGAGGGTTCAATAGTACCTAAACATTATTTATTTGTTTTAATTTCGTCTTTTTCTTCGATCAACTAATGCTATGCTTCTAGTCTGGCGAGGTTCGCGAGGCAGACCGTGCGTTTCAGGCATGGTCCCTCTCCCAGGCAACACTGTCTCTCTTTGGTCTGCATGAGGTAGGGCAGTCCTGTAGAATATGTTATGATGTTTGCTTGGGTGCTCCACATTCGCACGTGGCAGTGTCTCTGAGACCCATTCTGTGGAAGTGGGCCTTGAGTCTACAATGTCCCGTTCTGATTCTGAAGATCTTTGTCTGCCCATCTCTACCAAGTTTGTCTATGCTATCATTTTCTGGCTTGTATTCTTTGTGCTAGTCTCTCCATTCTGTCCTCATGGATCGTTTGATGAGTGTCTTTGCTTCTTTGTAGCTCTGTGGGTAGGGAATCTGTGTGCTTCCACTTCTGGCTTTTAGGAAATCATCTTCTTTCTCGTTTCTGATATGGGAAAGGCTAGCTTAGTAATGCCACATTGGGAGGAGAGGGAGGGAGAGAAAATGTAGAGTTAGGGGGTGGGGGGAGGAAGAAAATGTAAAGCCAACATAATTCCCCAACTCCCTTTGTCACTTCAAACAGGCTCGTGGACTCCTGTGGTTCGAAGAGTTACTTGACCCCCCCCCCCCCAAGACCACCCTCCACGACCCACCCACCCCCCCCCCCCATCCCATTTGTGTTTTTAATTATATAGGCGTCTTTAGGCATTGGAAGGGAAATGAATTTGTTCACTTTAAAAATGTGCTTTTCATGACATTGCATGTCAAGACAGAATCACTGAAGCTGAAATGACAGCCGTAAGGCATGACAGAAAACTGAAAAGTCAAACAGTAACAACACCATTAGCTGCAACTTATGAAAGCAAGCTCAGCAATACAATAAAACAATCCATGGCTTCCTCCTTTCTCTTCTTACCTCAATCTGTTTCATTTGAGTCCCATTCAACTTCCATACGCGCCTTCGGGGTGAGGCGCTTCCATTGCACTTTTGTTGGACTGACTTCTGAGAACGCAAAAACCTAGCATAGGTACATACATACGCACACATGGATCCAAGCACTGGTTTGTGCGTCTTAATATCGCCCCATTGACTACGGTCTGGGGTGGAATAGACGCGCCTCCGCCAGTAGAAACTTATGAAGATGAGATGCACAGTATCATGTTATGGCTTTCTTATTTGTGCATCTTCTAAACGTACCCAAAGGGCAGCTGATTACAATCGGTAACAAGTAAACAAAGGGTAACAGAGACAGAGGGAGCCTGACCTGCTGATGAGGAGGGAAATGGGCAACATCAACCCCAGAACCAACACCCCAGACCCTTCGGGCGTCAACACGACCTCATCGGGACGACTTCAGTGGGCATGAACAATCTAATCGTCCACTGGTCACGTTGTGACAAGACTACGTGACTGGAGACGGGGTTGGGACATACACAAGATTAACTGCCTTGTCGAGTAATGGGTTGCATGTTATAATGATGATGCTAATATGTTGTTGTCAGCTAAGTTGTTGTGCTAAATGCCCACAATGAGTAAATGTACTGTTTTGTGGACTCTGAAATGAGCCTTAAGTGGCAGGTAGCAGTAGATTTCCTCATTCCCAAGGGTGCTGATGAAGGTGGACAGGGGTGCTCCAGGCTGTTGTGATATACTTGACTGGATCTGCGTGATTCTGACTGCTACGGCGATCACGTCGATCATTACCTAGTTAGCCAGACTGCCATTGTTGTTGTTGTTGCTGTTGTTGTTGTTTTGTTTTGTTTTTTGTTGAATGCCCACAATGAGTAGAATTAATCTTTTCTGCGCCCTGTAAAGGACGTTAAGTGACGAGTTGTCGCAGCATTCATCACATCCCGAGCGTGCTGATTGTGGACCGGGGTCCTCCAGACGGTTGTGCTATGCTTGGCTTCATCTACGTATCGCTTACTACTACGAGGATTACGTCGATCTCTTACCTCGTTAGCCAGGCTGTCGTGAAATCAGCCCGTTTGCAGGAAGGGATGCTTGGAAGCCGAGGTGAGGGTCATGGCCAGTATATTTTGCCAGAGCCTGACTAACATGTCTGATCAGTGTGGTGTGACAAACATTGTCTTCCCAGACGTTAGTAGTTAAACAAGACATATTTTATATTTTATCAATGTCAATGCATTTTGAAAAAAATAATCAAATTAACAAATGTTTGTGTGAGATAAATTATACAATCTAAAGTTTGCCATTTATTTTAGTTGAATCAGTTGACTTGGTTTTTTTTTTTTTTTTAATGGTTAGTCTTTCAGCTATCAGCAACATCAGTTTGTAGTTGGTCATACTTCAGCAAAAAATCAGCCAGACCTGATGGAAATGTGTCAACGTTGGTAAGCCTGGCTTCACATCAACACATGACACAATCGTTTAGCTAACACTTAAATAAATTTGTTTTTCTCACAAGAAAACATTAAAAAGTAAGTAGTTTGCTGTATGCTCAGAACATCTTTCAGTATGCTCAATGTGCGACTTTGATCTAGTAGAAATGTTGTTAGGATATGAGATCATATTGAATTAGCTTTCAGTGGAGCGGGTTGAAGAATGGTTTCGATGCCTGCCTACTGGCAAGGCGAGCAGTGTATCGAATCCCCGGTAAGGTGTATGCTGTTTTTCTATTGGGGGTGAAATGAACAAACATAATAATAGGAAAGTGTAGAATGGTTGGCTACGACATGAGTGGATAGCAGCGCTGGAGACCTCAAAACTCCAGGGGCTGGTGTGGACCTACTTTCCGGGTCACTCCGAGGTTCCGGGCAACGAGCGAGCTGATTTGTTGGCGTCACACGCACCCATAACAGGAACAGTGGACATGGATAAAGGTGACATAGTGAAGATTATCAAGGATCACCTGCTGGAAAACGACACTGATTTGGATGAGTCTGCAAGGCACAAGCTGCGATACTTTGGAATTAAATTAGGATTCAGTGGAACCTGAGAGGACGAAACAGGAAGGTGTACAACCAACAGGCTACAGGCACCATCAGCATCCACACTTTGCGCCATCTGCTGAGAGAGACTGAGCACCTTTAGGTATGACCGGAGTGCAGTGAAGTCGACTCCTAGAACAGAACAGAACAAACATAGTCAGCACACAGCGTGGCGAGATCAACGGCAAATTGGCCTGTAGTCCACAGCCTTTAAAACCCCCCCACTACCCCAGCAATGGGAACAGTCGTACTACAGTTTGTTTGGTCTAAATTCTGCTTTTAAAATGTGTCATCGTCATCGGCATTATCATCTGGTTGATCTGTCCCGAGAATGGTTTGTAAGGTTGTCTGGGTATGTCTTTCAATTTGACCCTATCCTTTGCAGTTCTGATTTCAGCATAAGTTCGTACTTTAATGTCCCTGCATGCCTGAGGTGTAAGGGTGAATCTTGGTCACCCCTGCTCTCTATTTTCTGGAATCTTGCCCACTAGTACCTTCTGTAGAACACTTTCATGTCTCATATTGTGACCCAGCCAACTCAACTAACGTTTTTGTATCATATGAAAAATGTGTCTTTGTGCGCCCACTTCAGTGAGTAAATGTCATTGATCTGTTTTCTGTACAACTCGATCTTTCCATTCTATGGCAGCACAACATTTCAAACGCTTCCAAGCTTTTTTTCTATTTTTGTCTGCAGTTCTGTTATGCTAGAGTCCATGTTTCAGTCCCATACAGTGCAGTTGGCCATTCAAGAGTGTACTTGATATTTATTTGTCTATGCTGCTTGGATATTACATATTATAAAAACAAAAATATAACTTAAAAACTCCAACAACGTAGACTGTCTTACAATTATATCAATCTCCAAATATTTCAGTGACAGATCAGGATGCAGATGAGAAATTGTTTTGTTCTTAAAAGCACGCTCCGCACCTACATCGACTGTTTAATGTCTTCTTCAACATCCTCCTCCACCATCGTCACAAGAGTTTGATCTTCCCTCCCCACCTCAATCCCACCACCACGCGAAACTTCTTGACGTCAAAATGTGAATGTCCCGGATAGTCCTAAAAAAGAAGCTGAAACACTTACCTAGGCCAACCTTTTAAAACTTATTTTGTGGAAGGACCCTTGAAATAATTGCCAGGCCTCAGGGCATACCAATTATGAAATCTACAGATCGCGAAACGTTAGCGTAATCGCAGGATGCAAATACAACAAACATATAAGAATTGCCTACACCAGTGGTTCTCAACAAAGAGGGCATTTTGGGGTTTCGGTGGGGAAATTGGAGGTGGGGGAGAAGGACTAATTTCAGCAAAGGCGTAATGTACTGGAGGTTATGTACAATCTGTAAAATTACAATATGTTTTTACTTCAATCTGCGACATTCAGTAAAATTTATTAATGTCTCAGATTAAAATTGATTAATGAAGATACAGCATTATTTTCATTTGCAAAATTAAATTATTATTTAAAGACCAGCACTAGAAAATGTTACTCTCACGGAAAACACCAACATACAATAATATTTGAGAAACCATTGCTCAACATTTTGTAAGTCGCAGGTCGATTTGAAAATGTTGGTCAGTGTCACAGATCTTACAATAGACACGCTATATTATTTACCTCTTTTTTGCTCGAATTCTGAAAGAACGTCTAAAGAAAAGTTTGTTTGGTAAAACCAATTGAAACCATTTGCGGTGCTGTTCCATACAATTCTCGAAAATAAGATTTTTTTTTAAATTGTCGAAATGAAAATATTTTATTTTTCGCCGTTTTCTCAATTCAACAATACAATATCAATGAAAGTAATAAGATTCGTTACTGGGAATTAAACTTGACTGTTAATTTTGTACTTGCTTGTAGCAGTAAGTCGAATGACAATTTTTTCACATAGCTTTATTTTAAGAACACTCAGAAAAATAATAACTATTACAAATATTAATAATAATCGTTAATAATCTTCATTGGTAAAAATTCCACGCACCCTCAAGTGCATACATTTTGACAGTTTCTGTAAAGGGCCCAGAGACGTTTCTAATTAGAACCAGAACTAGAAATTAAGCAAAAAACGCAGCAGCCCCAGCTGTGCTCGCTCGTCGAGCTTAGCTTTCATTCTATGACCGTAGAAATGTTAGATGATATAATATGAAATCATTTGGTGTTGATCGAGTCACAGATCTATGCAACGACATATAACACAATAGGACACGTACCACATGACCTAACAGTTTCATAGTTCATAATGTTGCATAAGAATACCAAAGCCGTAGTTTTCACCGATTTTCGAACTATCAGTTTGATGAGTTATGTCAACAAAATACTACTTAAAATCATACAAGAAAGAATTAACTATTTAATTTCCAAGAAGTCAGAGCGGAGCAGTTTGGTTTCAAGCAGGACAGCGGAACTAGATAAGGGATTTTCTGTATGAGAATGATTGTGGAAGAATATCTGGAGATGTAGAAAGACGTATTGATTGCACTAAAGCGTTGGATAACGTGAAACATGAACAGCAGATACAATGTCTGGAGGATATCAATCTAAACGGTAGGGCTATCAAACTAATCACAAACTTGTATTGGGATCAATTGGTATGTTTGAGAATTACAGATGAGGCGTTATCTAGTACATATATAATAGGGGTGTGTGCTGTCTCCTGGCCTTTTTAATGTATACACATAAAAAATGTTCAATGAAATAAAAGAAATCTCTGGATTGAATATAGGAAGACGAAGTATCAAGAATATCAGATATGCTGATGGTTCGGTGTAATGGCAGAGGGTCCAGTTCATCTACAAAACCTAGTGAGTAAGATAAACAGCAAGAGTCATCAATGTGGGCTGGAAATCAACATCAAGACCAAAGTTATGGTGTTCATCAAAAGGAAAGTAATCTCACACGTTGATATTCACGTAAATGGAGAAATTATGGAACCAGTGTCACGCTATTTATACATTTGCCAGCTAAAATTGGCGGATGACAAATCCAAAAGGAAGTTCATTGAAAGAATTTGAACGGCAAAGAACACATTTAACAGTATGAGACATACACTTTTGCCTAAGCAGATATCTTAGATCTTAAAAATAAGAATAATTATTAAATGATATGCTCATTCAGTTTTATTGAAAGGTAGAAACCTGGACCCTGAGCAAGAACATTGAGAAGAATTGAGGCCTTTGAAACGGGGATATTCAGAAGACTTGGATGAGTTTCTTAAATAGATAGGAAAACAAGAAGTGAGGTCCTGGAACAACTCAAGGTGGAGAACATTCTTCTGAAGGAGATTGAAAAAAATATTTTGGTGACGTCAAGTGACATGACGGTCTGCTGAAAGCTATATTAGAGGGAAGAGTGGAGGGCATGAGAGCCATAGGCCGGCAGAGGTACAGATGGACAGGCAACATCGACATGTGGTCGGGATACAGACTGAGTGTACCAGCATGGCACGGGACAGCTGGAAATCCGTTATCGTCAACCTCCGATGCGGAGACGGCACTTGATAAAGATGATAAATATTTTTAAGCTACATTTGTTTGGTAGCCAAGGATTCACAGGTCACAAGTGGTCCACAAGCCATGGTTTTGACACCCCTCATCTACATGTAAAAAAAATTAAATGTCGCATCCCATTTATTTCAGTGTTTCGACTGAACATGTGTACACTGTGTATTTAAAGTGCATTCAAATGCGTTAGGTAAAGACAAAGGTGGTCCCAGAGTCTACACTATCGTAGAAAGATACAGTGTTGGAAACCTCATTGTTGTAAGTGTCAGCTTGTTTATGTTTGCTAGGGTAGCGTTTGGCCTAGGATTGTGAGCTTAGTTAACAGTCCCTACGTACCAGGTTCAAACCATACCGCCCTCGGTGTGATAGGCCGATAACTTAGTGGGTTTGTCATTACGTGACCGTTCCATGCAGTTGACCAGGTGTAAATTAGTACCTGACGAAGTCAGGTAAACGTTTTGAGCCGACGCATGAACAAAAGATTTCCTGCTCTGTCGTCGGCACTTTTAGCGATTAAAGAGATTGAGCACAGATAGGGGGCGGGGGGGGCGTCCTGATACAAGGAAGTCGGTTCTGTGAACTGTACTGTCTTTTTTTACGTAGGGTGACCGAGGAGTTCACTACAGATCAGAGGTAATCTAGAAAAACAAATAAACGAAAGTTACAAGAGGTGGGTGTTCTAATGCCGAAGTTTTATGTCTCAGAGTAGGTGAGATCGGCGCTTAGTTCTATCAGAGATAGACGATACACTAGGAGTTTCCGTTAAGACACTGTGTACGTAAATGAACCCTTGGCAGAAAACAGAACGGCCAGAGTTCAAGTACAAGGGCAGATGAGCAAAAAGGTGATTGGAGCAGGGAGTACCCCAAGGGGGAGTACTGTCACCCACACTTTTCCTGGTGTATATAAACAACATCACAGAAAATATACCAATAAGAGTCTACAGCTCCATGTTTGCAGACGATCTGGCTATGTGGACCTCTGAAAAAAATCTCACCACAGCAAACAATCGGATGCAGCAGGCCCTAACATCGTTGGAGGAGTGGGCGAACTCATGGCTGGTCAAAATAATGAGGAAAAAACAACATGTACGATATTCTCGCTTTCAAATAAACCACAGAACACCAAAATAAGTCTTAACGGCAAATATATGCGGCCAAACGACAACCCAAACTACCTGAGAGTCACATTTGATCGGCGCATGACATGGAAAAGTCAGATCGAGAGAAACCGAATGAGAGCCAGGCAAAGAATGGCAATCATGAGGAAACTTGGCACAAGCTGGGGAGCAGACGAAAGAATACTAAAGAAACTGTACACTGGAAGACTGAGACCAGTTCTCGAGTATGGCATTGCGGCATGGACAACAACAGCAAAGGCGAACGTTGATAAAATTAGCAAACTTCAAAACCAAGCCATGAGAGTTATAACAGGAGGCATGAAGTCAACGCCAATTGTAGAACTTGAAAAGATTACAAATCTGCAATCCATGACCGACAGAAGAGACTGCAGAGCCCAGGAGCAAGCAGAGAAACTCAGAAGACTGGCAGACCATCCAATGCATCAGAGACTAAATAGATTTGGAAATGGGAGACTAAAGCGGAGAAACTTTGCAGAAATACCCAAATCAAAGATGAGCGAAGACCCTATGAACACCGTAACAATACCAAAACCCATCCTACTGTATGCAAACCTACCTGGAAGCAGCATATCATCCAGGAGGTGGTAGAAAATATATCAGGTATTGGAAACAAGAACAGCCAGACTGAAAAAGAAAGAAGAGACACAACCCTGAGGTACATAACGGTAAACTACCCAAGCATAGAATGGACCCATGCATACACCGACGGTTCTGTAACAAATACAATACAGAACAGAGGGGCAGGGGTATTCCTGAGCCTACCAAATGGTAGAAAAATAACACTGTCAGTGGTAACTGGAAAATTCTCAAGCAATTTCAGAGCGGAGGCAGAGGCACTGAGGGCTGCAGTAGAAGCAATGCTGACAGGCGAAAGCAATGAAAGCCAGATAGTCCTGTTTACAGATGCCCTGGCCGTAGTCACAGCACTAAAAAGCCAGAAAAATACTGAACTTAATGATTTAACTGCCCGACATACGAGGACCAGAGAAAGCACATGTGGCCATCACAAGTGGCAACACTAGACAAGCTCAGGATGACCGCTGCTTTCTTCGAACAAATACAGGTTGACGTTTGAAAGCGTACGAAGAAGAAGAAGAAGAAGAAGAAGAAGAAGAAGAAGAAGAAGAAAAAGAAGAAGAAGAAGAACCCTTGGCATTAGAAAATCGAAAAGAGTTGACCGTTGACCGCTTTCTGGATACACACTCTAAAAGTAACAAAAATACCCAATAAATAGCATGCTTGAGGGTCTAAACATAACGGCCCATTCATCACACAAAGCCGCTACAAATCAATCATCTGAGTATCGGCTCACTCGGTTGCAAGCATATATACACCATAGGAATTCTTCACTACCAGAGGTAGAAGATGATCAACTGAAAAAAATGTTAGGGGGCCAGTTTTCTTTATCCATGTCTTTCCTTCCCTAACAGTGAGTCATGGCAGTAAAATGTACTGAGCCAGTTAATTGAAAATAGTACCTTTCCTTCTCATACGAGGCGTATTCAAATAAAACCGAACCTAACTGCACTAAGTTAACATACGTACGATGCTCATGATACCGTCACGTCTGGTGTCAACAGCACATACCAACCGTCATACTTGAAACATGTCATTATCATAAACTCATAGTTTCCTCAGGGACCGTTGAAAACTTGGCGGATGTGATATGGAATCCGTCCTGAGTTAATCAGCAAGCCGTATTTCGGTTTCTAACAGCTGAAGGACCAGATGACATTCATCGCAGAATGCAGGCAGAGTATGGTGACAAAAGTGTGTCGAAGACAACAGTGAAGAACTGGACAACGATGTTTAAAGAAGGACGTGAGTTAAAGCAACAATTTTCGCCTTACCTGGTTTCGGAAAATCTTTCGTTAACTGACGTCCTTTTTTAAACATAGCTGTCAAGTTCTTCACTGTTGTCTTCGACACACTTTTGTCACCATACACTGCCTGCACTCTGCAATGAAATTCAACTGGTCGACATTCTTCAGCTGTTACAAGCCGATTCACCGCTCTCTGATCAACTCTGGACGGATTCCTTATCACACCCGCCATGTTTGTAACGGTCTGCCGAGGAAACTATGAGTTGGAGGATAATGAAATTTGGAAAACTTGACGGTTGGTATGTACTGTTTACACCAGAAGTGACGTCATCATTCTCATCGTACGTATGTTTACTTGTTTCAGTTTGGTCCAGTTTCATTTGAATACGCCTGATATATATGAGCATTCCATGCTTTAACCAATCAGACTCGCGGTTGAAGAGAGTATGCCCTGACGTAACGAAGCAAAACCTTCACAAATAATATAGCATTTAATTGCTGTTTCGTAATATATTTTACAATTCGCATGTCTTTCTTGCGCGCGAGCAAATTAATAAAATGTAGCGTGAATGAAACAAGATGAAGGCGAAATGTCACTACACGCTTGATATTACTGTACGTTATAAATAGTTTGGGTTGGGGAAGAAAATGAAAACCAGCGCTTCATAAATTAATTATGCATCATTCTACGCGCAGTCTGATGAGTCGAGGACCATACTGAATGTTTGTACAAGCATTCTAGTCAAACAGCTGTGAGAAACCGCGACCAGAATTCCAAATCTGGATTGGAGCAAATTTGTCTAACTGGAGGCGTGTAGAAGGAGTGTACTGGCTAACGTTAGCGTGGATTCAGGAACAATTAATGCATTCAAGAATAGATTAGATGTGCATAGTTTTTAGATCATGGATATGTAACAGAAACTGGTTGCATACAGACTCAGCAGAGTCTTCTAATCCAGTATAAAGATGTTAAGTTAAGTTAGCTTGAACTCTTGCTGTGATCATTCACAATATTAACGTAGTCGACTATTTTGTTCTTCGAATCTCAATAAATGTATTCCCTCCTGTACTACTGCATTATATATGGGATATTAATAATAAAGCTTTTATCATGCACATATGGCTGCTTCACTCTCATGATTCTGTCATATGGGAGTGGCGAGATGGCAATGGTATGAATTGGATAGTCTTCTACTATAGTAGGTTTACACTGCAGTGCTGGGAAGAAAAACTAACGTCTGGTCAGATAAAATATTTTGATCAGACATGTTAATACGGGTCAGACAAAACATACTGGCCAAGACCCTCATCTCGGTTTCCTCGTAGCCCTTCCTGGAAATGGGATGTTGTCATGGCAGCCTGGCTAATGGGGTGAGGTGTCGACGTAATCCTCGTAGTAGTGAGAGACACGCATATGAAGCCAAGCATAGCACAACCGGTCCACCTTCATCGGTATGCTCGAGATGTGAAGAAAGCTACTGCAACTCTCCACATATTGTCCTTTGCATGGCACACAAAAGAGTAAATCTACTCATTGTGGGCATTCAACAATAACAAGGAACTAAATCTTTGCTCGCTACCAGCTAATCAGTTTAGACAACTAAAAGAAATTATCATACGGGCTAACAATCTCATGATATGTTGGTGCTTGTCAAGGCTGCTCGTGCTGAGCTCTTCACATTGCTTCAGTAGAGGATTACAGTGGCTCTCTTTACATCCCGAGGCGTGCTGAAGAAGGTGAATCTGAGTCCTCTTGGCTGTGGTCCTGTAGAAGGCGTCTCAGTATGCTCCTTATAAAGATCAGTGTGTCAATGTGCACCACGTTGACGAGACTAACGTTTCAATGAGAGCGACGAGGAAAATATGCAGAGGTTTTTGTTTGTCAGTCTCCATAATATGATATAAAACAACTTGCTGCAGGATTTTGACGGCTGAAGTAAAACATGAAACTCATTGGCGAAACAAAGACACTCGAAGTATTGTCGGCAATACGTCTTGTGCAGAGCATATTTTCAGGCATATCATCTCACGAGAAGCACTCTCATCAACTTCTACTGATGGTTTGCAATACTGGTAGATCTGGTTACATGAAAAGAGCGCGGGGGGGGGGGGGGGGGCAAGAGGCACGTGAATGTGATTGTGCAACTATAAGGATTCAGAAACGAACTGTGTGTTCAAAATAGGCTCTCCAACGGCGCTCAGCGGGGTAAGTGAAAAAAAACTAACTACTCTTTGGCGCAAAATGTCTTTACGTGGGCCAAATGTCAACGGTCCAAAACCCAGAAAAAGTCGTAGTATAGTGGGTCCATTCCTACTGTAACGTTCAAGGTAACGAGGAGACAGATAAACTGGCGAAAGTAAGTAGAAGGATATCATAACCAGATTTAAGTGTAACCTACGAAGATTCCATGAGGTTTACTTTGGCTAGATATATGGAAACATGAGAAACACAGCAAAGTGGCCACACAAGAAATGATGTTTATTACCAGTTGAACAGAAGAGAGCAGGTGACGGTCTTCAGACTCCGCACAGGCCACAAAATACTGGGGTGCCATCTATTCAATAAACTGAAGATATGTGCTACCGACGAGTGCACCTGTGGTATCGAGACAATGATTCCTGAACATCTGCTGTAAATTTTCCCGACATTCGAGGACCAGAGAAAGCACAAATGGCCATCACCAGTGGCAACACTTAACAAGCTCTATGACAGTGTCGACAGCCTCAAGATGACCGTTGCTTTCTTTGAACAAATTCAAGTCGACGTCTGACAGTGGAAGACGAAGAAAAAAAAGAAGAAGAAGAAAAAGAAAAAGAACAAGAAGAAATGCATTGTTAATCCCACGGTCATGGAAGAGCGAAAACTGACAAGCAGAAGCTGTGAACTAATGACAACAGAGATATTTGCAGTAACCCCTGCCTCTTGTATGCCAATGCAATACGTCAACAGGTATCCTGTAACGTTAACTGTAACGCCTGTTAAGTTAGGAAAACATGTAGCCTTTACAGGTACGAGAGAGCCACGACATGACCAGTGTGCGTGCCACGGCCTAACTTATGTCTGTTAACAGAGAAATAAGGGCCTCCTACAATAAGGCCACTACCTGCTCAAGTTCTTTGTTGACTACAACAAAAAGCATTTTGCAACTTGTCGACGTATTCCTGTGCTTAACTAGAAGAGGTAAGCGTTACTTATGAATTCATTAAGGTGAATTACCAATTGTGTTTAACAGTAAACAGAATACATTAAGGACAGCCCGATCGTGTTTTCTAGGAATATAAATTGAACTCCATTAAAACGGTGGTAACAAACGATTAATTGTAATTCAGTTGCAGATTTTGCCAGGATTTGTAAAGCCACCAAGACAGTATATTATGGCACATTGTTTATTATTGGACTGCGTCTGGTTCTATTGTATTAAACTACTCAAGTAAGTTGAATTTACACCAGACACCGGCATGGTGTGTAGCTAAGTATGTATTGAATATTGCTAAAACGAGTTTTATCAACTTTCTGGCAGACTATGATGCGTAAACTACAGTACCTCAACTGTCATAAATATTGACTATCAGGGATCTGTTGTTGTAACAGAAAGGAAAATTTCACCAGGTGAAAGTTATAGTTTTCCATTTTGTCAGAACTTCTGTTGTTGTTTATGTTTAGAACTTAGAGAGGCATCTTGTGTTGAAACATACATAACACCTGTATCCTGTTTCATTGCTTTAATGTTTATGTTTAGATCTTAGAGAGACGTATGTTGTTTTATCAGAAAAAAACGTATCATAACATTGTGAAAATTATAGTTTTAGAAGTTGTTTAAAGATGTGTATCACAACTCTATCATCGGAGAGACATCTGTTGTTGAAACAAAAATAAAAGTGTCCTGAGCCGAATCATAGTTGTGATGTTACATGTGTCTGTGATTTCTGATATGAAAATAGAATTGTAATTAAAATAGCTATATTTTAACTCAAATTCCAGATTATACAGACACGCCAGCTAGTGAAAAGGAAAAGTAAACATAATTGCATGTCGTCACTAAATTGTAGGTCGTCACTAAATTGTAGGTCGTCACTAAATTGTAGGTCGTCACTAAATTGCATGTCGTCACTAAATTGCATGTCGTCACTAAATTGCAAGTCCTCACCAAAGTAATATGTAGGAACTTCTGCTATCAAAATAGAGTTAAAAGCACGACAACTGAAACAACAATAATTGGTCCCTAACCCTAACAGAGACCTAAACCTAATCACTAACTCTAAACCCAAATCGAACCCCAACTTCAACTTCAGTACCAACCTTTCACAGGGGCGTAAGTCATTGAAATAAAAATAGAAGTATCTTATGTGTCATATACATATATATATATATATATATATATATATATGTGTGTGTGTGTGTGTGTGTGTGTGTGTGTGTGTGAGTGTGTGTGCGTGCCTGGTTGCTTGCGTGTGTGTGTGTGCGTGTATGTTAATGTTAGATTTTGTCGGAAAATATAACTCTATTTTTGCACTATTATGGGCTTGTCATAAGTCTTTACCGTAACTACGAAGAAGTAGGAGTAGAAAGTAGAAATTAGGCACATATGTAGCTCATTCAATTTTTCCAGACTTAAGAAGTATTAATTTCCCTCCTTGATGGGTTTACCCGGTGTGGTGCATGGCGTAAAACACCTTATTGACCGGATCTGCTACTCTAACGGTTTGTCAGAACAATGGAGAAATCAAATGCCAGAACTGTGATACAGTTCTTGATGTTGCAGGTAAAAACACCTACAGAAATACATAGGGAGATGGAACCAGTGGTTGAAGAACTCCGTCCTTCGTATGCATCTGTAAAAAACTGGTGTAGGCAGTTTAAGTGTGGCCGTTCTAATATTGCTGATCTTCCAAGATCAGGAAGACCATCCTCAGAGTGCAGCGATGAAAATGCTGCAAGAGTGAAGAAAATCATTGACCAGGATAGGAAAATGACAAATGCAGAGATAGCTAGGTCAGCAAAACTGAATGAAAGTACAATTTTTTAGAATTTTACACAACAGACTGAATATGAAAAAAGTGTGTGCCTACGCCTTCATAGTGAGGGTAAAGACTTATGACAAGCCCCTTGTACAACAGAAAAATTACACCTCCCTCCGGTACGCTCAAGTAGACCCGGCTGTAAATTGATACCTGTCTTACGGTTATGGAAGGCCCCTAGCGGGAATAAAAGCTAGCCATCTATTTCAGTTGTGACTAAGTATACTGAAGTCTCTAATACTTCATTCGTGATCATTCGAAAATTCTGATGTGGGACTCAATTAACCTTTCAGCTGCCATTTGACTACTAACGCACACACACACCACGACATGTATGACTAACCATCGTAACAAGTCCATCAATGCGCAACTACTAACTATGAGGTTTAGTCACTGATGTACTAACAAATAGCAGTTATGTATCATATACTTCTTTTCCTTGCTGTTATCACCGTGCGGTGCATAAGCCATTAACCAATCCTCTCCAACCAGAACTGTCATGTGCTATTTTCCACATTTTTTCTCAGCTATTCTCCGTTTTCTTACATTGGCCTCAATACCTTCTCTCCGTGCGTTCTTTGTCTTGAATTAGAGATAGACAGCCTGGTGATGCTGGCTTGGTGCTTTTTTTTTTTTTTTTTTTTGCGTTCGCCTTATTTCTCTAATCCCGAAGGCGGTGTGCGTTGCACTGCGTTTTTATTTTGTGCCTGTCGGCCCAGTGCATCCGACTTCAGCATGCATTTTATGTAAGGATCTGCTTCCTCCTGCATTTTCTAAGGGTTTGCTTCCCCGGGGTAACGGCCGGTGCTGTGATGGGGATCGAACCCAGCACCTTCTGGTTGTGAGCCGTGTCACTTAACCACTAGGCCACGCCGTCCCCTGCTTGGTGCTTTTGAAATGTGTGACTTACTAATTATCATCGTTCTAAGATGTCCTGTTCCACTTGTTTCTGGCTTGTTCTTTATGATAGGCTTTTGTTTGTAACGATTGATTTCTAGGTCAATAATCTATCTCAGAGGTTTGTTTATTGAGCCTTGTAATCTCTTAATGTTGAGTTTGGTCATACAGCAGATACTGCTAAAAAAAATTAATTACATTTCACTGAGTCACTCCTCTTCTGCCCTTTTGGAGTGCATAGCTTTGGGTTTATACTTGGCCTCCAAGTTGTATCATCTATCTTCAATAAGCCCAAGCACCAAACCTAACTCACTTAAAACCAGAGGACGCTTGGAACGTCCTAGATTCGATCACCCAGCGTTTCACGTTCACGTTTTAGTTATTTGAGAGGCAAGCGTCTCAGCTATAGCTATACCCGCGCTGTAAAGAATGAAGTTTACAAATTGTTATTGTTAGGCCTTATGCAGGGGAAGGTCGGGTTGGGGGGGGGGGGGGAAGGGATGAAGGGTCAATTACCTTCACAACTATTTTGTCCCCCACCTTCCCCCCTACTCCCCCACTCCCCCACCCTATCACAAAGTGCTGAGCAAATAAATTGGATAGTGTTTATACCTGGTCACGATTCCACTCTGGACCTGCGCCCTTAGCACCTTTAGCTGATATACTGTTGAAGAAGATTCACATTTCATGCAAAGTAAGCTGCTGTCTATGGCTAATTGTGTGTTTTAAGAAAACATTCCTGTGGGCGAGAAGGAGAGTGAAGCCAAAGATACGTTGGACATATAATATTCCGAAATTGACAGGACTTTAATACAGGTAGAAATACTAGAGACAGGCAGCTGAAAATAATCATTCAAGATGTGTTGAGAAATGATGTCCAAGCGACCTCCTAGGTTACGTGAAAGATAATGATGAATAAGAAACAGAAAGAGAAAAAAGACCAAAGAAAAAGGAGAAAAAGAAATGAATTGAGAAAAAAAGATAAATTGTATGCTTAATTATAGGCGCGCATGCATGCCTTGACTAAGCAGATAGGAAAAGAATAAATAATTATTGCTAGGAAGTCACGCCAAAACACTTGAATATTTTTTTTTTTAATTTTCGGTAGGCGATTAGCCCAATGACATGACAGATTCAATACTCAATACAGTTTTAAAATGTCGTAAATTTATAAAACTTCCCGTTGCGTCTTTGTTCAATACAACAAAAAATTACAAAATTATGTCTGGCTCTCATGATTTTGAAGACACCGATTACATTCTGCCTGTAGATTCTATGCGAACACATAGCTGTAACGGTCATGCACAACCTTTTCAAAGTTATGGACTGTCCCGGAACGTATGTCAGAAGTTGCATTTCACAGTTTTGTCTTAAATAATGTGTCATTTCCATCTAACCACTTTCAACTATTCAGTGAACAGGTCACGCTGGGTCTTAGAATAGCGAGACAGGGTCAAGAACAAAAGGATATAAAGATTTAGCATAAATAATAATAGGTTGATACAGAAATAACAGTCTGCATTATGCACATGTCAAGAATGTAGCCTGGCACCGATAAAGAGTAAAGAAAAGTAACACTGTAAGCTGCCAAGCACGCTATAAACATATTGTATGTTTGTCCACGTGTTTGTGTGCGCACTTTTATGTAAGTACATAAACATACATTCTTCTCATATAAATTTATTTTTCTTCAGATCCTGCTTTGAAACTGCACAGTATCCCAATACCGGCTTTTACTTTATTCTGTATGAGATCTGCGCAGATACTTACTCCATTCTGTACGACATACACAGATACATTTGGAAGTCGTGCACAGACAAACATAATAGGGTACAACAGCAAGATGGATATTTACTGACAAATCATTTATTTCGATCATAATTTCAGTAGGAAGAAGGAACGTAAGGATTACCTGTAAAAATATGCCTGGAACAGTGAGAAAATCTGCACACAGACATGGCATACTTCGCGCTCTTTTACCTGGGGCACGAGTTGACAAAAACACAAAGAAAATCATTGTTCGAGTGGGTTCCAGTAACGAAACAATTACATTCAATGTTGGAGGAACCATTTTTGAAACATTTAAATCAACTTTAAGGTAGGTAATTATTTATTATTTCAAAGTAAATGTGCATTTCATTCGATGCTAGTTTTGTTGACTGTAATGTAACAGAAAAGATATTTAAAAAAAGAAGCAAAGGGCATTGATACAGTGATGATAAGCTTTTCTGTCACCGAATGGAGTCTGGAATGATAAATGACTTGGCTTGGCTTCGTTCGTTCTCAATCTCCCGCTACCACACCCTGAAAGGGCTTAAATAGCAGAATGTAGTCCAGAGAACGGAATGCGTTGTGTCGTAGTTTACAGCTTGACTGCGATATTTGCACTTTTTGGTCCAACACATCCGACTTCAGCAAGCATTTTTTAGTACCGGGTTAGCATTCCCTATTCGATCCCTTCTCCTTAGCAAGTCTGCCCTGCTGCAGCCTGTTATCCAGGATCACCGCGTGAAGGTGTAGAAGGGTCTTGGCAGCTTTGGTTCGCTGGCCCTGATGCTAGCAGTCAGCTATGAGTCGCTGACCACTGCAGCTCATGCGCTGCTCAGCATCTTGATCCCGTAAAACTGTATTTCAATATTTAGAGTCTCTCAATTGTAATTGGTCTCCAATTTTACTGCAGTCCTAGTTAACGGATGTTGCGTAGTGGCTGGCTTCCCACCTGAGCGATCGGGGTCTGGTCTTCAGTTGAAGTGGGATTTTTCCAGATAGAAAAACTTCCCGCGGTGTCCATCCAGCTTAAAAATATTTCGGACCAGGAATATCTGAGAAAGTAAAAAAGGACCGGCGTGATTCTGACTACATCACTTCAAGTGACCAAGAAAAGCATGGGCCCAACACCATATTCCCAATATGTCACACAGGATAAGGATCTTTGCATTACTTGTTATATCAATATTTACATCCCTGTTCGTGCTTCTGCAAACAAGCTGTGTCACGGTAGTCTGGTCAGCTAGGTGGGGTTCGATGTACACCTTCTCAAGTACGCTTCCGAATGTAAAAAGAGCCACTGTAACTTAATACCAAAGAAACGTCGTTAAGATTTAATTCAAGTAGCTTCGAAAAACATTATTATGCACATGATTTGATACAACCACAATTTCGTTTGAAGAAATTTTTTTGTTTTTTGCGTTCGCCTTATTTCTCTAATCCCCAAAGGTGGTGTGCGTTGCACTGTGGTTTTTATTTTGCGCCTGTAGGCCCAGCGCATCCGACTTCAGCATGCATTTTGTGTAAGTGTCTGCTTCCTCCTGCATTTTCTAAGGGTTGGCTTCCCCGGGGTAACGGCCGCTGCTGTGATGGGGATCGAACCCAGCACTTTCTGATTGTGAGCCGTGTCACTTAACCACTAGCCCACGCCATCCTAGACAACATTCAAGATTCCAAATCCATGAAAGTGTACAAATGTCTCTTCTACCTCTCATTATCTTCCCCTGTGAATTCTATTTCAGGAACAATTTGACCATGCTTGATGGTGCTTTCTGTAGGTCGTGTCCTATACAACCCCCATATCATATGTTTGATCTGCTGTTATCCTGGTTATTGTTGGTTCCTTTTAGTTCCCCACAATGTCTTGCCAGTCTTTACCCAATTTCTCCTGTACACATTTATTGATTAACGACTGGATTTGTCTTTGTATTGCCTTTGTCTCCAAGTTTCTGCTCACGACTCGAGTACTGACTTGACATTGAAATGAAAGAATCGTAACTTGGTATTAGTCTTTATTCCTCCTAGATTTCCATATATTATTCCGTAACAGGGTTGCTGTCTTTGCTTTTCTAATTCTAGCTCTTACATCTGCCTCTGTGCCACCTGAAGTATCAAGGGTGGTGCCAAATTTGGGAAGGCTTCCACCTCTTGCAGTGCCTCACCTCCAAGCATGGCTGACTCTTTGCTTAAGATGTTGATTTTAAACAACTTGGTTTTCTTCATGTTAATATTTAGTCTCAGTTTGGCTAACTGATCCTTGACCTTATCTAGCTTTGCTACGGGAAATAGTGGAGCAGAGTGAATTAATGCATTTTAAAAAAAGTTGGATGCACAGTTATTTTCAGATCAAGTTGAAATAAAGATACTAGTTGTATATATACTCTGCAAAGCCTTCTTTATCTGTATGAAGAAGGTAATCTAATTAATGCTCCTGCCTGGGAGAAGTCTTGGCATCAGAACAAAGAAGAATTTTAACCTCTACTCTCTGTAATTTTACGTAATGTTGCTGTTGTTGAATGTTTACAATGAGTAGGATTACTCTTTTGTGTGCCCTAAAAAGGACGTTAAGTGGGGGGTTGTCGTAGCTTTCCTCACATCCCGAGCGTGCTGGTGAAGGTGGACCGGGTCCTCCAGGCAGTTGCGCTATGCTTGGCTCACTACTACGTGGATCACGTCGATCCATCACCTCGTTAGCCAGGCTGCAGTGAAACAGCCCGTTTCCAGGAAGGGCTACAAGGGAGCCAAGGTGAGGGCCTTGCCCAGTATGTTTTGCCTTAACCTGACCAGACGCTAGTCTTCCTTCAAAATGTTACGTAATAAACACGGCTCTGTCAAAGTAATAGTAATATAGTAGTAGTAGTAATAGTATTAGTAGTATTAGTAGTAGTAGTAGTAGTAGTAGTAGTAGTAGTAGTAGTAGTAGTAGTGACAGCAATAGTAGTAGTGCAATAACGTGTAATATAGGTTACAGTTAATAGTTTGAACACCAGATCAAAGTACAATGTATCTAATGTATCCTCTTCTAATAGGCAACAGTATCTATGTGTGACTGGCTGGAATTCTAACACTGTCTATGTGTGACTGGCTGGAATTCTAACACTGTCTATGTGTTACTGGCTGGAATTCTAACACTGTCTATGTGTGACTGGTTGGAATTCTAACACTGTCTATGTGTGACTGGCTGGAATTCTAACACTGTCTATGTGTGACTGGCTGAAATTCTAACACTGTCTATGTGTGACTGACTGGAATTCTAAGACTATCCAATTTATTTCATAAATCTCCTTGAGTCCACAATAACTTACTATGCCAGAACTCGCCAGGTGGTGCAGTGCTGCGTTAGAATCTATGGGAAGGTGGGAGGAGGGGCACCCTGATCTGGATAATGCTGCCAACGGATCTGCAGACTGGCATAACCAATGAACCTAAACGAGGCCGCGGAAGACGTAGATGATGATGAAGAAGAAGAAGAAGAAAAAGAAGAAAAAATGAGAAGAAGAAGAAGAAGATAATATATCCTAAGACTAATATTGATAGTCTACATGTTCGTGTTCTACTCACACGTTTACCGAGCCAGAGTACGGAGAATGGAACTGCATAACTAGAAATGAATTGGAGTCGACGTCACAAGTCATACCATCAATACCACGTTCAGCGCTAGCAAACCAAAGCTCCAGAGTGCAGAACAAAAAACAACATAAAACACTTTCTATTAGAGTGTAGAAAGTACAAAACAGAAAGATCAAACTTAGTAAACTACTTGAAGAGAAGCAATATAGAACTTACATTGGAGAACACTATATGACAAAAAACGCCTAGAGAAATAAGACAATTGGTTAAAAAATGTATAATACAATCAAAGACCAATATATAAAAAATACAACAAGGATATACCAAAAAGAAAGCAAACGACAAATTGCTCAAACACCTGGACAACAACTTCACCCATTCTGAAATTCTATGACCACACGGTCTTCCGTACCAAAATAATTGTGTTTCTAGCTATCACTTGGTTGGGTGCAGTTTTGTTGTTTTTTATGGACCCAAAAAAGGACCTTGATGCTGGTTTGTGAGTTTTGTGGGCAATTAATGAATTTGCACAAACCTCACGGAGGTTACTGTTCCATTTTATGGCAGCATTTTTGGCAATTCCTAGCTCTGATATACAGAAAACAATGCTAGTCATCTCTTTACTCAATACATGAAGAGAATAATCTCCCTATAGGACAGACGTGTGCCCTCTAACCATGTGCCAGAACGAACAGGAATGTCCTGCTCACATGTGCGACCATCTCTAACGATCTTGGTGAACTGTGAGAGACATAACGAGTCATGACACGTTGTTTAGTACACAGTCCGACGGTGCGTATAAAATCGTCTTTCCTGCGAAGACTGCACACAAAAAGTTATTTTCTTGCGGTGCAAGAAATCCATCTTCCACGTACGGAGTTAGATCTGAGAATGACATTGGACATACGTAAACCACGTGACTTAAAAATATGGTGCTTCGTGTGGCTATATTCTACTAAATTTGACCTATTATAATCAGTGGGTGAATTAACACACAAGTACCCATGTGGCGATAAACTCGGTAGATTACTCTAGCTTGGCCACAGTTTCTGTGTCACCCGTGCCTTGCACGTGTTGATCGGTGGTCGCCGCTTGTGGATTCAATGGGAAAATACGTCGACTGACGATGTAACGGACCCACAATACAATTAGCCCATCTGTTAGGTAGCAAGTGGTTGTGACAATTCATGAACGCTACAGTGTGCACATATGTAGGTGTGCACATATGTACATGTGTAGATATGTACGTATGAGTATATATATATATATATATATATATATATATATATATATATATATATATATATATATATATATATATATATATATGTGGACATTTTAAGTTACACTTATGTATGTATATATAGGTTTATATATGTATATCCCTTCTGCGGGCATCCTCACCACTATATATTTACACTTAATATAATTATACTACTACTACATCAGCCTTATTTATTTATAATTATTTAATAAATTATCTACCTTTCTATTGTTCTGTTGTGGTTTTTTTTTTTTTAAATTGTGATTTCAATTCCTGAGCCAACCACACATTCAATACCTAATTAACTGCGAGAGCTAGAGGACACAGGTGAAACGAAGGATCTACAAAGTGACACACAAATCAGTAAATCGCTGACAAGTTGGAGTACATGGCTGCGATAGAAAAATATATGAGAGCAGGCAAAACCTGATACACCAAGACCAGACAGAAGGAAGTCAACACAAAATGGGCCTCACAACAGAAGGAAGACCATTTTAAATTAATTTATATTGTACTCTTAATCCTTATGTATCAAGTATATTGTTTGTCATATTTCCCAATCATTCCATTTCATTCATTCTCGTTGTACACCTCACTACACTGCTATCTTCACAATTGTGTATAAAATGTATAATTGGGTTTTATTTTTTTTTAAAATATTTT
Source organism: Ariolimax columbianus (assembly GCA_036924085.1). Taxonomy (NCBI): domain Eukaryota; kingdom Metazoa; phylum Mollusca; class Gastropoda; order Stylommatophora; family Arionidae; genus Ariolimax; species Ariolimax columbianus. The sequence goes on from JAVGWX010000011.1 coordinate 56,492,393, forward strand.
TAAAGTGGGATATATATATTTAAATCAGGAAATAAATAGAGCCGAAGCAAGTATGAAGGAAAATAAATATACTCATTCCCAAAATGGTCCCATGAAAACAATTGTGCATATATGTGCAAATACCTACGGCGGACAACGAGGATCATCAAAAGCGAGGAACAACGGGAGGAGCATCACGGAAATACCAGGCTAGGTACAAATAGATACACACACGCATCCAAGCACTGGTTTATGCGCCCAAATTGATTGCGGTCTGGGGCGGAATAGGCGCGCCTCCGCCAGTAGAAACTAGTGAGGCAAACACATAAAATAAAAAGAATTTTTTTTAAAGTAGCCGGAGATTGAAAACGAACGAAGCCAAACCAAGCCAATACCACGTTCCTTCTCAAAGCTAACGGACACGTGATGCCATTCCTGGATCAGATCAACACTCACTAGGATGTCTGTGGCTGAAAAAAGGTGTCTTGCAAAGTGAGGTAAAGCAAAAGGCAGCAGCAATATATGACTGAGGAGTTAAGGCCTGGGCAGTCGTCGCGCAGTGTGCAGTGTATTTTATCTTATGTTATTTCACCGCAGCTATCATGAAATTTTAGGTGCTTAATCATCTTGAAGTCTTTTTTTTAACATCGCTCTCAAAAGACATCCTTTAAGACTCCATCATTAACCAGTTGTCCACTCATTCCGTCACGTCATCTTCAGAACGTATTTGATGTCAGGTCTTATCTGCGTTTGTCTCTGTGTGGTTTTTTTTCATGTACCATACCTTCCAGTAATTAATTTTTTTTCAGACAGCTTTGGCATTTGATGTAGTCAAAGTATTTGTGATTCTTTGGCATAATGCTATTTACCAGACAATTTTTCTTGTAAGTTCTTGTAATCCGTCAGTTTTTATTTTTCGCTGTTGTTTTTCTTACCGTAATTCAAACGCTTGTCCCTCCGGTAACAAGACATGTATCTTATTCGTTCGACCACCACATTGTCATGACACATGCCGGTATGTGTTTATATGCTGTAATATGCCAGATAAAAATATGAAAACTATCTGCTCAGAAATGCAAACATGAAGATACGGCAATCAACAAAGTTTGATCTGAAAATGGCAAACACAACAAAGTACACTTTGATTTACTTAGGACATTACTATAGAGACAGTATCATGTGTTTCAACAACCAAATTGACTCTTGATTTTGCAGTTGATGACGCACTGAAAGAATATTTATTTGACATGTGACAACAAATTGTACAATCAAGACAAAAAGACCCGGATATTACACAATAAAAGGGAAAATGGGACAAGTTTTACATTATCCCCAAAATGCAAGCATTATTTGCAACTTCTATATATACGTTTGTGGTACGGTACAATAAAATTAAATCCGCAATTAATCTATGCCATCGGCTTGTCTGAAAAGAACAAACACATCAATTGAAAGCTCTTTATTCTTTCATTTGTTCAGCACAATTACCTCTTATTTTTGGATATCTTTGTTAAAACAAGAATACAACAATTTAAAAAACAATACTATTTTGATATTTCAAAGGACATGAAGCACCCTTAGAAAACTACTACTCCAAAGCACATTTTGTAAACGCCCTATGAAAGTTTATCCTCTCAATAGGTTGCTTTGAAACAATTATTCTCTCATTGGAAAGAACGTTTTCTTCCTTTTAACGATTGACTGTGTTGTTAAGATAAATTGTTTATCGGATATTTAAAAGTTTATATTACATGGTCGGTGAAGGCAAAATAAATTCCAGGCTGTGCCGCAAAAAAGACCTTCAATGCCTTTACAACACAAAAGCCAACAGCGCAGAGGAAAGCCGGGAACATGACATATCAAACTTCTAACTTTCTGCAAGACTTCTTGCTAAAACGGTGGATAAGGGCATATTTTAGAAGAATAGTGGGAGATTGCTAAACTAAATCCACCAAGTTTAGATGTGAACTGTAAAGAAAGCAAACGTAATGTATTGCTGCAAACCCACAAAGCCAACACTTACGACTTAACCAGTGACTATTTACGTGAAACTTGAGATAGTAAACAACGATAATGTAACATCTGACAACGTATAACCAGATATTGGTGCTAAGTCTTGAACGATAGAAACTGGAACCGAAGGATAGAAAAATCTGATATCGAGGGCACACTATTTAATGTCCCTTCATCTGTATATATTATGTTGTTGTTGCTTAGAAGTTTGCCTCACTAGTTTCTACTGGCGGAGGCGCGCCATTTTCCACCCCAGACCGTAGTCCATTGGGCGATATCAGGATGTATAAACCAGTGCTTGGATGAATGTGTGCGTCTGTATGTACCTATGCTAGGTTTGTGCGCCCTCAGAAGTTAGCCCAACCAAAGTGCAATGGAAGGGCCTCACCCTGAGGGCGCGTGTGAAAGTTGTGCAAGAGTGTGACTGTAAGATAGTCACATGAAACAGAGTGAGGCGAGAAGAGAGAGAAAAGGAAATAGTTGCCCCCAGGGATGAGCCCTCTCTCTGTATATATTAGCATTTCAGAGCCTCTTTATGGCGAAGGAAACTTTGAAATGGTCTCCTAGTGTAATGGGCCTTTGGAATACAAATTATAATGTAACAGCTCACTTTAAGTTAGTGCTGCCAGTAATTAGTAAGCAAACGCAGTAATCTAATAATAATTGTATGTATTTTGTTTATTTATTTGATTGAATTCTAAATAAACTTAAACATTTATTTGATTGAATTCTACATACAACATAAACATTAATTGAATTCAATTATATATACAACTCTCACTCTCTCTCTCTCTCTCTCTCTCTCTCTCTCTCTCTCTCTCTCACACACACACACACACACACACACACAATTTCTAAATCCAGGTATTCAAAAAGGAACGTGTGTCTGGTGCCACGTAGCCAAATGTTGAGTAAACTCATTTCGCTCTTTTGCCTTGGTGTACCATATTGGGATCATCACTCCACCTCAGCCTCGGTCGCCCGCGAGGGCGGCTAAAGTTGAATGACTACCACGACTTCACTCTACGCGTCCATCTGTTATCTGTCATGCGCAGCAGGTGGAGGGCCCATTTGTATTTTACTAACAGCGCGACATCTGGGGAGTCAGTGAAAAAAGTTCGAAGTCTGATCTCTGCGTTGCGGATTTGGCCTCGAATGGAGATTTTCAATGTTCTTCGCTCCATCACTCGTTGGGCAACGCGGAGTTCATCTGCATCCGCTTTTCGTAGGTTCCCCACCTTGCGGCCATACACCGATGTTAAAGATGTGAGCTTTAGTGCTGATGTTTCGCATCTGTTGAAGTATGAATACAGCTGAAGCTGGGCCAGCCTGCTGTTTTCCTTCGTGAGATCTCCTCGATTTATTGAATGAGAGCTCGTGATCTCTTGGCCGAAGTAGAAATATGAATTTACGTTTTCGACGGGACAATCTCCAAGGCGCATATCTCCTTTTGGGCAGAAGGTGTTGATAATGAACTGGGTTTTCTTTCTATTGATTTGCAGGTCAACAGTAACGCTTGCTCGGCTGAGGCTTGTCTCCGTTTCTTTGACGTTGTGGCTGAGAATGACTATGCCATCAGTTAACCTCAGATGAGTTATAATTTCTCAGTTTATGTGTATGCCACTATCTCCCCAGTCCAGCTTTATAAAGACCTCCACAAAGGCCGCTGTGAAGAGCTTTGGAAAGATTATTTCACTCTGTCGGACGCCACGTTGTACGAGATGGTAATCGGTCTATAGAAGAGGGTGATATCCGTTGTGCATCTGCTGTTTATCTCATCTATCATAAAAGCATATTTTTTCTGCAATTCCATGATTTCTCAGGGCATTCAGCACACCAGTTATTTCGATACTGTTGAAAGTCCTTTCATAATTCACAAACACAAGACATAAAGGCATCTGTACTTCACGCGCCCTCTCCATTTATTGGCGGATTGCGTGGAGGTGGTCAGTGGTTGAAAATCCTTTCTTGAAACTTGCTCTCGTGGTTGGTTATCGCCCAGAAGCCTCTCAAGTCTGTTGACGATCACTCTGGTAAGGAGTTTATATAATGGATGAAATCGGATAGATCAGACGGTCATTTGCCAGTTTTTGCTTGTCCCCCTTTGTTATTGATAAGAACGGTTTTAGATGTTTTAAATCGGTCGAGGATTTTGCATTGGTTTAGACAGATGTTGAACAACGTAGCTAAATGCCACGCTATTGTGTCCCAGTCATCCTGGATATGCAACACGCATATTTAATTAAATACAAAAAAGTGTTAATCCAAGTTCACCAATTACTAAGTTAATCCATTTTCAGAACAATTCCAAGGAGTCCATTGGCTAACGAGGAATTTCTCGCCAGACACTTTCGGCCTGAGAAGAAGGACTACTTCTTTGACAGGGACCCAGAGATCTTTCACTGCGTCCTGAACTACCTCCGTACGGGAGAACTCCACCTGCCCACGTCTGTGTGTGGGCCAGTAGTGAAGTCAGAGCTGGAGTATTGGGGCGTGGAAGAGAAGGACATAGAGGAATGCTGCTGGAGCCGATATTCTGCATGGGCGTCCACGCTGAAGGTGAGAATCTATGCATTTCTTCTCGCTCTGTCCATCCCACCAATTATTTTCTTGTATAGATTAATTGAACAGTTCAGAACTAGATTCAAGTGTGACTTACGAAGAGTTTGAAAGGTCAGTTAGGACCAGATACATGAAAAAATGGGAAACAGCGAATAATGGCTACACGGGAAACGATACCTAATACCAGTTGAACAGAAGAGAATAGGCGTCAACAAACTCTAAAATATCATCTATTCTATAAACTGAAGATAGGTGCTACTGATGAGTGCAACTGTGGTATTGGGAAATATACCTCTGAACAACTGCTACAAACTTGTCCGACATAATGGGCCACAGAAAGCATGTGTGGCTATCACCAGTGCTAACGCTAGACAAGCTCTATGGCAGTGGCAACGCTAGTCAAGCTCTATGGCAATGCCAACACTAGACAAGCTCTATGGCAGTGCCAACACTAGATAAGCTCTGTGGCAGTGCTAATGCTAGACAAGCTCTATGGCAGTGTCGACAACCTCATGATGAACGCTGCTTTCTTTGAACAAATTCAAGCCGACGTCTGACAGTGTACTTCTTCTTCTTCTTCGTACGCAGTCAGACAGTAACCATTATTTTGTGGAAAAAAGCGGCGGTCATCCTGAGGCTGTCGCCACTGCCATAGAGCTTGTCTTGCAGCTCCACTGGTGATGGCCACATCTGCTCTCTCTGATCCTCGTATGTCGGGCAGTTCTGCAGCAGATGTTCAGCGGTCATTTTACAGGTACCGCACGGGCATTCGTCGGTACCACCTATTTTCAATTTGTTGAATAGGTGGTACCTCAGTCTATTGTGGCCAGTGCGAAGTCTGAAGACAACGACCTGCTCTCTTCGGTTCAACTGGTAATAGGCATCGTTTTTGATGTAACCAGTATGTTCGGTTTCCCATTTGGTCATGTATCTGGCTTTGATAAGCCGTTTTGACTCTTCGTACGTCATACTAGTATCTGTTTGTGATAGTCTTGCACCTTCTTTTGCCAGTATGTCAGCCTCCTCGTTGCCTTGGATGTTGCAGTGTGATGGGACCCACTGTACCACTACCCTTTTTGGTGCGGACTGCTGGCACAGTTGGCAGAGTGCTGCTCTTAAGTCATTAAGCTCAGTGTTTTTCTGGCTTTTTAGCGCTGTGACTACGGCGAGAGCATCTGTAAGCAGGACTATATGGCTTTCATTTTCTTTGTGTGTCACCATTTCTTCCACTGCAGCCCTCAGTGCCTCTGCCTCCGCTATGAAATTGCTTGTGTACTTACCAGTAGCAAATGACAGTGTTATTTGTCTGCCATTTGGTAGGTTCAGGAATGCTCCTGCCCCTCTGTTCTGTGTAGTGTTTGTTACAGAACCGTCGGTGTATGCATGGGTCCAGTCCATGCTTGGGTAGCTTTTCGATATAAAGCTTAGGGTAGTATCTCTCCTTTCTTTTTCAGTCTGGCAGTTTTTGTTTCCAATACCTGGTATATTTTCTACCACCTCTGGAAATATATCCTGCCTCCAGGTAGGTTTTCGTACAGTAGTGATGGGTTTTGGTGTTGTTAGTGCGTTTATGGGATCTTCGTGCATCTTTGCTTTGTGACAGTGCACAAAGAAGAACAAGAAAAAAGAATACAGAGAAAGAAGAAGAAAGAAGGATTACTAAGGAAGATTAAGGAAGAAGAAGGAGGGGTGGAGGATTTGGAGACGAAGACGAAAAAGACGAAGAAGAAGAAGAAGATGAAGAAGAAGTCGAAGAAGAATAAGAAGATGAAGAAGAAGAAAAAGAAAAGAAAAAAAGGAGAAGAAAAAGGCAAATAAGATGACGAAGACGAAGAAGAAGAAAAATAAGAAGAAGAAGAAGAAGAAGAAACGGTTTTTACATTTCAGGTGAGATATTTTAACCCGATAATTACCTAAATATATATATAATATTAATCCTTGTCCTGGTTTGTTATGTGCTTTAATTCGTGATAGTTGTCCCTGACGAAGTTCTTCTGGCCGTAACATATCCTTCATTTCGTTTATTATCTTGCGCTGCATCTGGGACATACTTGTTTACGTTAACTTGTTACCTTCAGCACAGCCGTTGCTACGGTTTATGTGTACCAAATTGTTTGGTTGGTAACGACGGCTGGTAGTTAAGTTCTACATATGATCGTTTCCCGTTTTGGCTGTGCAACAACAATAGACACATAGATTTATAACAGAGGTGTTCTTCTTCTTTTTCGTACGCTGTCAGACGTCAGCCTGTATTTTTTCGAAAAAAGCAGCGGTCATCCTGAGGCTGTCGACACTGCCATAGAGCTTGTCTAGTGTTGCCACTGGTGATGGCCACATCTGCTTTCTCTGATCCTCGTATAACGGGCAGTTGTGCAGCAAATGTTCAGCGGTTATTTTCCCGGTACCACACCAGCATTCGTCAGTGCCACCTATCTTCAATTTATTGAATAGGTGGTACCTCAGTCTATTGTGGACTGTGCGAAGTCTGAAGACCACGACCTGCTCTCTTCTGTTCAACTGGTAATAAGCATCGTTTTTTGTGTAGCCAGTATGTTATAACAGAGGTGTTCAACTTTTTAAAGTAACAAGCCAAAAGATCAATTTTACTGGCACAAGTGGCAGAACAAAGAAGTTCATTTTAAAAAATATGATGAAAATGCATGTATGTATATTTTAAGTATGAGTGTCAATGTGGTGTGTCGATCAATGTCAGGTACTGTATCCCCAAATAGCAGTGTCATCTATGAGACTAACTTTCCCTTCCATGGGGCAGTGAAGCGCAATACAGGACGCATATGTCCCATAGCCTCTCCTGCCCAAGTCTACCTCACGTACACGGGTTGGACCTTGTTATGTCCAGATTAACCATTCAGTGATAAAGAATTCCAGCTTTAAGTTTAAAAAAACGCAATATCGAATGTCCAGTCCAGATTGAAGTAGTTTTCTGAGTGTAAAAAAAAATATGAAGCAATATCCCATATATGATTCATAAAAACACCATATGACACACGAAAACACCATAAATGTGGCATGAAAACACAATATATGATATATGAAAATATCATTATGATACATGAAAATACCATATACTTGTCAATTACAAGAAAACACCATATATGTGGCATGAAAACACCATAAATGAGAAATGAAAACACCATATATGTGGCATGTAAACACCATATATGTAGCATGAAAACGCCATATATGATACATGAAAACCATATATGAAACATCAAAACGCCATAAATGATACATGAAAACACCGTATATAATACATGAAAACAATATATTTAATACACACAAAATTAATATTTCTTTTACTTGGAGAACACTGAAAGACGATGCCAGTAATTGTACACATAATTAAGTTACAGGGCCGTGTGTTACAGGAGTGCTCAATGAAAAACAGAGAAGTGTCAAGTCTAAGATGCGAGTAATGAAGGGTGGCATCAGACTTGCTACTCCATGCTGCGTTAACTAAGAAAGAGGAGGCGAATCCCTGTAGACCCTATGGAAGAAAAAGAAGAACTCAGATCACTAATTTACTATTTATATAATCACCTACACCTGTGAAAATAGTTAAGATTAGGACCAACCAATGTTCCCAAGGGTTCAATTCAATATTTATGTAAGGGGAACAAGCAACAGGGGGATGATATGGGGTTGTCATGACACTCCCAGCACCCACACACAAAAGATCCCATCCTCCGGTGTTTAAAAATGTTGAATCACCGAGTCCAAGTTCACTTTGTCTCCACCACCTTGTGGTAATGAAGATATTTCCTTTATGGATAGTAGACGCCACACAAATACTACAGAATGGTTTCAATACTTGACATTTTAAGTCACACAAATACTGCAAAATGGTTTTAACACAGTTTAAATCCTTTCAATGTAATATAATGACACAGAACAACGAAACAATACCCCATATCTGACTACAACAAAGAATAATATATAATCCATTTCTCAGACCTCAGAACATCGAAAGAATAGGCAGATCTACCGCAGTTTAACTGGATTTGGTTCAAATGTCACTGTATTAAGGTAGTGAAATTAAGTATGTAAAGTGTAATTGAAGATAAGTTAATTATAAAGCACAAATAACGTACTAGCAGTAATAATGGTCGCATAGACAAGCTGTGTTACACCAGGAAAATACAAAACAAACAGGAAGGAAAGTTCAGTTACAGAAACTTTGAAACTGAATTCCGTACCTTTATTTGGTGGTCTAGTAGCGATAATGAGTGATGATAAGTGTTACAGAGTTAGAACACAAAATTTATGTACGAAACGTGTCTCTATCGGATGCGCAGACGTGATAACAAGATGGATATTTTGAAAACCAAAAACATATGTTGATATTAAAGAAATACATAAACATGTTCAAAACTCACTCTCAATAGAAACCAAACAATATAACTATATATTTGCTATATTGAAACCCACATAGGGAGGAGAACATCGAAGCGGCACACGATACTAGCAAAGGACAGTGGACGAAATAACATGACAAATGGATGCTCATTTTTAAGATCAGAAAAGACTATTCAAAATAGGAGTTTGTGGAGATTGATTGTTACAGCCTTGTCATTCAACTGAATCTAAAGTGAAGTTAGAATATATTTAGAAAATGAATGAACACTCTAAAGATTGATGAACAAAGTTGTAATGGGTATTTTGAAGACAAATAATTTTTAATGACCTAGAAAACATAAACGTTAGAAAAAATATGAAAGAAGAGAAGTGATACGATATTATAAATCGAACCACGGACTACTGGGTTGCCGAAGTCGCCATGCTGCAAATAAAAAATCGTATGGCATCGATATTATTGTTGGGTTAAGAATTACCCAATACTCTAACTCAGACCTTTCCTGCAACGATAGTGCAGTGGACGTACTTTGTAACTACGGACCTCTGGGTTGCCGAAGTCGCCACGATGCAAAAAATAAGGACATGACGTCGATATTATTGTTGGGTTAAGTTTACCCAATACTCTAACTCAGACCTTTCATGCAGGGCTAGCACAGTAGACGTACTTTTGTTTTCCCCAGTAAATAATTCGAGATCCACACATTGACCGGGCAAATTCTCCCTTTTACTTTTCTGTATCCTAGGCAACAAGTCAGTTATCATGTTTCCAATGTTCAGTAACGTGTACTGCATTGTCATTCTCCCTCAATATGACATCCATATTGTATGTTTCCAGAATGTTTGGGAAGATCATCAGGTGGTCTGGGTCGTCTGTTGCCCCACCTCTGGTCTTGTGTTACTCCATATTCGCATGTTTTATTATCCATGTATCCCATCTTTTCAGGTTTTTCCTTCATCGTGATACACCAGTTCGAAGTCTATTTTGCGACTTCCATGTTGCGTAGGGCAGGCAGGAGATGCGTAGGACAAAAGATGTCTAGGCGCAGGATCTTCCTGTAGCTCGATCAAGAGGACCTTGTGTCAGCTGTTTCCAACTTTTGAAGCGTCGTTTTCCTGGACTAGTCTGTAGGGACTGGGTTGATTGTAAGAAACTTCGTCTTGCGTCAAGATAAAAGATACAATTTGGTAAAATAAATAGATAAAGATCAATTATTGGAAACAATAAAATAAAAGTATAACACGTGTAAAAAAGAAAATAAACATGACACCGTCACGAGATCTCAAGACCTTTGCATATTGCCTAAGAAAGACAAAGAAAGCAAACTTCAAACACAATTTAGGACAAAAATAATTTACAGAAAAGCCAGTGTAAATAATACAACAAACAAGAAAACAATTTAAAACACAGGTATGGGGTAATACTTACTCTTAATAACACAATAAAAGCTAGAAGCGTAGTGATTGCATTTTTTTTTAAATTGTTTAATGCAGGTGACGCTCATACAAACAATTAAAATCAAAATATTTTTATGGAAAAACATTTTAAAATGTATGAAACTTGCAATAGGGTATTAAACGAACTAACTACCGAAGACCAAGTTCTGAAACAAATGCAAGTTTTCCTCAGAAAGTAACCCCGCACATCTTTTGTTTGCTAATCTCAGAATAAAGATAGCAAAGTGAAAATTGTATGTTTTCGTGAACGTAATTGCTGTCTTCCGATATGGCACTGCTAAATTAGTCTGTTAAAATGGCGTGTGTGTGTGACGCGCTAAACACGCAGCGAGATGTAATTCAACTCGTGATGGAGAAGAAATAAAGTGTGGGGAACATTCACAAAAATGTGTGTGCTGTATATGCAATACAGTCGATAAGAGCTTGTTAGACGCTGGATTCGGGAAGTTAAGGCTTCAGGAAGTGGGGAGACATAGCTGCATGATCGGCCTTGGTGTTCTTCCATAGGCACCGGCCATAACATGTTGCAGCGTGACCATGTCCTTATTCGTGAAAATCATCGCATCACAAGGCAACAATTGGGCTTGTAGCTTTCAGACAACAATGGAAGTGCGATGGCAACTATTTACGATCTTGGATATTTGAAGTCTCACAACTAACGACAAGCGTCAAAGGAACATGGCTACGTGAACATGAAACGAGCTGGCACAGGAAAGAGATGCATGTCCTTGTTTCGCACTGTCGCAAGGCCGAAGAAGTGGGCGGAGATTGTATGTGTGTGTGGGGGTGGGGGGTGTTGAGTGGGGGGGGGGCATGTGTAAAGGAAACATTTGTTTTCTGCTGCCTCTTCTTCTTCGTTCTCAAACTTCCGCTACCAAGTCATGAAAATGGCTTTACAAGTAGCAGGATATTGTCAGGAGAACGAATGCGTTGTTTTGTAGTTTACAGCTTGACTGCAATATTTGCACCTTTTGGTTCGACACAACCTACCTCAGCAGATATTTTAGCCAATCTGCCCTGTTGCAGCCTGTTATCCAGGATCACTGCGTGGAGGTGTAGAAGGGTCTTGTCAGCTCTGGTTCGCTGGCCCTGACGCTAGCAGTCTTGTATGGGTCGATGGCCGTTGAAGCTCATGCACTACTGAGTATCTTGATCCCAATGGATACATTCAGTTATATGTGAGTGAAATTAATAAATTGTGAATACATATTTTCAGGAAAAGAAATTGTGAGACTTTACTTTCGAAGGAGCCCTCGAATATACGGAAAAACCCTGTTATGAAAGTAAAAATCTTAAATACGAAACAAACACTATTATAAGGACAACATTGCAGACGGAAGTAAAGAAAATATCACTATTTTTAATGTGCATCATAAATTAAAAAGACCAGGAGAGGAAAAACAATTTGTGTAATTATTAAATCCTCCATGGACCACAAACAGATACCAGTATGACGTACGAAGAGTCAAAACGGTTTATCAAAGCCAGGTACATGACCAAATGGGAAACCGAACATACTGGTTACACCAAAAACGATGCCTATTACCAGTTGAACCGAAGAGAGCAGGTCGTTGTCTTCAGACTTCGCGCTGGCCACAACAGACTGAGGTACCACCTATTCAACAAATTGAAGATAGGGTGTACCGACGAATGCCCGTGCGGTACTGGTAAAATGACCACTGAACATCTGCTGCAGAACTGCCCGACATACGAGGATCAGAGAGAGCAGATGTGGCCATTGCCAGTGGAACTGCAAGACAAGCTCTATGGTAGTGGCGAGAGTCTCAGGATGACCGCCGCTTTTTTCGAAAAAATAATGGTTACTGTCTGACTGTGTACGCAGAAGAAGAAGAAGAAATCCTCCAAGGGCTTGTATCTTATACAGTATGCAGTTATTGCGCAGAGCACGTGAAATAAAAAAATTTCAGAACTAAAAACGATAGTATCTACAAAACAATTAATTCAAACAAAATATTAGTTAGCTGTACAGCAATCCACAGTTCAAATTAACTGCGATGTGTTTCACAAACAAAATAAAAAAGCAGCGTTACAAAATGTCCATATAACACGCACACAAAGAAACGAAACCAGAAAAGATAGCACAGTTCACACAGAATAAACAATTATAAATTGCATAATGATAGAAAGGAATAACAGGGAACACCAACATGGATCTAAACAACACAAGCATAGAAAACGAGGAGAAATGAAATGGTTAATATGGAAAAACCAAAGAGAATAGATAGAAAACGATATGGCCAAAATAAAATTAACTCACAAAAGGACAACGAAGAGATACTATGGAACTTTATAAAGCAACGTCATTTACATATGTCAGAAAGGTAGTAGGTAGTAAATAGAACAGAAGAAAAACTACAGGAAAAACATTGTCAATACAAATAGAGAAACAAATAAACAAACCGTAACGTAAATAGAAACAGTTACAAGCGAGTACCTAAAATAAGTTACCTTCAACAAACATGCCAAAGGAAGATGGAGCAGCAAACTCATCCAAAAAGCAATCATTCAACTCAAGAATTATTAATAACTATTAATATTTTTGCCAAACGAATAATGGGTGCCAACAAAAATAAAACGTATATAATAGAATATTAGAAGTGCCGATTAGAACCTTATTACTCAAATGGCACAGTACAATGTGTCTAAAATAGTCTGTGTAACACACGAAACACTTATCAAAGCCAACAACATGTTATGTAACCATTAGAAATGACAAAGGGAGGATAAGGTGAAGCGGCATCGTTTATAGTGCACCACTAAGATTTAAAAATAGTTGATTCGGAGAAGTTCTCAACAGAAAACTTACAGTGTATATCTATAACATATAGTGAAGGAACCAGAAGGCTTAACACAAATAAATGTATATAACCCAATACGTAAATTACAAATAAATGACATGACCTCAATAAATATCCCAGTGAACAATAAGACAATGATAGAAGAAGATTTAAATTCACACTACAGTGCATGGGGAGGAACGAAAATTGAAACAGCAAGTAAAGTCCTAACGGCTTCCTGTAACAGTAATAGCCTATTAACTATACTCGTACTTTTTGATGGATCAACGACAGCAATAAAGAAACTAACTCATGGAGCGGATATAAGATTTAGAACACCTAACTAAGCTGCAGCAAGATGTCGGGTATGACATATACTGATTAGTCCACCTGTCCATAGAAATTAACAACTGCGGTTCGTACACAATTTACAGATACTGTCCTGCAACCTGTAAAGTGATTTTGAAATGCATATGCGAAACCTTCTCATGAACAATTTGAAAAATATCAGATGTGACTCGAGAATATCCGACACTTGCGCCTATTTCGACTCGCATTGAATTTGGTACGACAACGGAGAGTAGATTAACATGTATGCCGAGGAAGGCTCGTATGGCATTGGTTGAGTGGACTTTATTATTGCCAGACGATACGCACCAAATGTTCTTTTAGTTGAGATTATCAGTTCCCAAATTGTTACAGTCCGGCTGCAGGTACATGGACAAAGTAACGCTCTCGTGGTCGTATGCGCTCCACAGCGGGGATGCTGATAACGATATCGATACATTAAATGAATGGCTGAAAGAACAGCTACATAATCTAGAGTACAAAATAGTGATCGTTGGACTTTAATGGCGAGGGTTGGGCGAAAAACGGTCAGACGAACGATACGTCGGTGACTACTCTGACGACACAAGAAATGCACGAGGTCCGTGTCATGCAAGTCGCAATGTTTGATGCAATCAAAAAGTTTCATATCATGAGAACTTTCTTCGACAAAACCATTTGGGAAATGTGGTCATGACACGTTCCAAACTGGGACACTAGGGCCCAACTTGGTTACACATTAAGTAATGATCTCAAATGTGTTACTAAAGTAGAGGTGCTGCAATAACTGATTATTGACACCGATCAAAGACCAATTACGGCAATTTCCTTCCTGAAAGGCAAATACAGGTACACACAATTCTTGATATATCTATATATATCTATCTATGTTCTTTGCGCGCCAAATACGGAGCATAAAGCAGAAACAAACGATCATCAGTTGGAACGGTGTGACGCCACTGTTTTTAGATCTTGTATGGTGCCGAGGCCCATAGTTGAGCCCTCTCGGATTATTCTTCTTCTTCTGTTTCCTTGGGTCTCACTTTTTTCCGAACGCCCTTTGATGTCCATTCGAGTGCTTGCAATGGAGGACGGTTGTTGTTCATTCTAAGGAAATGTCCGATGTATGTCCATCGTATTTTTCTGATCTGATGATCGTCGATATATATATATATTTGGTTTGTCTCTGTACTTATCGAGTCATTAATTATGAACTGGTACCAGAGTATATTTAATAATTTTCTTAAACATTTATTTTCAGAAATATTTAGTTTTTTTTCTAGCGCTTTTGTTGTCTTTCAGCTTTCACTTCCATATGCCAGGACTGATATTACTATTTAGTTGAATAGTCTGAGCTTGGTATGTTTGCTCAGTGTCGTTGATTTCCAGATGTTGGTGAGCTGATTAAAGGCACACGAGGCCAAAGCAATTCTAGTGGCAATTTTTTTCGTGGCATCTCCATCTTGTGTCATTTTGCTTGTCACCCGTATCTGTTATTGGGTCACCTGAATAATTGCATCAATGTTGAGGGAAAAAAAATAAACAAAATGCAGTCGAATTAAAGATATCACCCTAAGATTCATTGTAACCATACCCATTTGTTAATTTAAACTAAACTCAACCTTAATCAACTTTTACATTTTTTAAATGTTTTTTTCCCATTGTAACCAGAAACCGGCTCAAAGTCAGTGGACTCATCAATGACAATCGAACTGTGCGAGACCACCAAACAGAGACCTATCGCTCTCGAGTATGGAGGTCAGAGACTCCAACTGCATAGTAGTTGGAGATTTCAACAGCCACTCGGTGAGATGGGGATACTCTGACACAGACAGCAGAGGTGACGAAGTGGAAGATTGGGAGATAGATGCAAATCTCTCCCTAATCAATAGGCCGGAGGATAGCCCTAGCTTCTATTCAAGAACATGGCATACCACCTCGACTCCAGATTTGGCCTTCTCCACACAGGACATACACCATAAAATAGACCGCCAGGTGCTAAATCAACTGGCAGGTAGCGACCACAGGCCGATCAGGCTAACCATTGACATGGAAGTAGGCCCACAGGAAACAAAACCGCTCCCACGTTGGAATTACAAACGAGCCGACTGGGACAGATTTGCAATCCTGACAGATGGGCTGTGTGAAACCATCAACACACGAAACACCAAAATGAAGCCCATGGTAGAGAGCCTAAGCAAGGCAATAATGCAAGCCGCCACTGAAACCATCCCAAGAGGAGCTAGGAAAAACTATAAGCCCTACTGGAATAATGAGTTGCAGGAAGTGGAAGATGCAGTAACAAATGCTAGGAACATGGCAGAACGAGAAAAATCCATGGAGGCAAACATCGCCCTCAAAGCCGCCGCGGCGAAGTACAAACACACGCTCAAGCAAACAGCAAGAGAAAGCTGGAAAAATAAAACGGAAAGTCTAAATCTGGACAAAGAAGGGAACAAGCTATGGAAGCTAGTCAGAGCCATGAACGACGAAACCCCGTCAAATAAACAAATTACTATCAAGCAGGGCAAGAACTTGATCACAGGTAAGAAAGCCGCAAACGCCTTTGTCGATCACTATGCCAGAGCAAACCACATCGAGGTCCCTGCAGAAAAGCATACATACATTAGCGAAGAGCTAAAGGGGCACGAAAACATAAATACGGCTCCCGAAGAGCACATGATGGCCAAACTAACAATGCGCGAAATGGAAGAGGCTATGAGAATACTAAAGAAAAGGAAATCTCCCGGAAAAGACGGGATAACAAACGAAATGCTGATTGGGCTGGGCCAAACAGCGAAGAGGAAACTACTATCAGTCCTGAACCAAAGCTGGAAAAGGGGTATTGTACCCCAGGCATGGAAAGATGCAATACTGGTACCTGTACCAAAAACAGGAAAGGACAAAACAGATCCAAATGGATACAGGCCCATAAGCCTACTGAGCTGTGTCGGCAAGCTGATGGAACGGATGATAAACACCAGACTGATCTGGCATCTGGAAGAAAAACGAATACTAATTCCACAGCAAGCTGGCTTTAGACAGCACAGATCCACTGAGGACCAGGTCATCCTCATAGCCCAGGAGATAGAAGATGCCTACCAGGCACAGAAACACACAGTAGCTGATTGGGTGGATCTGGAAAAGGCATTTGACAAAGTCTGGAAGGATGGACTTAGAGTCAAGCTAAGAAGAAGTGATGTCTGTGGGAAGATGTACAAGTGGATCAACCACTACCTCAAACAAAGAACGGCCAGAGTCCAAGTACAAGGGCAGATGAGCAAAAAGGTGACACTCGAACAGGGAGTACCCCAAGGGGGAGTTTTGTCACCCACACTCTTCCTGGTATATATAAACGATATTACAGAGAATATACCAAGAAGAGTCCATAGCTCAATGTTTGCAGACGATCTGGCTATGTGGACCTCTGAAAAGAATCTCACCATAGCAAGAAATCGGATGCAGACGGCCCTAACATCGCTGGAAGAGTGGGCGAACTCATGGCTGGTCAAAATAAACGAGGAGAAAACCACGTGCACAATATTCTCGCTCTCATTAAAACCCCAAAGTACCAAATTAAGTCTAAATGGCAAAATCCTGCAGCCAAACGACAACCCAACCTATCTGGGAGTCACATTTGATCGGCGCATGACATGGAAAAGTCAGATCGAGAGAAACCGAATGAAAGCCAGAGAAAGAATGGCAATCATGAGGAAACTTGCTGGCACAAGCTGGGGAGCAGACGAAGGCATACTAAAGAAACTGTACACTGGAACAGTGAGACCAGTTCTCGAGTATGGCATTGCGGCATGGACAACAGCAGCGAAGACGAACTTCGATAAAGTTAACAAACTTCAAAACCAAGCCATGAGAATTATAACAGGTGGCATGAAGTCAACGCCAATTGTAGAACTTGAAAAGATCACAAAACTGCAATCCATGACCGATAGAAGAGACTGCAGAGCCCAGCTGCAGTCAGAGAAACTCCGAAGACTGACGGACCATCCAATGTACCAGAGACTAAACAATTTGGGAAACTAAAGCGGAGAAACTTTGCAGAAATAGACAAAGCAAAGATGCACGAAGATCCCACAAACGCACAAACACCAAAACCCATCACTACTGTACGAAAACCTACCTGGAGGCAGGATATATTTCCAGAGGTGGTAGAAAATATACCAGGTATTGCAAACAAAAACTGCCAGACTGAAAAAGAAAGGAGAGACACTACCCTAAGCTTCATAACGAAAAGCTACCCAAGCATGGACTGGACCCATGCATACACCGACGGTTCTGTAACAAACACTACACAGAACGGAGGGGCAGGAGCATTCCTGAACCTACCAAATGGCAGACAAATAACACTGTCATTCGCTACTGGTAAGTACACAAGCAATTCCAGAGCGGAGGCAGAGGCACTGAGGGCGGCAGTGGAAGAAATGGTGACAAACAGTGAAAATGAGAGCCATATAGTTCTGCTGACAGATGCTCTCGAAGTAGTCACAGCGCTAAAAAGCCAGAAAAACACTGAGCTTAATGACCTAAGAGCAGCACTCTGCAAACTGTGCCAGCAGTCAGCACCAAAAAGGGTAGTGGTACAGTGGGTCCCGTCACACTGCAACATCCAAGGCAACGAGGAGGCAGACAGACTGGCAAAAGAAGGTGCAAGACTACCACAAACAGATACCAGTATGACGTACGAAGAGTCAAAACGGCTTATCAAAGCCAGATACATGACCAAATGGGAAACCGAACATACTGGTTACACCAAAAACGATGCCTATTACCAGTTGAACCGAAGAGAGCAGGTCGTTGTCTTCAGACTTCGCACTGGCCACAACAGACTGAGGTACCACCTATTCAACAAATTGAAGATAGGGTGTACCGACGAATGCCCGTGCGGTACTGGTAAAATGACCACTGAACATCTGCTGCAGAACTGCCCGACATACGAGGATCAGAGAGAGAGCAGATGTGGCCATTGCCAGTGGAACTGCAAGACAAGCTCTATGGTAGTGGCGAGAGTCTCAGGATGACCGCCGCTTTTTTCGAAAAAATAATGGTTACTGTCTGACTGCGTACGCAGAAGAAGAAGAAGAAGAACTGTGCGAGATCAACAAGCTGACTAGACACACATTAAAAGATTATGAACAACAAAAGTTACATAACCTTATCAAAATTGCTGAGACAAGACAGAGTACGATCAAATGTCGAAAAATTAGTCAGACGACTGTTTAGGTCCCTGACAAAGGTCTGTGCGTGTGTTTCGTTTTGTAGCTTGGCGATGTTAAACCTATTCGCAGGCTTCCTTCTTCGATGACAACACATATGCTTCAAAGAAATGTTAAGCTTTGAGACAATTAGCCTCAGGCTTGTCCAGCACACAGTGTCACACATGGCCTTAGTCACACTCACGTCCAGTCTATCTCTCCGTCCAGTAATAACATAGTCGATGAGATGTCATTGCTTAAATCGAGGTTGATCCATTATGTGTTTTTTTTCGAGTGGGAAGACGAAACATGGTATTAGGGATAGAGTGGTCATGAAAGGCACAAAGGCTCATCTATAGTTGGCCATTACAGTTGCACTTGTCTATGCCGTGTGCTCCAAGTACTCTCCGTTCCCAGTAATGATGGCCAGAGCCGATTCTAGCATCGAAATCTCCAAGAATTACGAGCTTGGATTAGGAGACTGACAGAATGAGAGTCGGAAAGCTCTCGCAGAGGATAACTATATATATATATATATATATATATATATATATATATATATACAGAGAGAGAGAGAGAGAGAGAGAGAGAGAAAGGGAGAGAGAGAGAGAGAGAGAAAGGGAGAGAGAGAGAGTGGAGTGATATCCTTGGTTAACGGATAACATCTTATAAATAGCTATGTTTCCTAGTTCTCCATATAAATAACAATTTCAAATGATCACAAACAGTATGATCTACTCTCGTCTATTTAAAGTACAAAATATATGTGTTTTAGTAGTATTCTATGTAGCTATCTTTCATACGTGGACTTGTTTTAGCGGTATTTTATTTAGTTACTTATTTTCTATGTGGTTGTGTTTTAGTGGTATTCTATGTAGTTATCTATCTTTTATACGTGGACTTGTTTTAGCGGTATTTTATTTAGTTATTTATTTTCTATGTGGTTGTGTTTTAGTGGTATTCTATGTAGTTGTCTATCTTTTATACATGGACTTATTTTAGCGGTATTTTATTTAGTTATTTATTTTCTATGCGGTTGTGTTTTAGTGGTATTCTATGTAGTTGTCTATCTTTTATACGTGGACTTATTTTAGCGGTATTTTATTTAGTTATTTATTTTCTATGCGGTTGTGTTTTAGTGGTATTCTATGTAGTTGTCTATCTTTTATACATGGACTTATTTTAGCGGTATTTTATTTAGTTATTTATTTTCTATGCGGTTGTGTTTTAGTGGTATTCTATGTAGTTATCTATCTTTTATACATGGACTTATTTTAGCGGTATTTTATTTAGTTATTTATTTTCTATGCGGTTGTGTTTTAGTGGTATTCTATGTAGTTATCTATCTTTTATACATGGACTTATTTTAGCGGTATTTTATTTAGTTATTTATTTTCTATGCGGTTGTGTTTTAGTGGTATTCTATGTAGTTATCTATCTTTTATACATGGACTTATTTTAGCGGTATTTTATTTAGTTATTTATTTTCTATGCGGTTGTGTTTTAGTGGTATTCTATGTAGTTAACTTTCTTTTCTATTTGGATGTGTTGAATTACTCTACTCATCCTCCAATTCCGCTCATAAAAACCCACAAAAACTAACAAAGTAGAAGTCCTTTACCTATTAAATATATATTAGTATATTCGTTTCCACCGAGTCAGTCAGTCAGTTTCTCTCTCTCTCTCTCTCTCTCTCTCTCTCTCTCTCTCTCTCGTATTGCCTTTCCGTTTTCTGTCTCATCCGACGTCAAAAAAAAAACTATAACGGAGAAGGTCTGAACCTCACACGGTTATGACAACTGGTAGAGCCAACACACGGCAGTGAAAGCACTACACCACATCACAAACATACATATACACACACTCACACGCACGCACACGCACGCACACACACACACACTTATACGTCCCGGTATAACATAAGAGACTGTCTGTGGTTGAAAGGGCAGTACCTTCGCAAAAACAATGTAAGGTCAATTTTCAACTAACAACAAATCCAACGATACATTATTAAAGCACATACTTGAACTTCGCCCATGAGAATCAAGTTGATTTGATCTACTCTCCTATTGCCCCCAACCTGATGTTTTTAGGCTTCCCCGCTTTTCTTTGTCATGTGGGTTGCAACACAACGTGTGCCGGGCTATAATGTTGGTTTTATTTTCTTGAGACAGTGATATTTTCATCTTTACTTCATCTCCTTATATCAAATGCACATGAGCATTGTCGCTTTCTTTGCCACTAGTCTGTTTTTATTATTAGGCCAAATTATCTTGACAAGAAGAACGAAAGGCGTCTGTTGGCAAGTCCTACAGCTTGGATGTGGCACTCTTTACTATATGTCATCTTTCTAAAACAAGCGGTTGAACTGATTTTCCTTTACATGAATGTTGACATTTTAATCTGACGAATTACATGTGAAAATCCTGCGGAGTTGCATATTGGGTGAAGAGAAATTAAATAAGATCTGGTTTTTTAAGTCAGAAATGTTGTATTGACTAAATTTTGTTTCCTATTAGGCTCTGAGAAAGCTTGAAGATGATAGGATATCTGCGACAGGACTAGATGAAAGCCGTGACAAGGGAAAACGGACTGTTTTCGGAGAGTACCGTGGAAAAGGTTGGCGTTTCTTCTCCCAGCCCTCATCATCTTGCGCTGCAAAGGTAGGAATAGTATAGTGTTACAAAGGTAGGAATAGTATAGTGTTGCAAAGATAGGAATAGTATAGTGTTACAAAGGTAGGAATAGTATAGTGTTACAAAGGTAGGAATAGTATAGTGTTACAAAGGTAGGAATAGTATAGTGTTGCAAAGGTAGGAATAGTATAGTGTTACAAAGGTAGGAATAGTATAGTGTTACAAAGGTAGGAATAGTATAGTGTTGCAAAGGTAGGAATAGTATAGTGTTACAAAGGTAGGAATAGTATAGTGTTACAAAGGTAAGAATAGTATAGTGTTACAAAGGTAGGAATAGTATAGTGTTACAAAGGTAGGAATAGTATAGTGTTGCAAAGGTAGGAATAGTATAGTGTTGCAAAGGTAGGAATAGTATAGTGTTACAAAGGTAGGAATAGTATAGTGTTACAAAGGTAGGAATATTATAGTGTTACAAAGGTAGGAATAGTATAGTGTTACAAAGGTAGGAATAGTATAGTGTTACAAAGGTAGGAATAGTATAGTGCTGCAAAGGTAGGAATAGTATAGTGTTGCAAAGGTAGGAATAGTATAGTGCTGCAAACGTAGGAATAGTATAGTGCTGCAAAGGTAGGAATAGTATAGTGTTACAAAGGTAGGAATAGTATAGTGTTACAAAGGTAGGAATAGTATAGTGTTACAAAGGTAAGAATAGTATAGTGTTGCAAAGGTAGGAATAGTATAGTGTTGCAAAGGTAGGAATAGTATAGTGCTGCAAAGGTAGGAATAGTATAGTGTTGCAAAGGTAGAAAAGTATAGTGCTGCAAAGGTAGGAATAGTATAGTGCTGGAAAGGTAGGAACAGTATAGTGCTGTAAAGGTCATTATGATGTAGCATGTCCTTTATAGAACATCGCTCCCATCACAGTCTGTCTGAAAGAAATTATTTGCCTTCAAAAACTCCAGTCTCCGTCATATACCCAGGCATTCCTGGGTATCTTGGTACCATAATCTTCTTGGTCTACCCCTGTCTCTTTTGCCTGGCACCATACCTTCCATCACTGTTCTCTAAAGGCCGTTGTGTCTGTTGATGTGACCAAAGTATATACATTTTCTGGTCATAATGGAGTTGATAAACCAGTTCTTATCTATGCTCAACTCTTGCCGAATGTCTACATTTGTCTTTTTCTCTGTCCATGTAATTCTGAGGATCTTTTTATAACATTTTGACTCGAAGGATTCGATTCTTTGTCTAGAAGTTTTGGTAATTGTCCATGATTCGCAGCCATAAGCTGCCACAGAAATAACACTGACTCTCAAGACTCACTTTTTTCGTTTTGTGGGTGCTGTGCCATAATTTGTTCAGGCTGTTCGGTCTCTGCATTGGTATGGCTATTCTTCTTCTGATTTTTTTCGAGCAGTCGCCATTCTTGTCAATTCTGGAGCTTAGACATTCAAAATGCGTGACCTGATCTATTTCCTCACTACCTACTGTAAATTTATGTTGACATTGTATTCTGTTGGTGATCATTATCTTTGTTTTCTTTATGTTTATAAACATGTTTTGATCTTTACTGTGTCCATTTACAGCTAAAATTAGCTGCTCTAGCCCTTCTGCACTTCTTGATAGTATTAATGTGTCGCCTGCGTATCATAACTCTGGAATCTCGTACTCCTCAATCGTAAATGCATCAAAACTTTCAATGTTCTGATCTTCTCTAACATTTCTCATTTTACATTCCGTATATATGTTATATAGTTAAGGTGAGAGCATACATCCCTGTTTTGCTTCCTTTTGTACTGCGAACCAATGTGATGTTTTCATAGTTACTCGGACAGCGGCTCGTTAATCTTGGTATAATGTTTCAATGAGATATATAAAGTGCACAGGAAACCCAATTTCCTTCATGATGTTCCACAGATTTTGATGTTTTACCACACCGAAGGCCGTGGTGTAATCAATGAAACATGTGTACAGGTCTACATTAAACTGTATACATTTTTCGTAGATATTTTTCATATTGAATATGTGGTCCCTGGTCCCTCTGTCTTTCTTAAGACCTGCTTGGACTTTGTAAAGGTATGAATAGTATAGTGCTGCACAGGTAGGAATAGTATAGTTCTGCAAGGGTAGAATAGTATAGTGCTGCAAAGGTAGAATAGTATAGTCCTGCAATGGTAGGAATAGTACAGTGCTGCAAAGTTACAAATAGTATAGTGTTGCAAAGGTATAAATAGTATAGTGCTGCAAAGGTAGAAACAGAATTTTGCTGCAAAGGTAAAAATAGAATAGTGCTGCAAAGGTAAAAATAGAATAGTGCTGCAAAGGTAAAAATAGAATAGTGCTGCAAAGGTAAAAATAGAAAAGTGCTGCAAAGAGACACAAAAAAAGTGAGAGACCGGAAAAAGGAGAGAGACGGGAAAAGATAGAGACATGGAAAGAGATAGACCGGGAAAAATAGATGACAGGGAAAGAGAAACAAGGATAGAGAGAGAGACAGAGGGGAGGTAGAGAGATCCATGGAAAGAGAGAAGGGAAAGAGAGACGTGAAATGAGAGGAGACATGGAAAGAGAGTAGACAGGGAAAGAGAGAGGACAGGAAAAGAGAGCAAACATTAAAAGAGAGGGAACATGTCAAGAAAGAGACAGGGAAAAAAGATGACTGGGAAAGAAAGAGGAAGGGAACGAGAGAGGACATGGAAAAAGAGAGGACAGGGAATAAGAGAAGAGAGAGAGAAGTGTAAATCAGTAGAACTATATATTGAAACTTCCATTTCAATTTGTTTAACCGACACACTATCTTGTTTTTGTCTTCAGACCTATTCCTACGTGTCCCTTGTGATCATCTTTGTGAGTATTTTCTCATTTTGTGCACAAACACACGAAATCTTCAAAGTCACAGAACCGGTCACAGATCTCAATGCCACAGCTGTTTCACAGACAGAGATGGAGATCGCCGTCTTACGTTCAGCTACGACGTACACTAGTGTTCCACTGGAGGACATCTATTCAGGGACTCCGGGTTCCCATGGTTCTACAGATGGAGAACCAGACGCAGGTACAGACTGTCAGAGAATGAGTGAGTGAGTGAATGAGTGTGAGTGTGAGTAAATGAGTCAATGAGTGTGGGTGAGTGAGTGAAAGTGTGAGTGAGTGAGTGACGTGTGAGGGAGGAAGTGAATGAGTGAGGGAATAAGTGAGTGAGTGAATGCATGAGTGAATGAATGTGAATGAGTGAGTGAGTGAATGAGTGTGAATGAGTGTGAATGAGTGAGTGAGTGAATGAGTGAGTGAATGAGTGTGAGAGTGAGTGAGTGAATGAGTGTGAGTGAGTGAGTGAAGTGTGTGTGAGTGAGTGAATGAGTGTGAGTGAATGAGTGAGTGAATGAGTGAGTGAGTGAATGAGTGTGAGTGAGTGAGTGGGTGAGTGAATGAGTGTGAGTGAGTGAGTGAGTGTGAGTGAGTGAGTGAGTGAGTGAGTGAGTGAGTGAGTGTGAGAGTGAGTGAGTGAGTGAGTGAGTGAGTGAGTGAGAGGAGGGAAGGAGATACGCGTGGGTGGAATTGAGAATAAAAATGAAGTAAAGATGAGATGAAATTGCACTAAACAACTTGATTACATAAAAGCCACACATAATTTTAAAGCAACTTACATTACAATATGTGTTTATCTATTTTTGCAAATCTGACCGACTTTCTAGCACGGTCGTGTTGACCTCCACTGCAGTCATCGCGTAAGCCGTGACTTCTATCGCGAGGCGTAGATTACCCACTCATGTGTCCCTCCCTGGTCATTCGTGTGCCTGGACACGTTTGACCTGTGTAGAAGTGTCCGGTCACTGCTAATCGCAAAGATCGAAATCGGGCTAGACTGAAACCGACACTTTCTAACACTATATACAGCCTCATACAAACTGATGGCATGCAGAAACACAGACAGTTCATGTCACTAAGTGGAATCATTGCAAGGCTGGGCAGAAACACAGGCAGATCATGCCACCAATAGTGTCATTGCAAGGCTGGGCAGAAACACTCGCCAATAAGCTGTCGAGTCTGAGAAGTCCACGGTCAAACTGCACTTAAGGTTGGTACCGGGACTCATATAAACATAACATTTCTCAGGGATACACTACGACTGTTCCACTTTGCTGATCACAGAACGGGGATCTTATCTTAGGACTTCTTTGTTAGAATTGTGTGTGTTATCTCTAACGTTTCATTTACAAATACATATATACGCATGTATGTAGAAATGTATATATGCATGTGTGAACGTGGTGAGGGAAAGTGCGTAGCTCCTAATTGGGCTACGGTGAACCTGGTAGACCTATCGTAAAAAGCGACGAAGTAGGACTGGGAGTGAGGCTGGCTACCTCACCCTGTAGAAACATTAAGCAACCGAAACCTCAACAGATATAGACCAGTCAAGTAATACAAGACATCATTTTTCTTCTAAAAAGACCACGTCCAAGTTTGCTACCTGGAATGTACGTGCAATATATGAAAAAAAGGATATTCAATGCAAGTGGCGGACTAAATGCGCAACTACGGTATCGACACCTTTGGCCTGGCAGAGGCAAGGTGGTTAGGAGTGAAGAAGGTTTAACTAGACACGGGGGAACTAATACTTTCAGCGGGGCACACTGAAGAGGGCGCACACCATAGCGATGGCGTTGACCTTAATCTTTCCACAGAAGCTCAAAAAGCGTTTATCGAATGAGAAGCCTTAGGACCCAGATTAATACTAGTCACTTTCAAAACTGCCACCAAAAACAAAGAATAAGAGTCAACATTATCCAATGATACACTTCAATAACTGTCAAAGACGAAGCAGTAAAGATGGAAATTTACACCAGCCTTCAAAGAGTGATAGATAGCAGAAAAAAGAGTGGCATCACGATTTCAATGGGGGGACCTAAATGGAAAGGTTGGGAATGCTAATATCCGTTTTGAAAAGATGATGAGCTCCTCCATTGTTTTTCGCGATACCTGTTTAACTGGAAGGCTTAGAAAGTAAACCCTGAGGAAAAATCTGCATCCTGTGCCATCTCCAGTAGAAGTGATAAAATCTTGCCACTGGCCAAAGGTAGCTCAGGACCAGAGAGTGAGGTTGACAAAAGGCACAGTTACTTCCTCACTGTAATCCAAATCACCGGGGAAGTCACCGATTTCAGCGGATACAACAAGAGAAAAGACTGTCCACACGGCTGAACAAGGAGTGGTCTTCATCACATGTGATGGGCGAACATCACACACATAAGATAATCAACGGAAAGGATATATTTAGACTGGCAATTTTTTTTAAACACAACCACCTACAAGAACAAGAGAGCAGAGCTATAAATTAACTACAGAAAGGTCCAGATTAGATATAAGGAAATATTTTTTTTGTCAGAGAGTAGTGAATGCTTGGAATGCATTGCCACAGGAAGTAGGCTGGGGGCTGGGACAATTAATGCATTCAAGAATAGATTGAATGCGCATAGTTTTTAGAGCAAGAAAATGTAAAATAAACTCGTTATATACAGACTGCGCAGTCTTCTAAACCAGTATACAAATGTTACATTTTAAGTTAGATACACTTATCCCTAAGTGTCTTTCAACAAAATACATAATTAATCTTTTTTAACATGTTAATTCCTCTTATAAAACATTACTGCATTCTCCTCCACCACAGATATCAGAGAAGTTCCACACCCTGCCCTCTACTTCCTGGATATAGCCTGCTTCTTCTACTTCGTCCTTGAATTGTTCTTGCGCTGCCTGGTCTCGCCAACGAAATACAGGTTCGTGACTCGCCCAATGACGATCGTTGAATGCACCGCCTTGTTACCAGATCTGATCGATATGATGGTGAGGGTTATCAGCTCCTCACCCGCAGAATATCATAGGGTGTCCAGTAAAATCGATTTCCTGAAGGTATTAAGGGTGTTCCGAATCTTTCGACTAATGAAACACATCCCAGGTCTATGGATACTTTTCTATACTCTCAAGGCTAGTGTCAGGGTAAGTGTGTATGTACCTTTTCATGTTGAAATGAACAGTAACGCAAATTATAGTTTGAACCTTTGTTCAAATATATTCTTGCAAAAATGTACATAAGTATTCGTTAATTTTACTTCGTCACATATTCCACACGAAATGATACGTTACGGAAAACACGCTTTCGTCATGGACATATGGCATCACATATAACTAACACATTTCAGATATTTTTTTATTAAAGTGCGTACACATTTGTCCTTGTCCTAAAGAGAAACGATTAGGCTTTAGGCTGAAAATGTTTAAAAAATTGTGATAGGAGCACATATCTAAAATAATTTTGTCTACGGGGATACGTTTACTGTTTGGGTTTACGTTTGTAGATAGGAAAGTTAGGAAGTAATTGAGTCAATAAATATGTCTGGACCAAAATCGACATATATTCCATAGTCGCAAGTGTTGAATGACGAAAGACTAAGGAAGGTGTAACACACTTTTTAGGGTGTCCCGCTGGTCTAGTGCCTTAACTCACCTATCTGTAGTGACAAGTCGCTTCTGTCACATGGAAGTTGGTGATCGAATTCCGCTGTCATGAACAAACATTCCTATGTTCACTTAATGACTATGGGACAGTAAGAATAATATAGACAGAGAGTCGACAAAAAAGGAGGTTGGGGGGGGGGGGGGTGATTAAAGATAATATAAGACCTGAGCAAAAGATATGAAATTACTTTTAGCTTTGTTTTTGTTTTTGTTTGTTTTTTTGTTTTTTTTGTTTTTTTGTGTTTTTTTTTGGCTATTTCCTTGAGGAAAATGTTGATGCAAAAATTATCTACAATTATTCAAATATTATCAAAGAATATAATTGGAGGACTGCGCAGATTAGAGAGACTGAATGTGTATGATAAGATGTGAAACTCTCGCAAAGAAGCAGACAAATATTAGTGGAACACGGCGAGAGGATAACACGCTGGCGTTGCATAAGACACACACATTAAGGAAACCATTTACAGCTTTACAAGTCAAATATTTATTCTAGAATCACCTAGATAAGAGAATCAGAGGCAGTCAAAACAACACATGGAGATGAGAACAGAACTCGAGAAAAACAAATGAAACAGGAAAGCCGTGGACAGAGCAGGAACGGATGACCTATTACAGGAGAAATGGTTCTTTATATGTTAGGCATATGCTTCACAGGAAGCTGAAAGGTTTTGATTGATTGATACATAAAACTACAATGGATTTCTGTTTCCAACTTAGTATATTTTATTTTCATGATACAGACTGATGAATGTGATTAATGCTAGGAAAGGTTTATTGCACAGAATGAAGAATTCGAGGACAGTGTGCACGTCTTAACGTTTTCATATAAATTAAAGTTGTATGGGAACTGTACCAAGCTGAACTGAGTAGAGCTTGGACGCTGTACTAAAGATAGCCTCAACCCGAGAACAGTGGAGCAAGTTTGTTGGTGTCATCAGTCATAACACTCACTGACTAATTAGGCAATCATTTGTCAATGATCCAGGAAAGAAGAGTTGTATTCGTGACCTAGATAATGGCGTGGCCCAACAGTAGGCACTGCAGTCAGGAATGAAATGATTGAGACATCGTTTTACAATCTTAGCTTTTTTGGTGGGTGGTCAATTCATTTCCTCGCTACCTGTGTCGGGCCATAGCTATCGTATATCAATTTACAGCTGGGCATACTGGAACGTGTGGACTATTGGAATTAAACCTGGTACCTTTGATGTTATATGCCAGCGCACTAACCAATCTACTACTCAGGAACTCGAACTAGTACTGTTTGCCAGTTCAGTTGTTAATATTTTCCCGTGTCATGATGTTCAACCGTCCAGCATCTTCTTTATCAGTCTTCTTCTGTCGTTCCTTCCTTCAATCTTGTCAAAAATCACTATGTGTTCAGCCCGTCTTTGAACATAGCTCTTTCTGAAGACTAGCTTTCATATAGACTTTGCCTAGCGTTCCCTTCTGCAAACAATGACATAATCAACCAGGTGCCAGTGATTTGACCATTGGTGAATATCCAAGTGGTTTTATTGCGGTCAGGGACACGAAACACTGTATTGGTAATCAGAAGTTCGTTCGACGCACAGGTCTTCAAGAGTAGGTGTCCGTTACTATTGCAGCTACCGATTCCATTCCTGCCAATCACCCAAGCTCATGAAACAAAGTCAGCACCCACTTGAGCATTGAAGTCACTCTGAATGCTCAACTTATTTTTCTTTGGTTCAGCGTCGATTAGTGCCTGCAAATCATGGTAGATCTTTTCTTTGGTGTCTTCCGAGTTACTCATAGTTGGGGCATATGCACTGACGATGGGGGCTTATTTATTTCCGGTCAATGTGATTCTCAGTACTATTAAACGGTCATTAATACCATTTAGAGCACTGGCGAGACCACTGAGCTTGATTTTATAGCGAAGCCAACACCCGACTCACGCCGGTCTGACTTCACGTCCTTTCCAGAAAAAGATATAGCAGGCTTCAATTGATGTAAATTGGTCCTCTTCTGCCCAGCGAGTCTCACTTAGAGCTGCTAGATCTATTCTGTATCTGTCAAGGTCATTTGCAATTAGAGCCTTTTAGCTTCTGTCCGATCCATGAAGGTGCAAATATTCCATGCACCAAATATCAAGAGCACTCTTTTTGTTCCTTTCATCTAAGACAGTTGCGTTCGTAAAAGTTCGTAACAAAGTTACTTGCGCGTGAATGTGATTATAGTGAAGGTGATTTGCGTACGTCAGCCTCCTTCTCTCGCCCTCGGCTACCCTTATTCAGTGGTAATACATGGCAACTACGACTGAGGGCAGAAAAGTATGCAGATTTTTCTTAGAGCTTTCTCCCGAAACCTTTCCAACGACCAGGCATACCACATGGCAGTGGGGTCAGACATGGAGCCGCTGAGGTCACTGACCTCTACCCATGGGAATATACATACAAAGGTCGGCATGCCTGAAACCAACAGGAGACAGCAGGTGCATTCCGAACATATTATGATGATGTATGCGAATTAGAGACAGATTTAGAAGTTGTGCTAGTGGGCGCGCACTAAACATCAATATTCCGTGACCGAAATTCATAAAGGTGAAGACCAATCCATTCCTAGCGACCAACCTCACTTAGCCTCAACTCAATCTTCAGTGCCGCAATCGCATTATGGACTGAGTCACGCTTTTGCCACACTGTGTTGATAACAATGTGACTGAATGAAGAACAGTATTATCAGAAAGTTCATCACCGTATACGCAAACGAATATTATCCTTTGGATTTTGTCGTTCTGTGTCTGATGGTAGCGGCTTGACGGTCGTTGATAGCCTTGAACTAGCAAACTGTTGGTCAGGGAAGTCCCTAGGTCAGATTGACCTTAACTTAACTTAACGTCTTTATACTGGCTTAGAAGACTCTGCAGAGTCTGTATACAACCAGTTCCAATTACATCACCTTGCTCTAGAAGCTGTACGCATCCAATCTATTCTTAAATGCATTAACCGTCCCAGCCTCCACCACCTCATTTGGCAATGCATTCCAAACATTCACAACTCTCTGGCTAAAAAAAATACTTCCTAATATCTAATCTGGACCTCTCCTTAGTCAACTTGTAGCTGTGCCCTCTTGTTCTTGTTGGTGGTTGTATTTTTAAAAACTTGTTATAGTCTACTTTATTCATTCCTCTGATCATCTTATACACCTGTATTAAGTCACCACGAATGCTTCTCTTTTCTAGACACTGTAAGCCGGTTCTTTTTAATCTTTCCTCATAACTGTAATTCTGGAATCCCACTATCAGCTTTGTCGCTCTTTTTTGTATTCTCTCCAGCATGGTTATATCCCCTCTCTGATAAGGACTCCACACCTGTACACAGTACTCCAATCTAGGTCTAACTAATGCTTTATACAGTTTGACTATCACCTCCTTGCTCCTATGGTTAATTTTTATTTTTATCATCCCTAACATTGCATTTGCCTTTTTCACTGCTACCCGAACTTGCTCCCTCGCCTTACATGTATGATCTATTATAACCCCTAAGTCCCTTTCTTTATCTATCTTTCTAATATTGTTCTCTCCCATTCTGTAATTATGTTCCATATTGGATCTACCCATGTGCATTACTATACAGTTATCTACATTAAACTCCATTTGCCAGATTACAGACCATTCTCGAATTTTATCTAAATCCGACCTCAATATATCCACTTCTGCTTTATATGAGACACTACTGCATAGTTTTGTGTCATCAGCAAATTTTGCAATAATGGATCCAATTCCTATGTCCAAATTATTTATATATATCAAGAATAAACTTGCTCCCAGAACCGAGCCATGTGGCACTCCACTTTTCACTTCACACCACTCAGAGTACTCCTTATTTATACCAATATTTTGCCTTCTTTCCGTTAACCAATTTTCAATCCATTTGGCAACTTCGAAATAATCTTTGATGAGGTACTCTATCAAAGGCCTTTGCAAAATGTTAGATAAATAACGTCCACTGGCTCCCCTTTATCTAACATGTTGGTAACCTCATCCATGGATTCTAATAGATTTGTTAAGCATGATCTCCCTCTGGTAAACCCATGCTGACTATTTCTAATTAGATTAAATTTATCTAAATGCATTAATATGTTTTCTTTGATTATTGACTCTAACAATTTACAGACTATGCTCGTTAAGCGCACAGGTCTATAGTTTGCTGGATCTGATTTTTTGCCCTTTTTGAATAAGGGGATCACTCCCGCATCTTTCCAATCCCGTGGAACAATCCGTTGTGCAAGTGATTGAGAACATAATATAGCCAATGTTTTTGCTAATTGGTCTCTAATTTCAAACAGCAATTTTGGATGAATACCATCTTGACCTGGACATTTATCCACTTTCAACCCCTCCAATTATTTAAAACCATTTCCTCTGTAATACAGATTGATCCTAAATCCAGCTGTATCCATGTCTCTTTGAAAAATATCTACATGCTCTGGGATCTTGGAGCAGTCATCTAGTGTGTACACTGTGCCAAAGTAGTGATTGAGTAGATTTGCTGCCTCCCTATTTTCACTAATTTTTTTTTCCTGTGCTGTCTATGAGAGGGCCTACTTTGTCCTTTGATCTCTGTTTATTTCTAACATAAGAGAAGAAGCTTTTACTATCAGTCTTGATCCTCTGAGCAAGTTTCTTTTCGAAGTCTATTTTTGCTGTTTTATTCGCTTTCTGAGATATGTATTGGTTGTCCAAATATTTTTAATATGTTTCTTTTGATTTACCTGCCTCTATATATTTTTTCCAGGCTTTATTTTTAGCTCTTCTACATTTAACTACAATTTTAGTGATCCACTTTTTACGCTTGGGGTTTACCTCCCTTCATGGAACACATTCCTCTTTTAGCGTTTCGAGAACTGTTTTAAAACTCTCCCACTCCTGTTCTTCTTCATCTTCTTCTGCGTACACAGTCAGACAGTAACCATTATTTTCTCGAAAAAAGCGGCGGTCATCCTGAGACTCTCGCCACTACCATAGAGCTTGTCTTGCAGTTCCACTGGCAATGGCCACATCTGCTCTCTCTGATCCTCGTATGTCGGGCAGTTCTGCAGCAGATGTTCAGTGGTCATTTTACCAGTACCGCACGGGCATTCGTCGGTACACCCTATCTTCAATTTGTTGAAAAGGTGGTACCTCAGTCTGTTGTGGCCAGTGCGAAGTCTGAAGACAACGACCTGCTCTCTTCGGTTCAACTGGTAATAGGCATCGTTTTTGGTGTAACCAGTATGTTCGGTTTCCCATTTGGACATGTACCTGGCTTTGATAAGCCGTTTTGACTCTTCGTACGTCATACTGGTATCTATTTGTGGTAGCCTTGCACCTTCTTTTGCCAGTCTGTCTGCCTCCTCGTTGCCTTGGATGTTGCAGTGTGACGGAACCCACTGTACCACTACCCTTTTTGGTGCGGACTGTTGGCACAGTTTGCAGAGTGCTGCTCTTAAGTCATTAAGCTCAGTGTTTTTCTGGCTTTTTAGCGCTGTGACTACTTCGAGAGCATCTGTCAGCAGGACTATATGGCTCTCATTTTCACTGTGTGTTACCATTTCTTCCACTGCCGCCCTCAGTGCCTCTGCCTCTGCTCTGAAATTGCTCGTGTACTTACCAGTAGCGAATGACAGTGTTATTTTTCTGCCATTTGGTAGGTTCAGGAATGCTCCTGCCCCTCCGTTCTGTGTAGTGTTTGTTACAGAACCGTCGGTGTATGCATGGGTCCAGTCCATGCTTGGGTAGCTTTTCGTTATGAAGCTTAGGGTAGTGTCTCTCCTTTCTTTTTCACTCTGGCAGTTTTTGTTTGCAATACCTGGTATATTTTCTACCACCTCTGGAAATATATCCTGCCTCCAAGTAGGTTTTCGTACAGTAGTGATGGGTTTTGGTGTTGTTAGTGCGTTTATGGGATCTTCGTGCATCTTTGCTTTGGCTATTTCTGCAAAGTTTCTCCGCTTTAGTTTCCCGTTTCCCAAATTGTTTAGTCTCTGGTACATTGGATGGTCCGTCAGTCTTCGGAGTTTCTCTGACTGCAGCTGGGCTCTGCAGTCTCTTCTATCGGTCATGGATTGCAGTTTTGTAATCTTTTCAAGTTCTACAATTGGCGTTGACTTCATGCCACCTGTTATAATGCTCATGGCTTGGTTTTGAAGTTTGTTAACTTTATCGAAGTTCGCCTTCGCTGCTGTTGTCCATGCCGCAATGCCATACTCGAGAACTGGTCTCACTCTTCCAGTGTACAGTTTCTTTAGTATGCCTTTGTCTGCTCCCCAGCTTGTGCCAGCAAGCTTCCTCATGATCGCCATTCTTTCTCTGGCTTTCATTCGGTTTCTCTCAATCTGACTTTTCCATGTCATGCGCCGATCAAATGTGACTCCCAGATAGGTTGGGTTGTCGTTTGGCTGCAGGATTTTGCCATTTAGGCTTAATTTGGTACTTTGGGGTTTTAATGAGAGCGAGAATATTGTGCACGTGGTTTTCTCCTCGTTTATTTTGACCAGCCATGAGTTCGCCCACTCTTCCAGCGATGTTAGGGCCGTTTGCATCCGATTTCTTGCTATGGTGAGATTCTTTTCAGAGGTCCACATAGCCAGATCGTCTGCAAACATTG
This sequence comes from Ariolimax columbianus, assembly GCA_036924085.1. Lineage (NCBI taxonomy): Eukaryota > Metazoa > Mollusca > Gastropoda > Stylommatophora > Arionidae > Ariolimax > Ariolimax columbianus. The sequence continues at coordinate 56,526,883 of JAVGWX010000011.1, forward strand.
AGCTATGGACTCTTCTTGGTATATTCTCTGTAATATCGTTTATATATACCAGGAAGAGTGTGGGTGACAATACTCCCCCTGGGGTACTCCCTGCTCGAGTGTCACCTTTTTTGCTCATCTGCCCTTGTACTTGGACTCTGGCCGTTCTTTGTTTGAGGTAGTGGTTGATCCACTTGTACATCTTCCCACAGACATCACTTCTTCTTAGCTTGACTCTAAGTCCATCCTTCCAGACTTTGTCAAATGCCTTTTCCAGATCCACCCAAACAGCTACTGTGTGTTTCTGTGCCTGGTAGGCATCTTCTATTTCCTGGGCTATGAGGATGACCTGGTCCTCAGTGGATCTGTGCTGTCTAAAGCCGGCTTGCTGTGGAATTAGTATTCGTTTTTCTTCCAGATGCCACATCAGTCTGGTGTTTATCATCCGTTCCATCAGCTTGCCGACACAGCTCAGTAGGCTTATGGGCCTGTATCCATTCGGATCTGTTTTGTCCTTTCCTGTTTTTGGTACTGGTACCAGTATTGCATCTTTCCATGCCTGGGGTACAATACCCCTTTTCCAGCTTTGGTTCAGGACTGATAGTAGTTTTTTCTTCGCTGTTTGGCCCAGCCCCATCAGCATTTCGTTTGTTATCCCGTCTTTTCCGGGAGATTTCCTTTTCTTTAGTGTTCTCATAGCCTCTTCCATTTCGCGCAATGTTAGTTTGGCCATCATGTGCTCTTCAGGAGCCGTATTTATGTTTTCGTGCCCCTTTAGCTCTTCGCTAATGTCTGTATGCTTATCTGCAGGGACCTCGATGTGGTTTGCTTTGGCATAGTGATCGACAAAGGCGTTTGCGGCTTTCTTACCTGTGATCAAGTTCTTGCCCTGCTTGATAGTAATTTGTTTATTTGACGGGGTTTCGTCATTCATGGCTCTGACTAGCTTCCATAGCTTGTTCCCTTCTTTGTCCAGGTTTAAACTTTCCGTTTTATTTTTCCAACTTTCTCTTGCTGTTTGCTTGAGAGTGTGTTTGTACTGCGCCGCGGCGGCTTTGAGGGCGATGTTTGCCTCCATGGATTTTTCTCGTTCTGCCATGATCCTAGCATTTGTTACCGCATCTTCCACTTTCTGTAACTCATCATTCCAGTAGAGCTTATAGTTTTTCCTAGCTCCTCTTGGGATGGTTTCAGTGGCGGCTTGCATTATTGCCTTTCTTAGGCTCTCTACCATGGGCTTCATTTTGGTGTTTCGTGTGTTGATGGTTTCACACAGCCCATCTGTCAGGATTGCAAATCTGTCCCAGTCGGCTCGTTTGTAATTTCAACGTGGGAGCGGTTTTGTTTCCTGTGGGCCTACTTCCATGTCAATGGTTAGCCTGATCGGCCTGTGGTCGCTACCTGCCAGTTGGTTTAGCACCTGGCGGTCTATTTTATAGTGTATGTCCTGTGTGGAGAAGGCCAAATCTGGAGTCGAGGTGGTATGCCATGTTCTTGAATAGAAGCTAGGGCTATCCTCCGGCCTATTGATTAGGGAGAGATTTGCATCTATCTCCCAATCTTCCACTTCGTCACCTCTGCTGTCTGTGTCAGAGTATCCCCATCTCTCCGAGTGGCTGTTGAAATCTCCAACTACTATGCAGTTGGAGTCTCTGACCTCCATACTCGAGAGCGATAGGTCTCTGTTTGGTGGTCCGTACAGATTGAAAATGCGGAGCTTCGTCTCTTGAGCCATTATGTCAACTCCTACAATTTCTGCTTGTCCGGTGTGATTGACAGGTACCGCGCTACTCGGTATGCTGTTTCTGGTCAGTATCAGGACCCCTCCTTTGTGGCCTTCTCTATCTAGACGGAAGGTCTGGTATCCTCTGATTGAGAATTTATGGTTATTGTTGAGGTGCGTTTCCTGGATACATGCCACGTCAATCTTACCTTCATGCAGGTGGTGTGTTAGGGAAAGTTTTTTGTTGATGACTCCCTCCGCATTCCACTGTAGTATTTTGAGGTTCTTGAGGTTTTGGCCAATAGACGTTGCCCCATAGCCATGTGCCTTGACTCCACGACACATGGGTGGGTGACCACCAGTAGTCAAGGGTGGGCTCCTTCGAGGCGTGAGGCCCGGCGCTATCGCTGCCTGGCGGGTCTCCTCAGGATGAGCGCCATACGTTTTTCGAATAGGTTGTACTGCCATCATACTGTGATTTACGTTGCACTGTTTTGTTAGGCTTGCGGCCCCGTGCATCCGATTTCAACAGGCGTTTCTGTAGGGATGCCCTCCTTAGCCTTTGGCTGTCCCCAGCCTATCTGCAAGGCAGCAGTTGTTTACGATCAGAGTTTTCTCTCCTATGGAAGTTGTCTTACCAGACTATCGAGTCTTCACTACTCGTGTCTATAGGGTGCAATGATGATATGTGATATATGAGATGGACTGGTTTACCCGGAAGAGAGGCAGTCCAGTGTGTCTGTATCCCAGGATCGTCACGTCCTGCCAGAAACGTAGCATTTGCATGTGAGTGGGGTATCTGTTTTTCCCTTTATTTTCTTGGCTTCTATGCAGGGATGGTACGCCTAGCATTCCCCGCCACCTGGGGTGTTGACACAGTGGGGCATGTGTGCAATGTCCGCTGGTCTGCATCTCTTCTGCGTCCAGCATGATAGTTATGGCTGATAACGTACAGAGGTAGATATCGTAGCCGGAGTGCATTCAGCCAGAGGACAAGCCTGGTAATGTCACAGAGATGTTGATCGCCTGGTGTGCGGACAACTCTCATGGTCAGTGGTTGAGTCTTGACAGTTCACAGTGAGGTGGCTGCTCTACTGTTTTCGACACCCCGACCAGGTTCTAAGTCTTTGGTTGGTGTTTTTCGCACCCCATCGCCGTATAGGGTGAGTATCAAGCAGTTGTCCGCCCGCTTTGATTTGCGGGCGGCAAGGACCTCTTACTGTGGCTCTACCTGATAGGGCTGGGGCGCAAGCCCCAGGTCCCGAGCATGTAGGAGCCTCCCATTGCAGTGGTGCTGAGATTTGGGCGGGATTGCGGCTTACAAGGGTTCGGCCGTAGTCCCCCACATGGTAGCCTCGCGCCCTTGGCTTATCAGCCTGGTACGTGAACCAAAGTGTCTGCGGCTCCTCTCGATTTGAGCTGGTTTTCCGTAGCAACGCCCTGTCATTTGTAGGGTAATACTGACCTGTCTTCAGATGATCTATTTCCAGCACCCGTTCACTATTTGGTCAGACGAATTTATTGAGGGCTTTTGTTTGTCAATGACCAGGTATTTCTTCTTCTTCTTCTGCGTACACAGTCAGACAGTAACCATTATTTTTTCGAAAAAAGCGGCGGTCATCCTGAGACTCTCGCCACTACCATAGAGCTTGTCTTGCAGTTCCACTGGCAATGGCCACATCTGCTCTCTCTGATCCCCGTATGTCGGGCAGTTCTGCAGCAGATGTTCAGTGGTCATTTTACCAGTACCGCACGGGCATTCGTCGGTACACCCTATCTTCAATTTGTTTCAATAGGTGGTACCTCAGTCTATTGTGGCCAGTGCGAAGTCTGAAGACAACGACCTGCTCTCTTCGGTTCAACTGGTAATAGGCATCGTTTTTGGTGTAACCAGTATGTTCGGTTTCCCATTTGGTAATGTACCTGGCTTTGATAAGCCGTTTTGACTCTTCGTACGTCATACTGGTATCTGTTTGTGGTAGCCTTGCACCTTCTTTTGCCAGTCTGTCTGCCTCCTCGTTGCCTTGGATGTTGCAGTGTGACGGAACCCACTGTACCACTACCCTTTTTGGTGCGGACAGCTGGCACAGTTTGCAGAGTGCTGCTCTTAAGTCATTAAGCTCAGTGTTTTTCTGGCTTTTTAGCGCTGTGACTACGGCGAGAGCATCTGTCAGCAAGACTATGTGGCTCTCATTTTCACTGTGTGTTGCCATTTCTTCCACTGCCGCCCTCAGTGCCTCTGCCTCCGCTCTGAAATTGCTTGTGTACTTACCAGCAGCGAATGACAGTGTTATTTTTCTGCCATTTGGTAGGTTCAGGAATGCTCCTGCCCCTCCGTTCTGTGTAGTGTCTGTTACAGAACCGTCGGTGTATGCATGGGTCCAGTCCATGCTTGGGTAGCTTTTCGTTATGAAGCTTAGGGTAGTGTCTCTCCTTTCTTTTTCGGTCTGGCAGTTTTTGTTTGCAATACCTGGTATATTTTCTACCACCTCTGGAAATATATCCTGCCTCCAAGTAGGTTTTCGTACAGTAGTGATGGGTTTTGGTGTTGTTAGTGCGTTTATGGGATCTTCGTGCATCTTTGCTTTGGCTATTTCTGCAAAGTTTCTCCGCTTTAGTTTCCCAGTTCCCAAATTGTTTAGCCTCTGGTACATTGGATGGTCCGTCAGTCTTCGGATTTTCTCTGACTGCAGCTGGGCTCTGCAGTCTCTTCTGTCGGTCATGGATTGCAGTTTTGTAATCTTTTCAAGTTCTACAATTGGCGTTGACTTCATGCCACCTGTTATGATTCTCATGGCTTGGTTTTGAAGTTTGTTAACTTTATCGAAGTTCGCCTTCGCTGCTGTTGTCCATGCCGCGATGCCATACTCGAGAACTGGTCTCACTCTTCCAGTGTACAGTTTCTTTAGTATGCCTTCGTCTGCTCCCCAGCTTGTGCCAGCAAGTTTCCTCATGATCGCCATTCTTTCTCTGGCTTTCATTCGGTTTCTCTCAATCTGACTTTTCCATGTCATGCGCCGATCAAATGTGACTCCCAGATAGGTTGGGTTGTCGTTTGGCTGCAGGATTTTGCCATTTAGGCTTAATTTGGTACTTTGGGGTTTTAATGAGAGCGAGAATATTGTGCACGTGGTTTTCTCCTCGTTTATTTTGACCAGCCATGAGTTCGCCCACTCTTCCAGCGATGTTAGGGCCGTTTGCATCCGATTTCTTGCTATGGTGAGATTCTTTTCAGAGGTCCACATAGCCAGATCGTCTGCAAACATTGAGCTATGGACTCTTCTTGGTATATTCTCTGTAATATCGTTTATATATACCAGGAAGAGTGTGGGTGACAGTACTCCCCCTTGGGGTACTCCCTGCTCGAGTGTCACCTTTTTGCTCATCTGCCCTTGTACTTGGACTCTGGCCGTTCTTTGTTTGAGGTAGTGGTTGATCCACTTGTACATCTTCCCACAAACATCACTTCTTCTTAGCTTGACTCTAAGTCCATCCTTCCAGACTTTGTCAAATGCCTTTTCCAGATCCACCCAAACAGCTACTGTGTGTTTCTGTGCCTGGTAGGCATCTTCTATCTCCTGGGCTATGATGATGACCTGGTCCTCAGTGGATCTGTGCTGTCTAAAGCCGGCTTGCTGTGGAATTAGTATTCGTTTTTCTTCCAGATGCCACATCAGTCTGGTGTTGATCATCCGTTCCATCAGCTTGCCGACACAGCTCAGTAGGCTTATGGGCCTGTATCCATTCGGATCTGTTTTGTCCTTTCCTGTTTTTGGTACTGGTACCAGTATTGCATCTTTCCATGCCTGGGGTACAATACCCCTTTTCCAGCTTTGGTTCAGGACTGATAGTAGTTTTTTCTTCGCTGTTTGGCCCAGCCCCATCAGCATTTCGTTTGTTATCCCGTCTTTTCCGGGAGATTTCCTTCTCTTTAGTGTTCTCATAGCCTCTTCCATTTCGCGCATTGTTAGTTTGGCCATCATGTGCTCTTCAGGAGCCGTATTTATGTTTTCGTGCCCCTTTAGCTCTTCGCTAATGTCTGTATGCTTATCTGCAGGGACCTCGATGTGGTTTGCTCTGGCATAGTGATCGACAAAGGCGTTTGCGGCTTTCTTACCTGTGATCAAGTTCTCGCCTTGCTTGATAGTAATTTGTTTATTTGACGGGGTTTCGTCGTTCATGGCTCTGACTAGCTTCCATAGCTTGTTCCCTTCTTTGTCCAGGTTTAAACTTTCCGTTTTATTTTTCCAACTTTCTCTTGCTGTTTGCTTGAGAGTGTGTTTGTACTTCGCTGCGGCGGCTTTGAGGGCGATGTTTGCCTCCACGGATTTTTCTCGTTCTGCCATGTTCCTAGCATTTGTTACTGCATCTTCCACTTTCTGTAACTCATTATTCCAGTAGGGCTTATAGTTTTTCCTAGCTCCTCTTGGGATGGTTTCAGTGGCGGCTTGCATTATTGCCTTGCTTAGGCTCTCTACCATGGGCTTCATTTTGGTGTTTCGTGTGTTGATGGTTTCACACAGCCCATCTGTCAGGGTTGCAAATCTGTCCCAGTCGGCTCGTTTGTAATTCCAACGTGGGAGCGGTTTTGTTTCCTGTGGGCCTACTTCCATGTCAATGGTTAGCCTGATCGGCCTGTGGTCGCTACCTGCCAGTTGGTTTAGCACCTGGCGGTCTATTTTATAGTGTATGTCCTGTGTGGAGAAGGCCAAATCTGGAGTCGAGGTGGTATGCCATGTTCTTGAATAGAAGCTAGGGCTATCCTCCGGCCTATTGATTAGGGAGAGATTTGCATCTATCTCCCAATCTTCCACTTCGTCACCTCTACTGTCTGTGTCAGAGTATCCCCATCTCTCCGAGTGGCTGTTGAAATCTCCAACTACTATGCAGTTGGAGTCTCTGACCTCCATACTCGAGAGCGATAGGTCTCTGTTTGGTGGTCCGTACAGATTGAAAATGCGGAGTTTCGTCTCTAGAGCCATTATGTCAACTCCTACAATTTCTGCTTGTCCGGTGTGATTGACAGGTACCGCGCTACTCGGTATGCTGTTCCTGGTCAGTATCAGGACCCCTCCTTTGTGACCTTCTCTATCTAGACGGAAGGTCTGGTATCCTCTGATTGAGAATTTATGGTTATTGTTGAGGTGCGTTTCCTGGATACATGCCACGTCAATCTTACCTTCATGCAGGTGGTGTGTTAGGGAAAGTTTTTTGTTAATGACTCCCTCCGCATTCCACTGTAGTATTCTGAGGGTCTTGAAGTTTTGGCCAATAGACGTTACCCCATAGCCATGTGCCTTGACTCCACGACACATGGGTGGGTGACCACCAGTAGTCAAGGGTGGGCCCCTTCGAGGCGTGGGGCCCGGCGCTATCGCTGCCTGGCGGGTCTCCTCAGGATGAGCGCCATACGTTTTTCGAATAGGTTGTGCTGCCATCATACTGTGATTTACGTTGCACTGTTTTGTTAGGCTTGCGGCCCCGTGCATCCGATTTCAACAGGCGTTTCTGTAGGGATGCCCTCCTTAGCCTTTGGCTGTCCCCAGCCTATCTGCAAGGCAGCAGTTGTTTACGATCAGAGTTTTCTCTCCTATGGAAGTTGTCTTACCAGACTTTCGAGTCTTCACTACTCGTGTCTATAGCGTGCAATGATGATATGATATATGAGATGGACTGGTTTACCCGGAAGAGAGGCAGTCCAGTGTGTCTGTGTCCCAGGATCGTCACGTCCTGCCAGAAACGTAGCATTTGCATGTGAGTGGGGTATCTTTTTCCCTTTGTTTTCTTGGCTTCTATGCAGGGATGGTACGCCTAGCATTCCCCGCCACCTGGGGTGTTGACACAGTGGGGCAGGTGTGCAATGTCCGCTGGTCTGCATCTCTTCTGCGTCCAGCATGATAGTTATGGCTGATAACGTACAGAGGTAGATATCGTAGCCGGAGTGCATTTCGCCAGAGGACAAGCCTGGTAATGTCACAGAGATGTTGATCGCCTGGTGTGCGGACAACTCTCATGGTCAGTGGTTGAGTCTTGACAGTTCACAGTGTGGTGGCTGCTCTACTGTTTTCGACACCCCGACCAGGTTCTAAGTCTTTGGTTGGTGTTTTTCGCACCCCATCGCCGTATAGGGTGAGTATCAAGCAGTTGTCCGCCCGCTTTGATTTGCGGGCGGCAAGTACCTCTTACTGTGGCTCTACCTGATAGGGCTGGGGCGCAAGCCCCAGGTCCCGAGCATGTAGGGGCCTCCCATTGCAGTGGTGCTGAGATTCTGGGCGGGATTGCGGCTTACAAGGGTTCGGCCGTAATCCCCCACATGGTAGCCTCGCGCCCTTGGCTTATCAGCCTGGCACGTGAACCAAAGTGTCTGCGGCTCCTCTCGATTTGAGCTGGTTTTCCGTAGCAACGCCCTGTCATTAGTAGGGTAAAACTGACCTGTCTTCAGATCTATTTCCAGCACCCGTTCACTATTTGGTCAGACGAATTTATTGAGGGCTTTTGTTTGTCAATGACCAGGTATTTGAAATCTGCGGTTTCTGCGGAGTTAAACACGATTTCCGTAGCGTTCTTTCATTTGAGTGTTTGAGAGCTGACTTGTCGTCCGTGAGTCTAATACCAGCGTACGTTCATTATTAGACCCAAACGGCAGTGCTCCCGATTTGTCAGTTGTTCTACAGTATTGGCGTGTTCAGTCAAATTAAGCCGCAGGTTCCACACCGACCAGGTATTTGAAATCTGCGGTTTCTGCGGAGTTAAACACGATTTCCGTAGTGTTCTTTCATTTGAGTGTTTGAGAGCTGACTTGTCATCCGTGAGTCTAATACCAGCGTACGTTCATTATTAGACCCAAACGGCAGTGCTCTCGATTTGTCAGTTGTTCTACAGTATTGGCGTGTTCAGTCAAATTAAGCCGCAGGTTCCACACCTGGTGGTGCCCTTCCATCAATTCCCTTAGCGAGACAATCGAGTTTCTTAGAGGGTAGCCCCTAAATTTTTGAGGGTCTAATTCCAGCACATGTTCTCTATTAGACCCCACGAAGGTGTACTTTTGATAGTCATTCTGCAGTATTGGCGTGGTAAGTTAACTTAGATCTCAGGCTCCACTCCTGATAGTGCTCTTCCGTCAATTCCTTTATCAAACACTGGATGCAGACAGAACCGAACCACAGGGGGCATAACCCCAGATTTCTGGGGGTCTATGTCCAGCACCAGTTCCATATTAGACCCCCGAAGTGTGGTCTCGGCATGTCAATCATTTCAGTGTTGGCCGTGTTGAGTCAAATTAAGCCGCAGGCTCCACTCCTGGTGGTGCCCTTCCGTCAATTCCTTTAAGTTTCAGCTTTGCAACCATACTTCCCCCGGAACCCAAACACTTTGGTTTCCCGGAAGCTGCCCGCAGAGTCATCGAAGCAACTCCTGCGGATCGCTAGTCGGCATCGTTTATGGTCAGAACTACGACGGTATCTGATCGTCTTCGCGCCTCTGACTTTCGTTCTTGATTAATGAAAACATTCTTGACAAATGCTTTCGCAGTAGCTCGTCTTGCGGCGATCCAAGAATTTCACCTCTAACGCCGCAATACGAATGCCCCCGTTTGTCCCTGTTAATCATTACCTCCAGTTCCGAAAACCAACAAAATAGAACCGAGGTCCTATTCCATTATTCCATGCACCATTATTCAGGCAGCCGAGGCCTGCTTTGAACACTCTAATTTTTTCAAAGTAAACGCGCCGGCCACCCAGGACGCTCAGCGAAGAGCACCCGTGGGAGAGAGCCGGCAGACGGTAGGGCAGGAGACAACGGGCAGTGAACCGGCGCGAGCCGGACCGCCCGCCTGCGCCTGAGATCCAACTACGAGCTTTTTAACTGCAACAACTTTAATATACGCTATTGGAGCTGGAATTACCGCGGCTGCTGGCACCAGACTTGCCCTCCAATAGATCCTCGTTAAAGGGTTTAAAGTGTACTCATTCCAATTACGGGGCCTCGAAAGAGTCCCGTATTGTTATTTTTCGTCACTACCTCCCCGTGCCGGGAGTGGGTAAGTTGCGCGCCTGCTGCCTTCCTTGGATGTGGTAGCCGTTTCTCATGCTCCCTCTCCGGAATCGAACCCTGATTCCCCGTTACCCGTTACAAACATGGTAGGCATGTCACGTACCATCGACATTTGATAGGGCAGACATTTGAAAGATGCGTCGCCGGCACATGAGGCCATGCGATCAGCACAAAGTTATCCAGAGTCACCAGTGGGGACGCCGCAACCCCGCGAGGGGAAACGACGATTGGTTTTGAACTAATAAAAGCGCTCTTTCCGCGAGGGTCGGAGCTTGGTAAGCATGTATTAGCTCTAGAATTGCCACAGTTATCCAAGTAGGATCGTGTCATCTAAGGAACCTCGACTGATTTAATGAGCCATTCGCGGTTTCACCGTGAGACAGTGTGAACTTAGACATGCATGGCTTAATCTTTGAGACAAGCATATGACTACTGGCAGGATCAACCAGATATCTGTCGGAGACGTACGTACTGCGCACACCGGTCGGCGGAGGAAGGGTGTGTAAAAAGCCTCACTGGGACGGCCGCAGGGACCGACTGACGGGACGGACGGACGGTTGTTCCACCCGTCCCTCACTCCGTCGACCTAGGACCGCCTGACAGGGGCCTCCCACACGCACCAGACGACCGACCGACCGGGCTCGCTCGAGGAGGGATGGCAGCGCTCTGTGCAGAACGGATCCCAACGACCTCGGCGATGAATTTCACTGGGACTAGAGACACAATTTGGCCTACCGGCCTGCCCTTCTCCATAGGGAGAACGCAGGGCCTCGAGGCAACGATTCCTGCTTTCCATTTGCCGGTCACAAGCTCTTTGCGAGAGTCGGACCACCAGCGAGACGTACTGTCGAGCTCTGCTATAAGCCTTAGATAAATCACCAGGGACGGACCACGTTTCCTGATACGGACCAGACTAGCGCACCTCGGTGGAGGAGCCACTACCACAAACCGCACCCAATTCGCACTACGGGGAAAGGCAGGCGAGCGTTTTCCGCAAGCCCGCGCTATCGCTCCGCCTGGCGGGACTGAGATCGCTTTACGAACACTGGTTGAAATTGAGTCGCTGTGGCGAGACAACTACCCCAGATCCACTCCTGTTCAACATCTGTTCCTCCGATAATATCTTCCCAGATTATGTGGTTCGCTGCTTCTTTCAGCCTCTTAACATCTGTCTTAGAGTAGTCATATGTTTGCGTGTTTATGTTTACTTCTTTTCCTGCAATAAGATCCCATCGGATGATTTGATGGTCACTTGAGCCAAACAGTTCCCCAACGGTAACCTTTTCAATCATATTTTCCTCTGTAGTAAAAATTAGGTCGAGTATGTTTTTGCCTCTGGTGGCTGCTTCTACATGTTGAATTAAAAAATTTTCAGTTATGCACTTAACAAAAGGTTTTGACTCTACAAGTGCTTCTGCCATATCCCATTTTATTTCTGGAAAGTTGAAATCCCCCATTAATAATAATTTCCTATCACTTGCCTTTACTATGCTACTAATCAGCTCCTCATCTTCCTCCTTTTGACTTGATGGACATCTATAGCATACTCCAATCACTGTTTTTTCACCCTCACTTTGTATTTCTCCCCATACACTTTCATTTTTGTTACCACATGATAAATCCTCTCTGCTCGTTATATTAACATAATGTATACAGTATAATAAAACGCCACCTGCCTTAGTCTTGTCTCCAACTATCCTATCTTTCCTTAACATTGTATATCCCTCTATTTCAAGTTCACCATCTGCAATGTCCTCATATGCCCATAATTCTGTTAACCCTATTATATCTGGTTTTTCTTCCTCTACATACAGTTCCAATTCTTCTCTTTTATTTACTATGCTTCACACATTTGCATAAAAACATTTTAGTTTGTAATTTTGTTGTTTTTCCACTTTTTGCTTTTGCTGCATCATTTAAATGACCTGCGCTGTTCAACAATTTATATCACTGGTACGTGATCACTGTTAGAACCTGTCCCAGGTCTTGTATTTACAAAATGTAAGTGCATTCTTAAACCTTAGGAGATGATTAGTCTTTTTTTTAATTGTGGACATTTCTATTTGTCTGTATGATGTTACCTTCTCCACTTCTCATCTCTTCGAGGATTCATCTAACTACTCTACATTTCTGTTTCATTCTCCACAGGATCTTCTGCTGCTCCTCTTGTTCGTGTTTGTTGGGATGCTAGTATCTTCCTCGTTGATTTACTTTGCTGAGAGCAGAGAGCAAAAGGAAACCTTTTCCAGCATACCAAAGTGCTTTTGGTGGGCAGTGGTCACGATGACAACAGTGGGATATGGTGACATGTACCCAGTCACCTCCTGGGGCTACCTCATTGGCGCAGCCACCGGAATTTCAGGAGTTTTGATGATCGGGTTTACAGTCCCTGTCTTGGTCAACAACTTCATTATGTACTACAACCATACCAGGTCATCAATAAGTAGGGAGAAACATCGGGATAGCTCTGTCGATATTTTGTCAAACCTGCATACACTAGGGAGTCTAAAATGCTTCGCTAGCATGGAAGAGCTCGGTATTGGAGAGAGAATTATAGGACTTGGCAGCTTCATAAAGCCCAAAGACGACAAGGAACCTAATGAAAATCATAGAGGTAGCATCGGTGGTATTGTTTTCCATGTCGGTAGTAACGATAACAGAGTATTAGGGAATATTATGGAACCGTCAAACATCGCAGATGAAGATCAACACTAATTTCAAGAAATGCAGATGGTGTGAGTTACAGATTTACAAACACGATCATCTCATTAGACACACCTTTGTTTCTCAATAACGTTAACACTAATGATCGTGATTTAGCAGCGAAATAAGCAATCTGTTTTAGGACTACGGAATTATCGTTGGTGCTTTTACGTTCAGTATTATAGCCACACAAATACACATTAGATTGTGCTACTTAAGGTAATGTCTGTAAGGTAGTCAATAATGTGGGTCTTAGCAGAAAACTGTATGGTCTTACGTGGGCCAATCTCGTGCTTACATTGACTTAACAAATAATTGACATTCAGATATAAACTCCTGAGCAGCTTTGAAAAGAGATAAACTCGGGTTATTTTAATTATTAGTAAACACAGTATGTTTGTAGCAACAACGACAGCAAACTAAGTATTTTTGCACTAGAATAATATATACACTAAACACCAGAAACAGATACATCAAATAGACATAAAACATGTACATGAAATAGCAGGATAAAGTACGTTCTGGCCGAGTAAGCGATCCAGGCGAAGGTAAACAAAATTATAGTCTTATTCAGGGTCTCAATACCGCCGCACAGTTTCTCCTCGAGGAGAGTCGGCATAAGCCAAATCCTTCTCCTCTGATCCGTGTGCCATGGAGAGTCTTGAATTACATATACTACTGTCATATTTGCCAGGCTGCAGTAAGACTGGTGGTAACTATCTTGAATATGATGTACATTTGGTGTATCAGTCTGTTATAGTCAGTTCGGAGAAATGGTATAGCGGTTTTTTCTAAACATTTGTAGTATCTGTCATCTGGATAGTATTTAGGGTGTTCTTCCTGCCACTTTACATTGTATTGCCCTTTTAGTATGACTTTTACTTTTTCATTATTGACTAGGTATTGCTCCTGTATCAGTTTCACTCCCTCCTTAACTAGACTGTTAGCCTCCTCGTTTCCTGTGATGTTACAGTGTGAGGGTATCCACTGTAGCACTGCTTTCTGGAATCCATGAAACATTTGTGCCAAGGCTGCCCTCAATTCGTTCAGTTGAGTGTTCTTGTGGGATTTAAGTACCATTATGACTGACTGCATCAGTCAGTACGATTTTTTAATGTACAAGTTTTGTGCGTTGTACCACCATTTATGCTGCGGTATTAAGAGCTTCAATTTCGGCTCTAAAGATGTCTGAGAGCTTGCAAGTGGCTTGGTTATGTTCTACCTCTTTATTTGTTTGTTGACCACTTCTGTTCCTCCATCCCAGGTGGCACGTATATACGAGCCATCTCTGTGGGCATGTGTCCACCTGTCTGCTGGATACTTAGCGTCCATATACTCTTCTGTGATGCGCTTCTTGTTAGGCCTATCTACGGATTTGAACACAGAAAGCCACAAAGTATATGTTAAGAAATATGTTCCCCTCCCCGTGGATCCCAGCACCACTTTCTCTGAAGGACAAATGTAACTATCTTAGTCGTATTCATGTCATAAAAGACGACTAAAGAGGGTTGTGCATGGAGTTGATATCATGTAAAACAAGAATACCTACAGGAACCACCACTGCAGAAATATACAGATACTTTGGTGTAGGCTTCCTGTAACGACGCCATCTACAGCGGCGGGGTTATACTTCGTAAGACAAAATATAGGAGGAGGAGGAGGTGGAGAAAGAGAAGATGAAGAAGAAGAAGAAGAAGAAGAAGAAGAAGAAGAAGAAGAAGAAGAAGAAGAGGAACAAGAAAAAGTAGTACAGTATATAATAAAGATTGTAATATACAAGAGTGCATGTCGTAGGAGGCGACTAACTGTGTGACATGTTTCTGCCATGGTTATACAGTTTGTTAAAAGCAGTAGATGACGTCTAGCAGGCTGGCTGCGGGTCTACTTTGCTCTAGTGCGTGAATCTATTAAGATGGACTAGCACATCGGCTAACCACCCTCCGCGGCACATGTCCCGATGCAGCGAAGTAATAGGCTGCTCGAACCTTAGCCTGCGAAGCAGAAATTCTCCTCCCGGCTACATCCAGCTAACACCAGAGCTGGGACCTGCACGGGAACATCAGCCTATGTTGAAGTACAGGTCGACAAAGACATAAAATAACAACTCAAATATAATCTATCTGCTTTTTTAAGTTCACTTGTGTCGTTGGACGTCATGAGGAGGTGTGACCTCCTTTGTTTCCTATTTTGTGGCAGGCGAAAGTCTGCTGGTGACTTGCTAGGTCAAACCCGATATCTATTACCAACCATTAGGTTGGTAGCCCCTAGAATATATGATCGCCTATTTTTGGTCTGGTGGTGTTGGAAGCGTAAATTAGAGCAAGGTAGACCCGCAGTCTGTCAGGCGCCATCTATGCCTCTCTGATAACTACATAACCAAGACCTGATGTTATAGCCACACAATACCCTTTTTGCCCACATATTCTCTGAAGGGTGAGAATCTCTAGAATAATTTTAGTGGATTTTTAACTTGACTTTTGTCCGAGCAGCGGTCATTAAGTCTATTCTTTTCGATCTCCAACTGCCATGGGACTTTTAACATGAGCGCCACTGTACACACTACTCAGAGATCAGAGGAAATTTTACCCGGATGATCCACGTGAAACAATCCTGGTCTCCACCATGATTTGAACCCGCTACCTCCAGCAACCGACCTAAGCGAACATTTTACATCGAGACCACATAATATACAGTATTAGCCCGAATGCCCGTGGGACCAGAGTTAAGAATACATGTAATGAAAAGAAACAAAGAGATAAAACGACATTTAAGCACTTACATATTTTCTGGTTAACATTGCCAGTCTAGGATGTGGATGATGGTGCCAGCTATCATACGACATTGCCATGCTTGAAATATGGATATTCAGCCATTGACGAAGTTCTTGTCTCTGGTTCATCGTGAGACGTTGTAAGCTCATATGTTGCGCGATCACTGGCCTTACAAAATGGGTAGGTAGTCAGTAGATAGACCTTATAATCTAGGAGATGATGTGTTAGAGCTAACCGGCCAAGAACTGGGGTAGAAGGCGCTGGCGCTGGATATAATACGCATCTGTAACTAGTTGATAGCATTACGAAACAGTTTCAATTCTGGAATCCAATAGGAACGTGAAGTAGAGACATCCGGAGACGCACACGGAGAAAGAAGTTTGAGGCTAAAATAAAAGGCACAGTTACGTGTTACCAGATTGTGAAAAATATGGCACAAGACAGGAAGACTTTGTGTGTAACTGCTTGTGGCATGTGCTCCTTTGTGAGTTGAATGGTGTTGATTGATTTGTATGATTCGTAATTGTTGTAGTTTGATCTTAAATAGCCCCAATCCATTTCTCATAGACCGACTATGCTTCTAACTCTTATTTAGTTACCTCACAGTTTATCAGTAAAAAATGTAAGATGGGTATTTTGTTGTAATTGTTCCGTTCCTGTAACTTTAGAGAACAGAATCATTTTTTTATCTTTCACCCACAGTCACGTGTATGTCTTATTTTTATTGTGTAGAAAATATGATATTCGAGTTCTCAGTCGATATCTTCTTCTTCAAAGTGCATTATAACAGGATTCGCATTTTCGGTCTAAATGAATCTAAAACCACCATTACAGCTGATCCCTCTTCCATGAAACATGTGTCTGAGACGTGTAGTGCCGATTGCAATAGAAATGGTTTAATAGGTGAAGTTCTTATCACAATGTATCTTCCACAAGATTCTTTGAAGGTTACAGTGGTTCTGTTCTTCCCACCAATCTTGCAGACCTTAGTTTTCCATCCAGATACGTCATCTGACTGGAGGTTAAGAGCTTTGCATCGGCTGTAAGCCCGTGACTTATGTCGCCTATCCATTTCCGCGAGTTCTCCCTCGTGCCTTGTAGCCGGATATTCTTGCGATGTAAATCATCAGTGGAAGTTGAAGAGACCAAAGATGCAAAGGTGAATGAGCTGATAACATTGCTAACTGCTTGCATCAAGGTCAGCAAACAAGATCCTATTTCGCCTCCAAGCGGCGGCCCTAGAAACTAGTGTTGTCAGGCTTAGTGAGAATGCATCGCAGTGGAAAGGCAAACCTGGTACACAAAATAGCCAGCTGAGATAGAATGTGTTCAGCATAAAGGCGAAGATATCGCAGCCTCCCTATAAACGACGACACTACGTCACATCGTCCTTTTTGGAACAAACGCAGAAGAAGAAGCCCACGCGGTAGTTTAAACAATTTCGAATGTCTTCATTTCACAATCTATAACATGACTTCGACAAAGGCCACATTTGAACCTAGTCTGTATAAGAATGCAGTTTATCAACTGCTGCTTTTGTCGCCAAGCCGACGTTTAGGTGCTAATTAACCTTTTTAATAACTTTTTATTATATGCGCACGAAGAGGAAGTGAACATATGCCACTATTTTCAATTTAAAGCCCCTTTACAACCCCCTTCCCCCCTTTCCACTCTCCATAATTCACGGTAGACCAGATCCTTAGCCTTCGATGGTACCTGGTCTTGAAGAGATGCACCAGCAGGCGTAGGGATAGAACATTGCTTGCTGATTGAGCAGCTCCTGCAGCCTGACCTGTTCCAGATATACTGGTATCTTCTCTTGGATCAAATAAAACATGCCGAGAGAGAGAGAAAGAGAGAGAGAGAGAGAGAGAGAGAGAGAGAGAGAGAGAGAGAGAGAGAGAGAGAGAGAGAGAGATCATACTGCGTGGCAACACATGGTCTCTATAATCCAGCCCGGACTGTTGTGCTATTTTGATAATTTGGTGAATCACAAACAGTTTGACTTTCGTGCAGATACTGTGGGATACGTATCTTTGCTCGAGTTGCTCTTGCGAAGAGCATTCATAGAATGCAGTTCCTTTTCCCAAAGCACAAAATACCATCGTCTGACAAGACGCAAAAGGCCAACTCCTCTCCATAATCAACAAAGATAGTTCATGCCTCTTTGAGCCACACAGAAATCATAATAACAACATTACATACTGGCAGTCACTGGTTCAAAATACAGCCGGCAAATATTTGTAACATGTCAAACATGAAACTCCACTCGTTATATTATTGGTTCATATGTGTGAGAAATCTGCCTTATTAGTCCTATTTATAGAGGTCAGTTTGTCCAGAGTTTTATAGTGAGTGGCAGAGTGATTAGAATGATTGCTTCTGATGTAAAAAGTACGGAGTTCGATCACCTGCAGGAACGTGCTGTAGTCTACCCAGCTGTAATTTTTACCTGACTTACTGTAATGGAAGGTAAGCCAGACGGAAATGAACTTTTCACTGCACGCGACAAACAAACCGCTTTTGCAATTAATGTTCTACCACTTCATCCTGCTGTGGAATTATCTTTACCTTTTTTATTTTAAGTCAGTAGACAGAAATCTTCCAATGTAGATCATGGAGCCCTCGACAAAGCTGATAGTGGGATTCCAGAATTACAGTTATGAGGAAAGACTAAATAAAACCGGCTTACAGTGTCTAGAAGAGCGAAGAATTCGTGGTGACTTAATACAGGTTTATAAGATGATCAGAGGAATGGATAAATTAGACTATAACAAGTTGTTTTTTTTTAATGCAGCCAGACACAAGAACAAGAGGGCATAGCTACACATTAACTAAAGAGAGGTCCAGATTAGATATTAGGAAATATTTTTTTAGTCAGAGAGTGGTGAATGCTTGGAATGCATTTCCACGGGAGGTAGTGGAGACAGGGACAGTTAATGCATTTAAGAATAAATTGGATGCGCATAGCTTTTATAGCAAGGTAATGTATATTTAAACTGGTTGTATTCAGACTCTGCAGAGTCTTCTAAACCAGTATAAAGACGTTAAGTTAAGTTCAGTTACCGGGAAGGAAAAAATGAGTCCACATACCACAATAGAGATGAATTAACGACTAAAAATCATTGTGTATGGAGCCAGCAACCTCATAATGTGAAAACGTTTCTACATAAGCCACGAGTACGAGAATGTACACACTACTTCGACATAAGCTTACGTGTGGCACCACCATCAGGAATAAGCCTACTATTCCTCTGCCTGATCAAAAATAGGAAGTAGAATCAGACGGAGACATTAATCAACTTACTGACAACATATAAATACTGACTAAACTGCGTTGTTTTCCGCGGGCGGGTAATTTGTTTCTACTAGAAAATGTCTGTTTTATTATGCTACATCAGTTGACGTATACAACAACCAGTTTTTTTTTAATGTTGGCTACATGAGTAGATATATACAGAAAACAACTTTGTTTTGTTATGACGACATGAGTTTGACACATACAATAATCATCTTTGTTTTATAATGACTAAATCAGTTGGCACATATAATGATCAACTTTGCATTATAAATGGATACATCGGTTGACACATTTAATGATTAACTTTGTTTTATTATGGCTACATCAGTTGGCATATACAACCACCAACTTTGTTTTATCATTGCCAAATCAGTTGACATATACAACATCAACTTTGTTTTATCATGGCTACATCAGTTGATGTATATAATACCCACTTTGTTTTATTATGGCTATATCAGTTGACGTATACAATAACCAACTGTGTTTTATCATGGCTACATCAGCTGACATTCACGATAACCAACTGTGTTTATCGTGGCTACATCAGTTGATGTATATAACAATTACTTTGATTATCATGGCTATATCAGTTGACATAAACAATAATCAACAGTGCTTTATTATGGCTATATCAGTTGACGTATACAATAACCAACTGTGTTTATCATGGCTACATCAGTTGATGTATATAACAACTACTTTGATTATCATGGCTATATCAGTTGACATAAACAATAATCAACAGTGCTTTATTTTGGCTACATAAGCGGATATGACAATAAACAACTTTGTTCTATAATGTCTACACCAGTTAATATATATAACACCAACATTTTTTGTTATGCCTACATCAGTTGACCAATACAACACCAGCTTTGCTTTTGTTATGGTTACATCAGTTGATATATACAACAACCAACTTTGATTTATTATGGCTAAAACAGTTAACATATCTCTTTCGCCTTCTATCACACAGGGGTGAATAGGCCATCAACCAACTCACCTTTGCCAGGTAGCTCTGAACTGTGCAATCGTTTCCTCTTCCTACCAGCTTATTCCTGTTTTCTTTACTTCCGCCTCCAGATCTCGTCTCCATGTATTCCATGCTCTACGTATGCCTGCCCTTCCCTGTTGGTTCCATGTCAGGGATTGCCTGGTGATAATGGCCTGGGGCTTTTTTAATGTATGACCCATCCATCTTCATTTTCTTCCTAAGATTTCCTGTTCCATTTTTACCTTGTCTCACTCTCTCCCACGGTCTGTCGTTTGTAACTTTGCCAAACCATTTAATACCAAGAATCTTTCTCAGACATCTGTTTACAAAACCCTGCAGTCTCCTGTCATTGCCTTTGGTCATCTTTCAGGTTTCTGCTTCACACAGCAGGACTGGTTTCACATTTGAATTGAAAAAACCTAATTTTTGTCTACCTTCTTATTTCCTTGGAGTTCCATATTGGTTTCAACATTCCGAATGCAACTCTTGCTATTTGTATCCTTGTTTTTCTATCTTCGTCTGTCCCTCCTTCCTTGTAGATGATACTTCCTATGTATGTAAATACCTCTACCTCTTCCAGTGGCGTTCATCTCATCCTGATTGGTTCTGTGTTTGCTGCATTGACCCTAATTATTTTTGTCTTCTCAAGGATCTTCAAACTGACTTGTTTAGCGGTATAATCCAGTCTATCCAGTTTCCTTTCCATTTGGCTTTGGCTGTGAGACAGAAGGGCTATATCAACCGCAAAATCCAGGTCATCCAGCTGTTTATTCAAGGTCCACGATATTCCATTTCTCTCATTTGTTGTTACTTTCATAATCCAGTCCACTGCCATGATGAACAGGAATGACGACAGCAGGCAACCCTGTCGTACCCCTGATTTAATTTTGAATGGCTCTGTGAGATATCCTTTGTGTATATCTTTACATTGCATACTGTCATATGTCTGTAATTATGTTTGATAGCTTTTGAGGAATTCCATAGTGTCTCAGCAATTTCCAGAGTATATCTGTCCAAACTGTCGAAGCCTTTTCACAATCAACGAAATTGATGTACAAACCCGAATTCCATTCCAATGATTGCTCCACAATTATCCGCAATGTGGCTATATGGTCAATGCATGATCCATTCTGTCTGAAGCCCGCCTGCTCATCCCTTATCTTGTTATCCACTGCCTTTTTCAACCTTTCTAGTCTTACTCTATTTTAACACCTTTCCCGGCACTGATAATAACATTATTCCTCTATGGTTTTTGCATTCCTGCAATTTCACAAGGTAGCCCTCTCTCCAATCTTTTGGTAAGCTTTCTTGCTCCTAGATGGCGCCTATCAAGTTGGGGAGCATGTTAGTAGGTGTTTCAACATCTGCTTTAATGACTTTCGGTCGTATCCCATCAGGTCTTGCTGCTTTTCCGTTTCTTAGAAACTCCACTGCCCGTATAATCTCTTCTTTACTTGGATTATCACAGTTGATTGACAGGTCCTCCTCTGCTGGTGGGATGTCTGGTGGTTTGTCTGATGCTGGTCTGTTTAAAAGCTCGTAAAAGTATTCTACCCATCGTTTCTTCTGTTCTTCAAGGTTAGTTATTTTTTCCCAAAGTTTATTTTTGATTGGTCTACCTTGTTGTTGATAATTTCCCGATAGTTTCTTCGTAGCCTCATATAGACCTTTCATATTTCCCTTTCCTGCGGCCTCTTCCGCTTCCTCAACCAGACCATCAATGTAACGTCTTTTGTTCGCCTTGATGCTCTTTTTAACCTCCTTGTTGCTCTCTACATTCTCTTTCTGTGCTGTGCTTTTTGCGGCTCTCGTTTTACTATTTAGTAAGGCCATTTTTCTTTTTTCGCCTCTTCTCGATTTTAGTGATTGTTTCTGCTGTTATCTATTATTTATGTTGCGTGACTTCATTCCTAGCACTCTCTCGCATGCAGTATTCCATGTACTTTGTACTTTTTCCCATTTATCCTCAATGCTGGTCCCTTCATCTAGCTGATCTAGTGCTTGATATTTATTCCTGAGTGTTTCTTATCACCTTCTTTCAGGTCAGGTATTGTACACAGTACCGTCGCCTACTGACTTCCATCGTTCTGTTTATCCTTAACTTCAACTGTACCTTCGCCGTAAATAAAAAGTGGTCTGAGGCCAATCTGCCTCCATGTAGACACTGACTTCTAATAATGATCGTCTAAATTTAAAGTTTACGCAGATATGGTAAATCTGATTCTTCGTTTTCTGGTCTGGGAATACCCATGTTGCCTTATGAATGGCTCTGTCTGCAAACATACTTCTTCCTATGACCAATTTGTTTTCTGCACAAAAATCTGCAAACGTTCACCGTTTTCGTTTAGGATTCCTAGTCCCTCCCTCCCCGAAATCTCCTCATATCATACGTTCTCTTGTCCTATTTTAGCGTTGAAGTCTCCCATTAGTATGGTAATGTCACTCCTCCCTGTCTCCTCCCCTAGTTGCTGTAAGCTGCTGTGGAAAACATTTTTGACTGTATTTTCCTTTTAATTTGTTGGGGCATATCCCTGAATTATATTTAGTTTAACCCTCTTGTTCTTTGTTCTAAATGTAGCCATCAACAGTTGTGATTCCGGCTGCTCTCCACTCCATGAGCACACTTTTTTACCTCCGCTGAGAGCATAAGGGCCACTCCCTCTGTGCGTGGTGCGTTTTTATTTTCCTCATGTCTTGAGTATATCCCAGTCTCCCCTGTTGCCAATAGTACCTTTCCTGACTGAGTCCATCAATTCTCACTCAGCCCAAGGATACTAATGCAATATCGCTCCCTCTCTTTTGCAATCTGCGCTGTCTTCACCTCCTCTCACATGCTTCTAACATTCCAGGTGCCGAGTCTGGAAGGCTTCCATGTCGAAAGAAAGGTAGTCGGCAGTCCAGCTTCCTTTCGGGTTTGGCTGAGCCGTATCATAGGCCCTGCCGATGGGACATTTCCCTTCAAGGACTGCTTTTGGTTTGTTTTTGTTGTCGTTTTTGAAGCAATTGTTTCTAGACGAGGTGGGGTAGCTGGCCCCACGCTCAACATTCCTCCTTTCTCATCTGGGCTTAGGACCGGCCATGCCGGAGATCACTTGACATATACAACATAATTATGTAGTTGCCGGAGATCACTTGACATATACAACATAATTATGTAGTTTGTCCTTTGCAGAACGTCGCTCCCATGGCAGCTAGTCTGAAAGAAACTTGATGTCTGACCAAATCTCTAGCCTGCTCTAAAATCATGCTTAATCACTCCTTGACTTCTTGGTGCCATCGCTTTTCTGGCCTGCCTCTCTTGCCCCTCACTATACCTTCCATTACCGTTCTCTGAGGTATTTCAATTGTCTGTTAATGATGGAATATACCAGTATGAACCAGTTCTCCTCTATGCCCAACTCTTGTCGAATGTTTGCATTCTCCTGTTTTTCGACTTATAGTATTCTGAGGACCCTTATATAACATTTCGACTCGAAAGACTCGATTTTCTTCTTTAAGGTTTGGGCAACTGTCCATGATTAGCAACCTAATGCTGCCTCGTGAAAAACACAAGTTCTCAAAATGTTCATTTTTATTGATTTGCTGGTATTCTGTCATAGTTTCCACATGCTGTGTAGCCTCTGCATTCCCATGCCAATCTCCTTCTAATTTCTTTTGAGCAGTCGTCATTGTTGTCAATTCTAGATGTCAGATATTTAATTCATAACCTGTTCTATTTCTACACCCGAATTTGAATTTATCTCGACGTCATGTTTTGTCTGTGGTCATTATCTTTGTTTTGTTTATGTTTGCAAAGAGGTTCCAGTCTTTGTTGCGTCTGCATACGGCTGCAACAAGCTGTTTTAACCCCTCTGCACTTTTTGGTAATATCACTGTGTCGTTTGCGTATCTTAGCTCTGGTATCTTGTATCCACCGATTGTAAAGGGGTCGTAACTTTCTATATTCTCATCCTCTCTAACGTCTGTCACCACGTTTGTACTTAAAACCAATCTAATGTTTCACTAGATACTATGACAGCAGCTTGTTGTTCCTGATCAAATGTTTGGATTAGATGAATTAGATGTATTACACGTACCATATCTATCATGATTTTTCAAAATTTTTTATTGATTTACGCAATCGAAGGCCTTGGTGTAATCGACATAACATGTATACAGAGCTACGTTTTACTCTCGACATTTGTCATAGAAATTCCTCAAATAAAATATGTTATCTCTGGTCCCTCTGTCTTTTATGAAGCCTTCATAGATTTCACATTCATATGTTATTTATGTCCTCTTTAATATAATCCACAAGAGGATCTTGCTAGTGTGACTTATTGGCGCAATAGTGCGGTAATTTGTGCACACCTTCAGATTGCCTTTCTTTTGGAAGAGGAATATAAATTGATCTCTTCCATGCTGTATTAGTTCCGTTTGGATGTCATCAAACCCCGGCGACTTTCATTTTCTGTTGGCTGTATATTGTCGAGCGAAATTCTTTCCATGTGGGTTTAAGTTCAATATGGTTACTCTGAGGTGTCTGTGTACATTTTTCCGCGGTACTCCCTCCATATTTTAAAAATATCATTGTTTTTTGTTAATATATTGTCCTCTTTATCATTGATGACATGTCGTACTGGACGGAACTCTCTTGTCAGTGTTCTTATCTCCTTAAAGGCATCCCCCTCCCTATAAACATCAACCAACTTTATTTTAAGGAATGCAGATTATTGACTAAGCTGTTACTTCTTCGACGGCGTCTTTATCACCTTAGGGTACATGTATCATCAACCAACCCTCTCAAAGCACATTAAGCTTGTGCTTTTTTCTCCAGATTTTTCCAGCCTCTCCTCGTTAATCTTCTACCTGCGTCTGGGTCTCTTCTGTGTGTATTTATTGACCTTCCTTTGTCTCATTATCCATGTGGGTTTTCTGACAGAGATTGACCGGTGATACTAGCTTGAGACTTTGGCAGTATGTGGACTATCCATCGCTTCCTTCTTCCTAATAGTTCCTGTTCTCTTTAATAAGCTATCATTTGTAACCTTGTCCATTCACTGCAGACCCATATTTTTCTCAGGGATTTGTTGATAAAGCCATGTACACTCCTAATGCTGAGTTTGGTCATCCAATCCACACCAACAAAAAAAAAACAAAAAAAAAGCGTCTTTACACTAGATTTGAAGATCCTTAACTTGGTATGCATTCTAATCATTTTAGAATTCTATATGATTCCGACATAGTAAAAGCCACTCCTGCCTGTTGTATTCTTGCTTTGGCATAAAAATCTGCACCTATTGGTTTGTATATTATGCTTCCTAGGTACGTGAAGCGCTGTAGCTCACCCCCTGGCGTTTCCTTTCAATCTGATACGAGCCTTGCTGTCGGCCGCATTTAATTTGTTAATGTTTGTCTTTTCTGCAGCACTGTTTAGATATACTTGGTGGGAGATTCCGCCTAGTGTCTGTCTTCTTCTGCATTAGAAGTTGATTGTGAGGTAGGGAGAATATGTCGTCTGCAAAGTCCAGGTCTTCAAGCTGTTTAAATAAGGTTCACTGGATTTCATTATTCAGATAGGCTGTAGTTTCTTTCATAATCCAATCAACTGCAAGCAAGACCAGAAAATGTGATAGAAGGCATTCCAGACGAACCCCAAATGTAATGTTAAATGATTATGAGTTCTCCCTTGTGCCAAACTCTACACTGCATGTCCTCCCTTACACATCTGCTTTAATATGCTAGTGAGCTTTCTCAAGATCCTATAGTGTCTTAGTAGTTTAAAAAGTGTCTCCTTGCGCAAGATACGACTTTTTATAGCCAACAAAATTTATGTACAGATTTAAATTCCAGTCTAATGACTGTTCTACAATTGTGCGCAATATTTGCTATTTGGTCTGTACTTGATCTGTTTTGTTTAAAACCTGATTGTTCGTCTCTTAACTATGTAGCCACAACTTTTTATTAGTCTTTCAAGTATAACTTTATTTAACACCTTACTAGGTATTAACTAAAGCATTATACCTCTGTAATTGTTACATTCTTGTAGATCGTCTTCCTTCAGTAGCATAACCAGATAGCGATCGATCCACTCTTTGAAATTCTTTATGTGCCCTAAACATTCACAATAAAACTGTTAAGCATGTTGGTGGATACTTTAATATCTGGTATCCCATTAGGCCTTGCTGCTTTTCCATTCTTCAGAAAGCTAATTGCTTCCTTGATCTATTCTTTACTTGAGTTATCACACTTTACTTTGACGTCTTCTTCATTAGATGCAATGACGGGTATGCTGACTGGTGGTAGTCCATTTAGGACCTTTTAATACTATTGGGCTCATTTTTTCTTCTGTAATTCAATATTTGTCTTGTAGTTATTTACTTTGTTGTTGGTATTTTCTTGACAGTTTTTATTTAAATATTCAAGTTTCTTCTAGCTGCAGCTTCTTCGACTTTAGTGCAGTTTTTCTTGTCTATCTAAATGCTCTTTTCTACTTCTTTGTTTACTTCGGTGTAGTCTGTGTGTGCTTTAGCTTTGGTGGCTCCAATATGGTGTCCAATAAAGCAATTTTTTGGCTTGTTTTTTTCAATCTACTTGAGCATTTCCTATGGATCATCATGAAGAGGATAGAAAACAAACTCAACCAGAAAGAACATGAGACATGTTGGATTTAGACATAGCAGAGGCACGAGGGATCACATCCGTAACAAGCGAAATATTCCCAAACAGTGCAGTTGTTGTTGCTTAGATGTTTGCCTCACTAGTTTCTACTGGCAGAGGCGCGCCATTTTCCACCCCAGACTGTAGTCCATTGGGCGATATCAGGACGCTTAAACCAGTGCTTGGATGCATGTGTGCGTCTGTATGTACCTATGTTAGGTTTGTGCGCATTCAGAAGGTAGCCCAACCAAAGTGCAATGGAAGGGCCTCACCACGAGGGCGCGTGTGAAAGTTGTGTGACTGTGGGACAGAGTCAAGTGAAACTGAGTGAGGTGAGAAGAGAGAGAAGGGGAAGAGTTGCCCCCAAGGTGAGCCCCCCGAACAGTGCAGAGTACAAACAATGTGAACTTACACACTTGCTTCATAGATTACACCAAAGCTTTTGACTGTATGAGAAACGACATGCTTTGGAGAATCAAGAAAGACATGGGTTTTATATAGCACCTGATCCAACTGATCGAAACACTATATCAAGAACAGGCAACAGTTAGAATAGCTGGAGAGACATCGGACTGGTCTGAGGTGCAAAATGTGGTAAGACATGGTTGCATACTCTCCCTTGATCTTTTCAACATTTATACAGAAAACATTGAGAAACGTCAAACATGACAAAGAGTGTGAACAGTTCGATACTTTCAAGATCGGAAGGAGGGAAATACCAGATCTAAGATATGCAGATGGTACAGTTGTTCTTTTGAAGAACTCTGCGGGGCGGGAACAGATGATTCTGTCAGTTAAGCAACACAGCGATGAACAAAATCTATACCTAAACATTAGCAAAACCAAGATAATGAGCACTGATAAGTAAAAAACAGATCAAAAGTCATCCTAGAGAAGCAAGAATTTACGAGTGTGACAAGTCTTCAATATCTCGGCTCAATTTTAAAAGCAGCAATAGGATTGTCAACAACAATGGCCATGGCATTACAAAGGTTAACAAAAAGATACAAATAAAGATACTGAGAACTTGCATCTTCCCAGCAGCCAAGTACGGATACTAGACATGGACAACCAAACAAATATTAAGGAAGAATATTGAATTATTCGAGCTAAAACGCTACAAGAAAGTGCTCAAAATATTATGCATAGCAAGAAAGAAAAACACATAAATCCTAAAAGACCTGTATATAGAACAAAAATGGCTAGTAAACAATATTACGTCTAGTAAAATAAAATACTTTGGCCATATCAAACGCACGCAACAATGGTCCATAAAAAAATTGACACTAAAGGGTATGTCACCTGGTAAGCAAGCAGAGACAGACTGATGAGAAGTACATGGATTTTAACCAAGAAGTTTTGAGGGTAAAGGTCACAGATGACAGAGGCAGGAGAGCTGGTCAAAGATCCAGTATTTCAAATTAGCTGTTACGAGAGCGACGTTCAACAAAGGACATGCTACATGATGATTGGAACATGCTTTCTTCAATGGATTCCTGTGAACAAATTTCACCATTTTCGTTCATTACATCAAGACCATTTTTGTCCACAAACTCCATTATCTTCTTATTTTTACATAACTATAGTTGTTTCTATAGATTTTGTAATTTGTTGTGGAAACTCTTAATTATTATTTTCCCTTAATTGGATAAAAATATTGTAGACGGGGCTTGTCATAAGTCTTTACCCTGTCTATGAAGGAGTAGTAGGAGAAAGTTGAAATTTGGCACATATGTAGCTCATTCAATTTGTACTGGACTTGAGTATGAATTTCCCTTCTTGACGAGTTTACCCGGTACGGTGCATGGCGCAACACACCATATTGACTGGATCTGCTACTCTAACAGTTTGTCAGAACAATGGAGATATCAGAGGCCAGAACTGTGATAAAATTCTTGATGTTGCAGGGAAAAACAACTACAGAAATACAAAGGGAGATGGAACCAGTGTTTGGGGAATTCTGTCCTTCGTATGCTTCTGTAAAAAACTGGTTTAGACAGTTTAAGTGTGGCCGTTCCCATGTTGTTGATCTTTCAAGATCGGGAAGACCATCCTCTTAGTGCAGCGATGAAAATGCTGCAAGAGTGAAGAATATCATTGACCAGGATAGGAAAATTGCAGAGATATCTAGGTCAGCAAAACTGAATGAAAGTACAGTTTTTAGAATTTTATACAACAGACTGCACATGAGAAAAGTGTGTGCCCGCTGTGTCCCGTGTCTGCTGACATGTGAACAAAAACAAACGAGGGTTGATTGCTGTGGCCAGTTGCTCAAAATGTGTCGGTTGAAAAACATGTTGCCGACCATG
The DNA here is from genome assembly GCA_036924085.1 of Ariolimax columbianus. Taxonomy (NCBI): domain Eukaryota; kingdom Metazoa; phylum Mollusca; class Gastropoda; order Stylommatophora; family Arionidae; genus Ariolimax; species Ariolimax columbianus. Next base: position 56,555,357 of record JAVGWX010000011.1, read on the forward strand.
GACAGTAGATGAGACTTGGGTCCATCATTTTGACCCAGATTTTTTCTTTTCCCAAAACTAACAAAAATTGCTGAAAGAAAATCATTTTGACAGTGACGAAGATGTCATAGTGGCTTGTGATAACTGGTTTAGTTCGAAAAATTGGTTACTTTATTCTGAAGGTCTTTTCAAGGTCATGCAGAGATGGCAGAAATGTATAAATTCAGGCGGTGGCTACATTGAGAAGGAATAAGCACTGTGCCAAATTTCAACTTTCTCCTCCTACTCCTTCATGGTCAGGGTAAAGACTTATGACAAGCCTCTTGTATCTATCAGCTTATGTTGCAATAATTAGCCAACACTGCATGAACTTGATGACTAAACTGTACTTCCAGTGATATTAATTTTTCCGTATCTGCAAATAGAATTGTTGTATCAGGGTTAATTAACAAATACAAGAAACAGCTTGCTGTTCATTATTATCTTAAATTATGTGTTCCGTTTGTCTCAATAAATTGTTGACTAAACTTGAATGCTGGTGCAGATAATCTCTTTGGCAAATGATTGATTTATTTTGCTGCATCCATCAAATGACTCAACACTAGTCTCAAAATTGTATGTGGCTAAAGATGGGCTCTAACAACTGTTGAGTTCATCACAGTGTAAACATCACAGATATAATCATAAGATAATACATCAAACAACATTTTTCTGAGACAATGTTGACAACTGTGTTGTTCCTGCGCTGATAATCTTCTTCCCTCTGCAAATGTTTGATTTATTATTGCTCCATCAGCCGACATATACAACAAACATTTTCGAGGATATCTTGCCTGTTGTCCAAATTATGATATTTCCTTGTACAGTTGTTGTTGTTGAATACCCACAATGAGTAAGTTTACTCTTTTGTGTGCTCTGAAATGGGTGTTAAGTGGCAGGTTGTAATAGCATTTCTCACATTCCGAGCGTGTTAATGAAGGTAAACCGTGATATTCCAGGCGGTTGTGTTATGCTCACTACTACAGGGATCACGTCGATCCACATCTCATCAGCCAGATTGCCTTGAAAACAGCCTGTTTCAAGGGAATGCTACATGGAAGAGAGAGTGGTCTTGGCCAGTATATTGTACCTCGCTCCTCAGCAGCTATAGAATTATCACCCTACAAAATGTCTGTGGCAAACTGCTTGAGAAAATAGTGCCAAGAGAATTAGTGCTCTTTTTGGAGCGTGAACGTATTCTACCCGATCCACTGGGCAGCTACAGACCTGAGAAGGAGGCCTGGGGTAATGCCGGTACTTTCGCATATGATGTGTACAAGGGATTCAAACGTCGGCAAGAGACAGTCGCCGTTGCGCTCGACCTCGAGGATGCCTCTAGCAGGGTCGATTTTGGTACACTGATGTGCTGTTTGAAGGACTGTGGAATAAACCCGTGGCTTGTTAGCTGGATATCAGCTGCCCTGATGGAGAGAACAGTTGCACTTCAGCTGGGTTCTTGGACATCAGAGCCAATGCAGATATGTCCAGGATTGCCCCAAGGATCGCCACTTTCACCAGTGCTGTTCAACATTTACACTTTAAAAGTGGCCAACATGCAACCTACATAGCCGGGGCGGATGTTGACATTCGCAGATGATATCCTAATCTACAGGACTGGTTCTGATAGGCGTGAAATGGTTAGTGATATTCAAGACACCTTGCAGATGATTTTAAAGTGGTGTAGAGACTCCAATGCACAGATTAATCCAAAGAAGGCCGGTGTGATGTAGTATTCATTGAACAATTGCATCACATTTGATGGCTGTGTCATAGACAGATGCGACAAGTTGAAATATCTCAGAATAACATTTGACCGCAGCCTGTCATACAAGTGCCACGTTGACCAAACTATACAAAGATGCGAGAGGACTGGGTGCACTCAAGACAATGGTAGCTGCCAACTTGGAACAACAGCTGCTATTCATACTCTATCGCCAGTTGATTCTCTCGGTCATTGATTATGGATTGGTAAACTCACCCTATCAAGATCACAGTGTGAACGGCTGGAACGAATCCAAAATGAAGGAATGCGGCTCGTGTTGGGTTGCACCGGAGATACCCCGATAATACAGATGAGGTACATGCTGGGACTGCCGTCAGTAACATCCAGGCATAAAGTGGCACAAGCTACAGCTTATATGCGAGTCATAGCGGACAACAGGCACCCGCTGTACAATGACACTGCGGACATCAAGGGAACCAGAATCAAAAGAGGGATGTCATGGATGGCACAGGCAGAACGTATTATAGGAGAGGTGACTGCAGTCGAGACGATGATCAAGGGAGAGGAATGGGTCCACACTGGGGATACACTAACACAGTACCACACAGTCATCATAACCATGGGCAGTTAATGTAGGAAGGGGCGAAATGGCCAGACAAAGCTCGAAGTCAACCAGCTGATAGGCGCCAAACTGATGGGTCGGTACAAAGTAGTGGAACATCAGGCTGGGGTTTCTCGGCTAGAATAAAAGACCGGATCGTTGCTGAACGAAGTGGCGCATACGAGACTGCCACATCAAGTATGAGAATGGAGATGGAGGCGGTGACTGAAGCTCTGAGGTGGCTGCCTGAGACATCTTCAACAGGAGCAGTCATTGTGTCAGACTCCCAAACACTATTTCAGAAGGTGCAGAATGGGTGGCTACGACATGAGTGGATAGCAGCGCTGGAGACCTCAAAACTCCAGGGGCTGGTGTGGATCTACTGTACTGGTCATGCTGGGGTCCGGGTAATGAGCGAGCTGATTTTTTGGCGTCACACGCACCCATAACAGGCACAGCAGACATGGATAAAGATGACATAGTGAAGGTTATCAAGGACCACCCGCTGAAAAACAACACTGCTTTGGATGAGTCTGCAAGGCACAGGCTGCAGCACTTAGGAATCAAATTAGGATTCAGTGGATCTGAGAGGACGAAACAGGAAGGTGTACAACCAACAGGCTACAGGCACCATCAGCATCCACACTTTGCACCATCTGCTGAGAGAGACTGAGCACCTATGGGTATGCCCGGAGTACAGAATGAACAATATTGTACCTGACCCTGACACAACGTCCTAGCCAGTATGTTGTACGCTTTAGTCCCCCTCCTTGTACAGTAAATTGCTGACTAAACTATTTTTATTTTTCGGTGAGCTGATAATCTGTTTCTTTTTATAAATATTTTTTTAATGGCTATATGAGATAACAGACACAAGACTTCATAAAATTGTTGTTTTTCATTGGGCTGATGTTTCCCCTTGTAAATGTTTGCTATGGTTTGCCAACTCTGATGCAAGCAGCCAGCTGAGTCACTGGCTTTTCACTGTAAAAGTACAATTTTTTTTTTATCACTACTATCGACATGCTCCAGTCAACTCAGCTGTAATGTGTACCGAGGCTTACTGTCTGAGAAGATAAGACAGAATGGAAGGGAACTGGCCATCCCACCTTGCAATGACTGCTATGGGATTATCTTGACCTGACATTACATCAGCTGACAGATGTTGAAGCTAATGTCACTTGTGTTTGAGTTAGATACTCTTGACACTTTCTTTGCTGGTGGATTACAGTCACTCTTCTCACATCCTGCAGTGTACATGAGAAAGTGGACCATGGTGCTTCTGGTTGTAGTGTAATGCGAGGTTTCTTAGTAAGCTCATAAGTATGGTGATCACAGTGTCAATTACCACCTTGTTAGACAGGAAGAATTGCTCGGAAGTCAGGTAGTGTCATTATGCTTCACCCGACACTAACATAGTTTGATCAGTATATTTCCTGACCAAAACTTTAATCTCCTCTCCCCCAGCTAACAGATACAATGACCAATTTTCTGATAAGACCTTAGTGCTTAGTTGACCTGTACTTCTACAGAAGCAGATGCCTCTGTGCAGGTCCCAGTTCTGGTATAAGCTGGATGTAGCTGGTAAAGGTTTCCTGCTTAGCTGGCTAGGCTCAAGCAGCTTAATACTCTGCTGCATTGGGACAAGTGCTTACGGATGTGTGAGTCCATCTTAATAGACTCAAATATTAGAGCAAAGTAGACCTGCAGCCTGTTAGGCGTCATCTATGCTGTTCTAAACAAACCACCTAACCATGGCCGGTGTCACACAGTTAGTCGCCTCTTATGACAAGCTCTCTGTGAGGCAGTGATGATATTCTTATCCTTGTCATACACAAAGACCCCGGCAGACTACTAAGATAAAATCACTAAGCAAAACAAAGAAAAGTAGAAACTACCACTTCGAGATGACATAATTGCACCATGTTCCTATTGGAGCAGACAATGAAGAAAAGATAGCTGACATGAGGTACTGTCTATACGACTGATAGGAGGGAAGTGGTTGGTTAAATGGTTAGGATACATGTCTTCTGGCCAGAAGGACATGCATTAATCCGCAGTGGGGACCTCGGTTTTTTTGTATCGGTGAGGTTGGAGAGAGAGAAGAGAAAAGAAGAAAGAACAAAACTTTTTACTGTATGATGACTGTCAGGGTAAGTGGTCTTTATTCCTCAGTAGACCCCAACAATGGGTGGAAAACACTATTGATAATTTTGTCCATCACTCAGAGCAGATACCAAGTCAGCAATATGGCCTATATCAGAAATCTGGAAAATTGCCTTTGCAGAGTCTATTTTATTTTCCCTATGAATCTAGAAAATGCAGCTTATGGATGCCATTTATTGACTGAAATATATACTTTGTTACAGCCATTTAAAAAAAATTGTACATTTATCTATGCAAACATTTTGTGCCTGTAATCAGTTTTAGTATATGAAATTAACCCTATTTTAATTATGTACAGTGGACCAAGAAATGCATTTAATAAAGTCTTTTATTTGTAATTAGTTATTTTGTTTCATTTAGTGTTAACATTACATGACTAATTTCAAATACACACGACCCACTTTCTGTATCATGGAAGAGAACTAATCAAGTTCTTTCAATGAACATAATCGTACAGAGTTGTGGTTCCAAACCTTTTCGCTGAAGCCAATAATAGTTTACCATGACGCTTACTACTCTCCCCTGGCACACAAAATAAAAAACTACACACATTCATATACTCCATGCAACCTATTTCACACTCATAAAAGACAGAAGTAGATTCTGCATCATTTTATTATTATTCAATTAGACAATATGGGAAAAACAAACTAAACAGATGTTTATCTTCTTCTTCTTCGTACGCTGACAGACATCAACTTGAATTTGTTTGAAGAAAGCAGCTGTGATCCTGAGGCTGTCGACACTTCCATAGAGCTTGTCTAGTGTTGGCACTGGTGATGGATACATGTGCTTTCTCTGGTCCTCGTATGTCGGGCAATTTTTCAGCAGATGTTCAGCGGTCATTTTCCCTGTACCACAGGTGCATTCGTCAGTGCCACCTATCTTCAGTTTATTGAATAGATGGTACTTCAGTCTGTTGTGGCCTGTGCGGAGTCTGAAGATCACGACCTGCTCTCTTCTGTTCAAATGGTAGTAGGCATCATTTTTTGTGTAGTCAGTATTTTCTGTTTCCCATTTGGTCATGTATCTGGCCCTAATAAACCTTTTGCACTCTTCGTAGGTCACACTAAAATCTGGTTGTGGTAGTCTTCCACCTTCTTTAAACAGATGTTTATGAAAATTGTGAATATTTTTACAAATTCATTGACAAAATAAAGCAAATTACAAATTAATATAAAAATCTAGTTTTGGTTGGGGCAGAGCACCCATAGGATTCTTTGCTGATTCCAGATTGGGAACAAAAGTATAATACATTAAAAATACACCAGAGAAAGCCATATACATTGAGTAAGTGCTTTTTCGTATTATGTTCAATGTAATCGACAAATTTTCTAGATACAAATTTTTTAAATACAAGTGGCATTTATTCCTAAAAATCCCTTCGGCTGACCCTAGTAATGTGAATTATTTGCCATAATGATGCTGGCTGTTAAAATAAAAATTGAAATGTGTTCTTGTTATGTTAAACAAAACCACCATCAGAGAACCACCAGCATACTCATTTGTGCTGGAGGTGCTGGGTATGGATACTAACGATCATGTAGTTCATCGGCTGTACACTCATTCAATATGTTCTCAAGCGCCCCTTCCAGCTCAACCTACGTTTGCAGTCTCAGGCTTGCTGATTCATCAACTATAGATATCATCTAACAAGCATTTAATATACATGGCCAGACAGCCTTACAAACAATAGAAGCTTTCAAACAGCTCTAATCAAGCACAAATACCCATTTGCATCTCTTAAATTTTCTACCTGAACCCAAAGCCTCATTTTAACTTAACCAGTCTTGCATTTGTTGAAGAATATGCCCAACACTACTGTCTCCACTTTTAGGATAGCCTGACTGCAGTTATTTGCAGCATGATTTTATAGCAATAGTCTCATGATGGGGGCTGCAATCCCCATGCACAACTCTCCTTAGCCACTTCTTACAACATGCAGGGAAGGAAACAGTGGCCTTATTGTTTGCCCTGGGGACCACTCATGTGAGTCTCATATTGAGGAGCAAACAATAGACTCATCATATCCCACTGTGCACATTGTAAAGGCAACTAACGAGGATTGTAAGTATGGCAGGCAAACTCATGATGTAAAACAAAAGATCTACAGAAAATACTACTGGGTATTGCAACAGCACAAAAAAGCTTTGACACAGGCTTCCTGTAAGAAGGTAAACAGCAATGACGACTCCCATTCTTCTATTTGCGTAAAAAAGGGAAGACAAACTTAAAGATTCAAAAAAGGTTATAAAAAAAAAAAGGCGCATAATACATATGCTACTATATCAAGCTAGAATATCCATTCACATTATTTTTCTAAAGATCAGTCTGCCTAGATTACAGTGATGTCAGGACTGCTTAAAATACCATGATAAAGATAGTTTCCTGTGACCACATGTGTTGGTAGTGTACACAGCCTCACAAACCTGCTATATACATCAGTATGAGCACACACACACACACACACACACACAGACATGAACTTCATCTCATAAGAATAACAATTATTTTTTAAACAAACGATCTTCAATCATTCATACTACTTGTTTCATAAAAATATTGAACAAGAATACAACAGTTTGTGAGTAGTGTGCAGCTCACTGTATTTAAGATATTCCCAATTCCATGAAACAAAGAGCAAAGACAAAAAAGAATAGTGGACAAAAAAAAACACACACATTTATGGTTAGTATGGTATACTTGACAAGTCAGAGAAATTGTACACAGAGAAAAGATAAAGATTTTTAGACAAAATGCTACTAACAATTATATTGAGCTGGAAATTAGCTGTTAACATTACAACCTCTGACTAAGAATTCTCCTCATGGTAAGAGAAATTCAAGGTGATCAAAACAGGAAAAAAAAAGAGAGACATAGGTATATAAAAGAGATACAGTTGAAGACATGCGTTTCATTGGGAGCTGAATGGTTTAAACTGACCAATTGACTGAGTTCAATGTATTTAAGAGAAGACATGTATGGACGTTGAGATCTGAGAAAGAAAAAGTTAAGGACAACATGATCTAAATAATTCAAGATGGTAGGAAAGACATTTGAAAAAGAATTGCCCATTAAGAATGTACTATTGTCATAACAAGGCTAGCCTGCATGGAGACCCTTTCACTGCCTCCAAAATAAAATCTTTCAATAATGTAACTAGATCTTGCTGAATCTCTGGAATGTCTGCCATCCGTTTGAGTTTCGTGTCACGCCAGTTCCAATCAAGAACTACAGCAACTAGACTCTCCAGCTGTAAGACCCCTACGATGAGAAGAAATAAGAAACAAAGCTTCATGACAAAATTCTTGTTCCCTTTCCTGTGAGGGCAGGACACATGTAGAACATCAGTTTCAGTCCAATTGCAATGAAATAGGAATCAAGACACTACTGGTTGTCATTGCTACAAACTCTTGCAGATTAGGAGTCGTAAATTATAACGGGACATTTTGTATAGCACACCTTTCGTATTAATGTATCATTCATGACAAGTTATCAATATTTACATGTGTGGTGAATGCTATAAAGTTGGTCTTTCCATCTCAACGAAATGTAGGACATCAAGACCCAGGAAATTATTTGATCAGACTAATGATCACACATCTGGATTACACGTTGATAATCAACACGCATCCAATTCAATTTTAAACTGGGACACAGAAGAAAGGGGATGGTAAGGATTTTGAGAGATACAAGAAATACTCATGACATCATTAGTTTGAAATTTCTTTTGTTATCAAACTTTTACTTCCGTATTTTTGACATTTATTATGAATACTTCAAGTCAGTAATGTGTCTTAAGATCGTTAAATCATAATTTAACTCAATTTGTTAAATATCAATTAATATTATTCTGCAAAAAAAAGCATGGACTGGAAATATTTAAACACAACTAAGAACAATTCCTTATATAATATTAATTTCTGAATTGAACACATTAACTACTGAACTAAAAACATGCTGTGACATAAATCTTTTTTTTCACACTGAGGCAAGTGAACAAATTGAACTGTTGTTCACATATTTTTATAAATTAACATATTTATTTTATTCTAGTGAGATAGCAATGTCTAGGGATAGAATGTACGTTTCACAATCCCAACACACTGGGCTCGAATCCCGCTGCGTGCAGTTTGGCAGACACATGATTTTATTTTGTCTGTGTGACCGCTCATCAGCGAATAAAAAGTAATGGCAACCTAGGACACTTGCTAAGAAACTTATAACAGCCAAGGTTGGCAGTAGCAAGAAGTGACGTTCTACAAAAGAACATGCTACATGATGATGATGTTATATATAACTTTGTCCTGAATCAATATCAGAACCAACAACACATTCAGAGTGATTATTCTGTATGTGTCTCTATTACAAAACGTATCACTGTATCATCTACAAGGGGCGTTCAGTAAGTAATGCAGACATGGTTTTTCTCAGCTAATAATGAAAATAGAAGCACGAAAATGTGCACACTTCAAATATGGCATGTGTCGATTGCGTGTATCAAATTGCACCGCAATTGGCCAAATAATACAACTGCACTAAACCGTTGAAATGGAGCATGTTAGCAAATTGCGTTCTAAGCAGCGAATTGTGATTGACGACTACTGACCAGACTGTTAGTCACGGTCACGTGAAACATACTGATTAAGACCCCACTTCACTTCCAAGCAGCTCTCCATGAAAACAGACTGTTTCATAGCAGTTTGGCCAATGAAGTGGGGATTGGCACTGGGATTGTCTTAGTGGTGAGCTTGTTGACGAGCTTCCCATTGCACTAAAGACAGGAGGACCCTGGTTCACCTTTTCAAGTACGCCTCAGGATATAACCCACCATCAAAGATAGTCGCCAAGAGTACCTAGCTCAAGTACGAGTGACATTAGCAACAACAACATTGTTATATAAGCAAACATTTTTCAAAATTTACATTTCTTACTTTCAACATCAAATATTTAAACATTTTATTAAATTTAATTCTGATTGAAAATTGAATATGAATTATCACCAAAATTGGATTGGGGGATGGTTACAACAGATTCTTATTCTTCTGTATCCACTGGAAAACAAATTATATGTTCATTTATTTCTCTTTCATATACTGTTTCTAATGTAAAGGTAGTCACATAGCAGACACTGTTGTTGCGGATAAAAATTAGAGATTTTACTGTACAAGACCACATTTTGTTTATGAGGCAGGATGGTCAAATTCCTTCTTTGCTGTCTTTCCTACTCTAACAGTATACCAACTACCTATTTACAGGGGACAATGAGGCTAACGCCTGGTTAAGCTGAACACACTGATCAGACAATGTTAGCCTGAGTCAGGAGAAATATGCTGGCCAAGACCCTCATCTGACCTCCTAGTTGGTCATCTTGGAAACAGGCTGTTGTCGAGGACAACAGTCTGGCTAACAAGGTGAGGTTTAACATGATCCCTGTAGTAGTGAGCGTCGCGCAGATGAAGCCAAGCATAACACAATCGCCTGGAGGACCCTGGCCCACCTTGACCAGCACGCTCGGGATATAAGGAAAGCTACTGCAACCACGTCCTTTTCAGGGCGTACAAATGGCTATCATAATATAAGTAGGCAAGAGCAGATTGTCACACTGCGCCCCAGAACGAGACACAACCGACTCTGCAGCCACATGTATACAAAATTTAGGATTGGCAGCTTAAACATGTGTACAGGCACCCCAGGCTGCAGAGCATACACTTCAGGACTGTCCAGAGTATGAGATACTGAGGCGGACATACTGGCCAAGAGAAACAACACTGGAAGGGAAACTATATGAACCTATGTGTGAACTTCAGAAAGCAGTGAGGTTCATACAAGAAACAACTTTGCAGATGTAGACATACTCCAAGCGATTGAAAGAAGAAGGGTGCACAAAATAGTATCCAACTCATTGTGGGCATTCATAAACAACAACCTATTTACAGATGGGTCAACTGGAGTGTGTAGGTAACAGGATTTGAGTCCCATACACTTGTCATGACGAGTGCTCTACTAGCACGCTATTGTTTATAGAGTTTTTATTCAAACATTTCTGAACTATTGTTGCCCTCCTCTTCTGAGTCTAATTTAACTCTGCAGCTGTGCTGAAGACAGATGTGTCGGACTGAAAGGTGCAAATATCGCAGTCAAGCTGTAAACTAGTGGCACAACGCATTCCGTTCTCTGGACTTCATCCTGCTACTTGCAAATCCCTGTTCAGGGCATGGTAGCGGGAGATTGAGAACAAATGAAGAAGAACTCTGTAGCCAAATCCTCAGTCACTAGTATTTATCTTTTAGATATGACCTTAAGAAATATGACACATTTTGCCATAAACTACCATTTTTAACAACATTTGGCACAACTAAGGTTGAGAAATAGAAACAAAAAGTACCATACAACCCTCTACTTAGAAAAATATAGCCTTATAGCAGATGCTGTCGTTGGGAATGAAGTAATACAGTTCACTGCACACAATCGCAGCTTTTGTGAAGTAGGGTGAAAATTAATTTCCTCACTGTTTTGCCTCATTATATCAAGGTCAATCTTCTTCTTCTTCTTTCGCTGTCAGACGTCAACCTGTATTTTTTCGAAAAAAGCAGCGGTCATCCTGAGGCTGTCGACACTGCCATTGAGCTTGTCTAGTGTTGCCACTGGTGATGGCCACATGTGCTTTCTCTGGTCCTCGTATGTCGGGCAGTTTTGCAGCAAGTGTTCAGCGGTCATTTTCCCGGTACCACACGAGCATTCGTCAGTGCCACCTATCTTCAATTTATTGAATAGGTGGTACCTCAGTCTATTGTGGCCTGTGCGAAGTCACGACCTACTCTCTTCTGTTCAAATGGTAATAGGCATTTTGAATAAATGTGTGGTCTGAAATAGCCAGAGCATGGTGTGAGTTCAATTAATTCTAATGTACGTCAATGGTATTTTGTAATGAAAATACATCTGAGAATTCACCAATGTAAAACCTGGAGAGCAAAGAATACAACCACTGCAACCATCAAAGCCAGTTAGAAAGACTTGTGCATGAGGTTAATAACTTCATCATGTAAAACACATTGATACAGAAACTACAACTGCAAGAGCACACAAAGTGCTCTGATATAGGTTTCTGCAAGGTGTTAGGTGCAGTGGTGGCTCTAGGATTCAGAAGCAGCAGAATATAGATAAACAAGACATGCGCACGAGGCTGGTAAAATCCTGACAAAAGTGTAACAGAAACCACTTCTCGATAGCACACAAATGCTCTTTAAAGGAAGCTTCCAACAAGGAGGCTAACTGTAGTTACAGCCCTTTGCTTTTACCAGGACGTTGTCAACATCTACAAGGAAGAGCACATGATGATTGTGCCAAGAAATCTAGTATATATTAGCCAGTCACTCACCTTGTTTAATAAGCAGTATCAGTCGACCTGGAGTGCCAATCCCTACTTGACAATTTGTTTTTGTGAGAAACTTTTTCTGATCTTCCACCTGGGTAATTAATTATTGTATTGGTTAAGAGAAACAGCCTTCTGATAGTTTGTATAATCTACGCATACAATCTCCATCATAAAATCTATTCATACAACAAGAGTAAAATCATCATCATCATCAAGTGCCGTCATCGCAATGGAGGTTGGCGGTAATGAATCTCCATCTGTCTCTGGGTTGCTACACGCATTCAAACTGTGTCCCGGCCACATCGTGATGTTGTCTAACCATCTGCACTTCTGTCGCCCTTTGGCTCTCTTGCCCTCCAAAATAATCTTTAGCAGACTCTCATGGCGCTTGACATGATCAAAATATTTTATTTCATTCAGATGTGTCTGTTCCGCCTAGAGTTGTTCCAGAACCTCATTATTGGTTTTCTTATCTTTCCAAGAAACTCGTCCAAGTCTTCTGAATACCCACATTTCAAAAATATTTTCTACAAATAGTTATTTGCATTACTATCAAAATTGAAATAATGGCAGAATAAAGTGTAAGTCACTTTAAGGCTGGCTTTATAATTTTTTTATTAACAACCTTACAACCAAAACGACTAAATGAGACTAAGATGGAAACGGTGAAATTATATATATATATGATGAGACTAAAGTAGCCATGCAAGATATACTGGCCAAGACCCCCCCCCCCCCCCCCCTCAAGTCTTCCTGAAATACGCTGTTTTCATGGCAGCCTGGCTAACGAGGTGGGGGATTGATGTGATCCCCATAGTAGTGAGCAACACACAGATGAAGCTAAGCATTGCACAACTGTCTGGAGGACCCAGGTCCACCTTCATGAGCACACTCTGGATGTGAGGAAAACTACTTAACGTCTTTATATCTTTATACTGGTTCAGAAGCAACTGCATTTAACCAATATTTTTACATTCACATGATCTAGAAAAATGATGCACATTCAGTCGATTCTTGAATGTATTAATTGACCACCCTGTTTCCACTATTTCTTGTGGCAATGCATTCACCACTCTCTGGCTAAAAAAATATTTCATGATATCTGCAATATGTCACTTACGCCCTTTTCAGGGCACACAAAAGAGTAATAATACTCAATGTTGTCAAACAACATGTATATATACATTCACGAGGTGTGATCAAAAAGTATTCTATGTGGCATCACAATTCTGGAACTGTAGGATACAGGAGTTGCTAGGCATTGGTTAGCCTCTGAATCTAATGCGCATGTCTACCCTGCTCATTTAGTTTGTTTGCAGTAGAGCACTCTGTGAGGTTGCCAAACATGGAAAATAAGTAAATAGCAGGCGTTGTGTGAACCCCATTTTCATGGTGGAAAAAAATGTACCAACGGATTTGCATTTTGTGTGTGTGAGAAGGAGACAGATTATTCTAATAAACTGCTAAAAGTCACATTCAAAACACACATACATACATTACCTTCATATGTTTAGCAAATAATTTTGCAACTTTACATTTGTCATCTAGAAAACTTTTAATCTGTCTGTGGGTAAAAAAAATAAATACCATTGTCAATGCATGTGAAAGTTGTTAACAACTATGAAAATAAGTAAACCATTTGACTTATCAAGTCTACTAAAAAGCAGAAAATTTACATGAGTAGAAACTACAATTATTGGAATATATCAACTTATTCTCTTGCAACAATGAAATGTTTTTAAAAAAATACTATATTAAGCAGAACCGACATCATGCCCCTTTGGGCAGACCTATAGGTGTTTAGTTTCTTTCATCAGGCGACACAGGGAACTGATGGTTCCTGTAGCTTGCTGGTTGTATTACACATCTGATTCTGCTACCTTACAAACTTGCGTACTACTTAATAATTTAGTTAAATATAATCACCGAAAATTTTTTTCTATGATACACAATACAAACTAAGAAAAACTAAATGGCATTAAATCAAAATATACACATTTTATGTCTTGATCCTGAACTAAATGATGTAATCATTATTTGATGACGCTACATTTATCATCCAAGATGATTGGCCCACTTAAAAAGTTGAATGGCGGTAATGAACATTCAACTCTTGCCCTATTACAACTTTCTGAGGCCCATTAACAGATTCTGGTAAATTTATATTGCACTTAGTCAACCCTGTCCTGTTCACCTTTTTAACATTTCAACCTTCATATCCCGAATGGTCCGCCGGGGTCTTTGTGTATGATAAGGACAAGAATAGCACTATTGCCCCACAGAGAGCATGTTGTAAGAGGCGACTAGCTGTGACATGGCGCAACACTGGCCATGGTTAGGTGATTTGTTAAGAACAGCATAGATGGCGCCTAACAGGCTGCGGGTCTACCTTGCTCTAGTCTTTGATTCTATTAAGATGGAATCGCACATCGGTTAACCACCCTCACGTCCCAAAGTAGCGGAGTAATGAGCTGCTCGAGCATAGCATGCTAAGCAGGAAATCCTCCTCCCGGCTACCTCCAGCTCATACCAGAGCTGGGACCTGCACAGGGACATCTGTCCCTGTAGAAGTACAGGGACACTAAGAACCTTCATATAAATAAGGCCAATGTTTCCTTTACTTTTCAATAATAATGCAGGATAAACCATTGGTAAAGGATAGTAACCCCCATGGAATACACATTGAAGTATGCATTAGTTACAGATAGAATATGCAAATAATGTAAAATGAAGAAACTAAGGAATAACATTAATATTTCTTATTCTTCTTACGGGGTATAGTGAAATATTCAGTCCTATATAACTCATATTTAGGGAGATATAGTTTTTTTAAAATTAAATCCCAATAGATACTCTGAAATTATCCATGCATGAATAGATTGACTTGTTTGGATATCTGGGAAAAACATCTGGTAACTGAACAAGTTAGGATGAAGATATACAGATGAGAATTAACAGCAGTGATGGAGATTATCATTGCCTGTAAGAGCTGTCGACATGGAACACTTTTAACATTCAGTACAAACAAACATTTATAAAAGACAAAGACTTTAAAATGTTAAAAGTCAAGGACATGGAGTATAATTTTTATTAATCTATAGTTAGGAAAACAATTATAGCAGAACATCCAGGACAAGTGATGCCACCATTTTCTCAAATGGATGTGATTTCAGTTTTTCAGAAATTGGTTTTAAAGTGATTTTATTCTTCAGAAATTATTTATTTCTTGATCAGTCCAATGATCTGGATTATTTGTAGATATTCATCACACGCCCGATTCAGACTGAGTGGGACACATAATAAGAAAGGAAAGTGTAAAGGAATGGACGGATATATTGGTGATATACACATCGTGGTAGATACCAACAATATAGCACATATAAATTCTTTGACATGAACTTCCTGAAAGGATTACAACTGCATTTGTAGACCCATGTTCCTATTTGAGCAAAAAGAGAAACACTGATCAACAGTAACTATTACTAACAATACCAGATACAGCCACTGCTGTCAAATTTATTTTTTAAACCGGCTTTCATTAGTTCAAAGAACAGAGATCTAAAAAGTAAAGTATCCCATAGCATTACTGCCGTAGGGGTGTGAGGTGTTAGCGATATCACATTTCAAAGGCTCGGCTATATGAGGGCAGTAGCCATCTCCTCTCCCTCGCCGCTTTTACGCCCCGGACTGAACCGGTACCCATTTAAGGCTGGGTCAACCCGGGAGCCATAAGCGGCTCCACCAACAGAGATCTACAAACATAAAATTCTCTATCTATTTTCCTTCCTAACACATCTAGCTTACCTATTTAGTTCAACTGCCCTGATAGCCGAGCTTGATATAATTAACAAGCAAGGACTTCCATTCTTCTTCATAAAGAGGCTCTTCTTCACCGAGATCTTCCACTTTGGCAATATGGAAGCTAGATATTCGCTTGGCTCCAGTGATTCCATGTTATGAGGGTAAAAATCATTTTCTGTAATAAGAAACAGTGATATTTTGTTCCAATTAAAGTACTAGGCAGATCAAAGTCTATAAGCAAACCATCATTATTTTTTAGTACTGATCTGCACTGATACACAAGCATCTCTACAAACTAAAATTATACTTTTTCACAACAGCAAAATTCTGAAGTATCATGTGTGCGTGTACACCCATTTTAAGAATATTATAGACACCGTGTTACCCTGTTTACAAAGTTGCAGAACAGAACACACATATCAATACCAGTATAAAAATTTGTAATATATTTTATAGTAAAGATGCCACTCTGTAAATTTAATTATTAATAATAATTTAATAAACATTTGCTATTACTATATATATATTAACTTGAACACAAACAATGTTTAAGAAAATACTGATAGGCATGAACTGCTCAGACTCCTGACTATAATTACACAAGGGACATAACAAGCTCTACCTGGATCTGGAAGAAGGTCTTCAAGGGCTGTTTCATTCAGTTTATCTCTCAGGACCTTGACTATAACATTTTTTACATCATCTGAATTACCAGGTCTTGACAGAGTCTCCTCGGATTCATCAGTAATTCGCTTCTGGTTTATTAGGAAATAAAATAAATTACAAATAAAGTATGTCCGTTCTTCTTCTTCTTCTGATTCCCAATGGCTACCAATCCACTGTGGTATACCAGGGAATGAGAAAACAGACAGACTTGCAAAAAAGGGGAGGAGATTCTCAACAAGAAGACATTAATTACAATCACATACTTTAAGAAAAAGAGAGTTATTCAGATTGTTAGAGAAGAGCAGTACCAACCCCTTGATGATTATCATATTGTTGATGGCATGGACAGATGACCATTCTTCATCCCAGGACAGCACACAACAGACTGAAGAAACATATGTACAAGCTTTGACTGTCTGTTTCACCACTGTGTACATGTGAACTAAGTGAGAAAACTGTCACGTGTATGACCAGTTAAGGAAAATACACTGGCTATATGATTCAACACTAAATTGAAGACTTTACAAAGCTAAAGGGAAGCTTCAAACAATGGAAAAGTTCTTCATGGGGACTTATCTGACCATTAAAGCACCAAAGATGTGATCACAAGAAGTTATTTTTGTATCATTTATACTAGTTTTCTTGTACAGCCCTCTTTCAAGCTCAGAAGCCTAAGTGACACTAGACAGTCTTTTGACCTTCGTGAACTGCAGAATTTTCAAATCCATGACTGTTGTATTCTAGCCTTTAGCACGCTGAACGATAACATTACGGAAGTGCCCATAGCTGCTGAATTATTTTTCAGCACATCATGTTTTTCTAGGTTACTCACCTTGAAAATCTGTATTTTTTGTTGTTGTTGTATAAATATGATTTGTTTGTGTGTAGAGACATAAATGAATAAAGAACTACTTGGTGTTATTGTTTTTGATGTGTGTGTGTTAGTTTATGCGATACAAGAAGATGAATGTGAAAATTTTTAAAAACCACAACATTTCGATTTTGAGGGGAATGGGGACCGTCGGAATGTGAAAATTGTCACAGAACACCAATAGTGTTTCTTACAAGATCGTCAAATCTGCTATTTTCTCTTACAAATGTAGTTAATACTGCTAAATAAACAAATTAAACAGCTCTAGCTCCAAAAAAATGTGTCGCAACAACTTACCTTTATCACCCGCAATAATGGAATAATCCGCAAGTTGTCCCGAAAAAGAAAACACGTCGTTTAAAAATCGCTTTCAAACTAACTATACCGGCCATTTTGGTTGTTTACATCTGCAATGACGGCATCCCTATGTTGAGATTCAAAATGGTCGTGTTTCAACCGTTGCGTTAACACACGGCAATGCTCTAGAATAAATTTTTTTATGGCGATCGGCAAATTTTCTTAGCGCGTGGCCGTTTACACGGCCATCAGGTGGACTTTGAGCCGTTTTAGTTATCCGGCCATGCGGACATTAGCGTGCTAAAGGCTAGAGTGGTTCAGCCATCCTGCTAGTTACCTTTGATGACATGTATTCATTGAGGCAGTGACATTGCTCACATGCAGTGCTCCTGGAAATCACTATGAAGAAAGGATGTCTCTAAAAGAAGTTTAGGCAATTCTAACATGCATGAAGATTTATTTTCTGTGTTATTTTCTGAAGTATAAAGCACTGACAAGTTGTACATCATAGAAACCAGCTGTGTGTGAGCTATACTGTTCTCATTTCTTCTTCTTTGACATTCGTCTAGAAAAGGACGTTGTGTCGTAGTTCACAACGAGGTTGCGATGTCTGCTCGATTTTAGCCGGCTTTATTTTTAGTACCAGGTTTGCCTTCCTATTGCGATCCCTATCCCTTGACCAGACTACACCAGTGACTAGTACAGCCTAATTCTAGAATTCACGTGGAGGCAGAATATGATCTTGGTCAGCTATGGTTCGCTGACTCTGATGATAAGTCACTGGCTGCTGCCAGCTTTTGCTACCATTTGAAGTCCTCATTTCTTCTTCTGTAGGACTATACCCAAATTGTATATGACTATTTATTTTCTTCCCCATCAGATCCATGTTCATGCCATGCATAATAATAAAAACACCGCAGCCATTTCTATCTCCTTTTTTGGATCCTCTTAAGGAGCTATAAAAAAACAAAGACATGCATCAAATGATCCATGAGAACAGAATGGAGAAACCAGCACAAATACAAACCAAAAAATGACAGCATAGACAAACTTGACGGAGACAAAGATCTTCAGACTCAAACGGGACATTGCAGACTCAAGGCCAACCTTCATAGAATGCGTCTTAGAGACACCAGCATGTGTGATTGTGGAACACCCAAGCAAACACCAGAACATATCCTGCAGGACTGCCCTGCGTATGCAGATCAAACAGAGGGAGAATGGCGAGGATCTGAAAAACAGTCTCCTTCGTGGCTAGAAGCATAGCATCAGTTTATCAAATAAAAAGGATCCTATCACGATAACAAATTTATTTTATTGAATTCAAAGGATTAAACTGATGACATTGTCATTTAGCAACTGTTTCAGCTTTGTCAAAGAAGCATTTGGAGGAACATCTAGCAAAGAACAGTAGAGGAGGTAGTCAGAGAAACAGGAGACATGCAAAAAGCAAGAAAACAGCCCAAAAGAAGGTACAAATGGCGGATAACTATTGCAGCTATCTTAGCATTTTCTCCATTATCGATATCTGTTACTTCCACGGTGCAGCTCACTTCTGCTTTTCACAGACAAGTGTGATTAACAATGTTATTATCTAAGAATAGAAACCACAGTTACTTTACTGAAGTATAGGGGTGTAAGTCTTCTTGTCATTCGCTATCAAATAATGGAATCTATTTCTCTCATTCACTTGGAATTCTGTCTCAGGCTTCTCTAGTCGCATCACAGTTTATCCTTCAATTGGATTCTTCTTCTTCTTCTGCATTTGTTCTCAATCTCCCACTACCAAACCCTGAAAGGGCTTAAGTAGCAGAATGTAGTCCAGAGTACAGAATGCACTGTGTTGTAGTTTACAGCTTGACTGCGATATTTGCACCTTTCGGTCCAACACATCCGACTTCAGCAAGCATTTTTTTAGTACCGGGTTAGCATTCCCTCTTCGATCCCTTCTCCTTAGCCAGTCTGCCCTGCTGCAGCCTGTTATCCAGGATCACCGTGCGGAGGTGTAGAAGGGTCTGGGCAGCTCTGGTTCGCAGGCCCTAACGCTAGCAGTCAGCTATGGGTCGCTGACCACTGCAGCTCATGCGCTGCTCAGTCTTGATCCCCCTCAATTGGATTGAAGAAGGACATGTCACTCTTGCTCCTCTCATGGAGCCGGCAGACCTGGAGAACATCCTATACTGTTTGTTTGCTTTCCCCAAACAATAGAGACAGGATTTTAATGAAAAATCATCCAAATGATTGGTAACAGTAAAGCTTGACAGTTATAATAATGGCACATATAATGGAAATAATGACATAAATAATTCATTACTCTTTCATGTTTCTTTCCACTTGTTGACTCCTTTTTCCTCTTCTTGTTATTTTTCTTATCTTTCTTGCTGGAACTTTCAGCTTTTCTCTTAACTTGCTTTTTCCCTTCATCTGAAGTTTTGGGATCTTTCAAGTTAGACTGGTCATGGTCTGTGCTTTGATCTGTAAAATATAAATGTAATCCAAAAAATTAGAGAACTGTCTAAAACAATGTAATTTCATGTGAATCTCATGGTCCAATATAACAAATTACATACTCCTGTCAAAATCTACACCAATTAGCTTAAAACATAAAATTACAACAGAAAAATTCCAACATTGCTATTTGTAAATGTATTTATTGGCGTCTGAGGTATGGAACAGAGACAGTAAAATTCACAGATCCAGTAGCTCCAGATAGGTTGATGATGAAAGCAACATAGAAACAGCAGTTCCAAAATCTGAAACTTCTTAACCTGTCACAACTAATCGAGGACAGGTATGAAATAAATCAGACCACGGGAGTGACTTTTATTGATCTTAGTGCATTATATGCCGCTATAAACCCTCAGGTGCTACTGACAAAGCTATATTCTATGACAAATGATTGGCACCTCACCAGCCTGATCAAATGTCTCTTACAGAATAGGCAGTCTTATATCTCATTATGTTTCTATATAGCTGAGTAGGTTTGGAAAAAAACTGCACATGTCAAACTTATTAACACAGCAATAAATGAGAATTGTCGGATAGCAACAGGGTGTAAAAATCTACTCTAACTGAAAAAATATGTCCCACAATACGCGTAACATCACCTATGACAACGAAGAAGTGTCACATATGAAATTGAAAGAGCAAAGCTGACAAATGACACAAGACATCCTAGGTTTGATACCAGGTGCAGTGTACATTGACTGAAATTTTGACAAAGTTTATTTCAGTCAACACAGCCCATACAGATTAGTCCTGAAAAATACTGCATTGAAAAATGAAACGAACTGACACAGGTCCCCTGGATCGCACTGCAGGAGGAGCCTGTGTCTGGACACCACTTGCCTACCCAACATGGAAATCACTAAATAGATTCTGAATCGGTATTTCACAATGCAGTATAAACAAAGGAATGGGGTTACAGGGATGATGAAATATATGACTATGGAGCAATAGAAGACCCAGACCACCTGATGAGCTGCCCAAACATTCTGGAAATACGTAATATTGGTAACACGTTGATAGACATAATAAGACAATTCACATGGAAACATGATGTAAGAAGTGATGTCCTAGTTCCTTATTGTGAGATGATTGATCTGCCATTTGGATTGGGGCTTGCCATATGTCTGTAAATTTTATTACATGTGTTTCTTATGGTCCATCTGTTTAGCAAAGCTTCACTCTTTTTACTTCTTTGATAGTCTGTCTGCCTTGTCATTGACAAGCGTGTCTGAGTGTACATGGATCCACTGCACAGCTATTTTGACAACATGAAAGTTGATAATGTGTTCAGTGTGACAGTTTGGATAGGATAAAGTCTACAATATCCAGCATCTTTTAAAACTTGAAGGGCAGACACTGAGTCTGTTAAAAATAGCAATATTTCAGACCTTTGACAAAAGGCGTTACGCCATCTTCAGATGGTACAAAGCAGCTTCCAGTGCGGTGATTTCAGCTTCATAGTTAGAGCAGACTTTTTCAAAAGCATAAAATAGTTCATAAGATGATCTTTCATGGTATTGTATATAGATGTCATAACCTACTTTGATGGTGGCATTGAATGCAGATCCATCTGTATATCCATTAATCAGAATATCCAGTATGTATCTATAGTTATTTGAGCTGTTCACATGAATAAGGAATAGAATAGAGAGTAGTTAAATCTGAACTTTTGGTTGTATCATCTATTTATTTTATCAGTATTTGTGATGTATTAATTTATTAAAAGTTTGTCATGGTACATTGTTTACTACTCTCTGTAACTCTTGTCTTCTTTCTGGGAATTGGTATATGTCTTTTACTTTGATTTCACTAACAATAACATGGTGGAGTACATAAGTAAGTAGCATGTCCTTTGCAGAACGCCGCTTCTTAAAACCGTCAAACTATTTGGCTGTTATAAGTTTTTGAGGAAGTGTGTAGTACGGTAGGTTGTCATTACTTTTCGTACGTAGAAGAATGGAAAAAAACCCATGTTTGTCAAACTGGAAACGAGCATGATTTGAACTGGGTGTGTTTGGATTGTGAAACGGACGCTTCACCCCTAGGCCACGCAGCCTAGTAGTTGGGAGTACATACTTTTGTTCAATTCTGAATTTAAGTTGCCAGTTCTCTAAAAGTCATACATGAACAAATTCAAACAGCTGTGTTATGCATGACTTTCAAAAACATTTTGACACAGCTTGAAACGGACTGACTTGTTGGTTTAAAAAAAAACATGCTCTGAAAATATTTGTAAATAGCAAACTCACATTCATAAATAAAATAACTTAAAAGTAAGGCAAGGGTAATAACGTTGTACTGACATACTTAGTGCTGGCTACAAATTACAATTGCTATATTGAAGATGGTTCGCATGACTCAACATGAGAAGGTGCCAGTACAGCAGGAAACACAACTGACTACTGTTTATATTATTATGATTATATGTATCAACAACAATCAAGTCAGTTAGTTACAAGATGTGTTCAGAAAACAGTAAACAATACAACAAATAAATTAAAGTAAAGCGGGACATTAAGCACCAAGGGCAATAGGCACCAATAAGTTGACAAGCATCTGAAAATCCTCTATAATATTATTAAGCAAGTGGTGAGGCATTAAACACTGTTGTTTTCATGTCTTAACTAATCAGAGGCTCCATTCTATATCACTCATGGACCACATAAACCAATGAAAAAGCATAAATAGAAGAAATTTGAAGAAGCAGTTTTTCTCCAAAGCCTCAGCCATTTTTACTGTTGCCGCAGAACATTTCGCGTGATTACATACAAGCTCAACAGAAAACTTTTAGTTTTTTCACAAAACTACTTGCCAGTGAAAGTATCGTGCTGAGGATCTGGAGGTCATAAACATCTGGTTCACCTGTCTGGGCAAGGTCTTACTCTTAACTGAACCATGTGTAAAAGATATGTATAAACATGCCCCAACCATCGAAGGCGTCGCTGGCTCAACAGCGAGTACATGCTGTGAGTGTTTGCTCTCTGTAAGACCGTATTATGTGGCACTCTCTCCCCAATATACTGTACACCTCATATGGAATGTTTAGTGTAAGTGCACCAAGTCTTGTTTCCATACATGAGGGTGCCAAGAACGCAGGTCTGATATACCCAAACTTTGATGTAGTGAGACAGTGCAGTGTTCTCCCAAACTCTCTCCGTCAGGCAGGCCATGACGATACTCGGCATTACTTGTCGTACCAAGACTACTCTACTGTCTATCTCCTCGAGCGATAGAGTGTTGATGGCAGACGCCAGATAAGTGAAATTGTTGACGACCTCTACACTGATAAACACGGTCCACCGACGTGCCATAAGCGTACGATAAGAGTATCATCAGTATGGTACTTTGGGAATATACCAAAAAGTTTGTGAAAAAGGGTCAGAGCGAGCACATTAATGATTATCCCTTCATCTGTTGTTTGTTATCACTCTTGATGGGAAAAAAACAGTTTGAAGATTATCCGTTGTATAGAACGGAACCCTTCATATCAGGGTGGAAAGAAATTATCACTGTACTGACTTTCTATTGTTAATTCAAGTTAATTGTAGATCTAATATTTATTCTAATTAATTATATCGTCAATCACAATTTATTCTCATTGATTGATTTGACTGATTTGTATTAAGTTTAAATTTTAAAATATTCATATTCATATTGCTATCCCACACACACCACACTCAGGTATAACAACGTTGCACATCTGCTAATAATAATATATTTATAAAATCGCTTAAGCTTAAGTCCCCGTTATTCAAAATCGTGTAGACCCTATCAATAGATACCTTTGGGACTTGTGCTATTATTTTGCACATTTTTCTCAGTTAGCCACCACTCTTCGTCCAAATTATCCGCCATATTGACACTCACACCAAACTTAATTCACGCAGCCGTAGAATCGTATAAATAAATACGCTATTGATTCATCCGAATACATATAAGCTACATGCATTTATAAGAAATTAGAATGATAATTGTCCATTCCTTAGATGAAGACAAGAACAATTAAATTACAGGTATTACCAATAACTTCGTCTTATACGAATCGGGGCAGTTCCTAGCTTCACTTGTTGAAAGAACAACATTTTGGGCTCCCCAAACCGATCAGAAGGTCGAGATGTGCAGAGCGGGGATGGACATTTATCTTTAGCTGAATTGAATTAAAGCTATCCGAGTTCAGAGTAGAAGAACCATTTTCGTTCTTTACACTATCTCTTGAGATTTGCAGTTTTTTTATAGTAAAATAGTCCAGATTTGTCCACCTTGGCTTGCAGGTATTAGTATTTCACTATTTCATTTGTTTTATTTTTAATAATAATAGTATTAGTAATTACTAAATTACTTTTTTATTTTATAAATAAAGTATTATTTTATTACTAATTAAATTACACTTTAAAGTAGTTAAAGTAGTGACTTGTCTTGTATTAGTATTACTAATACTATAATTATTAGGTCTATACTACAATAGTATAGTCACTATACTATTATATAAATATATACTATTCACTATAATAGTGATAGTGACTATAGTCTTAGTACAGTATTATTGGATCTATATATTACTATAGTGAGTATAGTCAGTATTGTAACCTAGTAGTCGTAGTGTAGTAGTAGTAGTAAATAACTATCTATAATCTATCTATATATTTTATTACTATTACTAGTCTTAGTATAGTTACGTTCAGACTGTCAAGAATTACATTAGACTGATTAGTATTTCTGATTAGTAGCAAAAAATGTACCAATAATATTTTATATTTTCAAGCAGGCAGACTATATCCGAATATCGGGCTAAGAATTATTGCATTTCTAGATTAGAACAAAATTAATAAGGAAGTAGTAATTAACGGTTTGTGGGGATGGGGTGGTCATCTCCCTAGGGGAAGAAGGTCTTCAAATATAGACCAAGAAATCATGTCCTGTGTCAACTGCACTAGCTCTGTCTACAGATTTCAAGTTTCCATTATGTTTGTCTTGTAATGATATCAGCTGGTATCCTTGATGTGTTCCGTCTTCAGTGGCAATACCTTTTCCTTACCTTATGTTATGCTAATGTTTGTCTAGTTCTTTCCAACAGTTCCACATTAGTATTAGTGATCTTATAAATAGAATAGTAAGATCTTAAAAAGACTTTCATTAGAGATGACGATGGTGTTAAAGATAAAGGATCTTTTGAAGTGTGTAATACAATTTTTACATAATAAATGAAGATGTCTTTCAAATCTTTTGTTTGGTATAAACAAATAAAGGTGAAGGTGTCGACCCTAGCTCCATAGCAGACACTTTCGTCGGGGATTAAGTGTTAGAGACTTCATTGAACTAGGTCTCGGCTTTTTCGTAAGGGAGAAATCATGAAAGGAAAATTCTGAGGTCAGTAAGAAAATGATTATTGGCGACGGCAACTGTAGTCACAAAGACAAATATGTTTATCCACTGCATCCTGAAATATGACCAGTTGTCTTCACTACGTTATGGTACTGGACTCAGATAACACAGGACAAGAGTGAGTGTTGTTGATGACTAGTGTAACTCTACCTTACTGAAATCCAAATGCAGCTTTTTTTACTTATTTTTGTTTCAAACAAGTCCTGTGGTGATGGGAGAGTGGTGAAAACAGCAGGGGTGAATAACACTGAAACTGTATATCCACAAACTTGCACTCAGGCCAAATGGTAATATTTAGCTGGAACTAATAGCAGAACATGACAGCTCCATAAGCAACTGAGCTGCCATATTTAGTGTACCACTCTACTCACCTCCATAGCATGAAGAAGGGGGGTAGGAAAATGGCAATTAAATACAACCTGTTTCAGACTTGCCCTGACTAGCTTAATTCGACTAAAACAGGTCCCACCAATGCTTTCAAACAGAAGCAAAGGAAAAGCAGAAGGCTCTTGCCTTTGGCACATGGAACAAGACAGTGAAAAGGCTGTAAAGTGGGGCAAAGAATTCACACTACAGCATGGATAAAGTGCTAAATGAGACACAACAGCCTGTTAGGGCCATATTATAGAAGCAGTAGGTGGCTACATATTACTTTGGAGTGGACAACAGTTAAGATAGACATGAGGCTGATGTCCGAAACTCTATGAAATCCCATTTTTCCCGCCAGCTTGTAAAACTACCAAAACGCAAAATGTGTCAATGATTGTATTCTGATTCTATTTATAACTTTCCATGGGAAACAAGAGTAGCTATACACTGGCCAGTGTTTATGCTCTAGCAATGTATATAGACCTAAAGAATGTGAAGGGGAAAATCTGTTTGCATCTGATCACATTGGTTCTAAAATCTGATGAGCGTATGATGCTCAGTGACTTTAGTGCTACAGTGGGAACCGACCAGGAGATTTGAAAGGCAATACAGCCAACTACCAATTTCGCCCATGTGCAGTGTGACCATATGAGATCGCAACAAGGTCTGATACTGTTGCCGTCCTCACTTACGATTAGCGACTATTATAGTTAGTCTAGCCCAAATCAATCAATTGCAACTATGTAACATACGGCTAGGTCGATCCAGACAAATATGTTATGTAGACATTATTTCGTCTGCTCCATATTGACTGAAGGAGTAGCCCACCCAAAATAAAATTGTAAAATGCTTTAATAGTTCATATGGTTCTCGTGCGTTAATTCACCCATTCTGAAATTTTATACCATTCAATGACCACGCAGGTTTCCGTACAAAAATAATTATAAGTGTCTTGCTATCAGGGTGCAGTTTTTTTGTGGGCCCTAATAAGGACCTTGGTGCTGTTTTGTGGGCCCTGAAAAGGGCCATGAGGGGGACAGATTACCAAGGATCGCTGAAGCTATGCACATATCAGGACATGCACATGTTGTTCGTTCGTAGCTGCACAATTTAAAGAGGAGGCAAAAATTATGTGATGTCTTGCTGACTTTATTCCGATGTCGCCACAGAAACTCACACATGTAGGAATCTATCATGTGTCTGTGTGTTCCGTTTTGGTTAGGGCTAGGTGCCCTCTAACCATGTGCCAGAACGAACAGGAATGTCCTGCTGACATGTGCGACATCTCTAACGATCTTGTCGAACTGTGAGACAAAGTCATAACATGATTTTTAGCACACAGTCGGACGGTGTGTATAATTCGTCTTTCCTGCAAAAACTGCACACAATTTATTTTTTTGCGTGTCAAGTGTGACAACTGCAAGAAATCCATCTTCCATGTACGGTGTTAGATCTGAGAATGACATGGACATAGGTTTGCCGTGCGAATTGAAGACGCGCGAATTGAAAAGTATGGTGTTTCATGTGGCTACATTCTACTAAATTTGACCTATTATAATCCTTGGGTGAATTAGCCCACAAGTACCATTCATATTTAAAAGAGAAAAGACAACTTATGTTGTACACATTTTGCATTAATTAATTAAAATTAAACATTTTTTTCTCCTCAAGGTTACTTTGTCAAAGAAACAGCAGAGCTGGTGTGACAGTTATTGAACTGGGTGAAGGAGACTATAATGAGCAGCTATCAGAACTCTCTGAATGCCACTTCCAATGGTCTTCCTGGTGTCACAAGCCCAAATTCCACACTCATCAATGCTAGCAGTGCCAATGTTATCCTGAATAATGGCCCTATAGGTTCACCAATTATTATGGCAGCTACCAACAGTCCTGTGGCTTCTAGGACTCTGCAGGCTCAGCCTGAGCAAATTATTGTACCTGTTGGAAATGTAAGCTATATGTAAAATAATAGTTATACATTGAATCTTGAAAATAATATCAATTTAAAAAAACTCATTTTTAGCGTCTTATTTTTTTAGTTTTTTGTTGCCAAATGAAAGGGTATGAAACAATATAAACATCTGTACTGGAAGGTGGAAATATTGGGTACTATAGTGCAGACCTTGTATGTAATTTGAATGCCGTTTTTATTTCTGAGTGGTTAGAACACTTGTCTTTCTCTACAAAGGAATATGGATCATGCCACAGTCTAGACATTCTTGAGTCTACCCAGCTGTAATTGGGTACCAAATTTACAGTTATGGAAGGCATAATAAAGTGGGAACTGGTCTTTAAATGTTGTTAGTGCACTACCGCTTTATCACCAGTTTTTGCTGTGGAATTACTTGTACCTTTTTTTCTCATTTGAAGCTTTGTAAACAGAGAATAGCTTTATAGAAAACAGAACTGGAAAATAGAAGTTATCATCTAGAAACTGTCCTATTCTATTCTTATGCTAACAGTTGCAGCTCATTGATGTCATCAGTCAGTAGGAAATGAGCAGACCACATGAGACCCATGTTCTTTAAGTTGTATCATTTAAAACAATAGTAGGTTGTGTAATCAGATCAAATAATAAAAAGATAAAAACGCTGATAAGTGAGATCAGATTTCTGTTTAATTTGATGTATACAAAATCACCTGCCTGCTCATCTGGATGGTTTCAGGAACAGCTTCTTAACCACTGACCACTTCCATACAATCAAGTACAGATGCCTTTATGCCTTGTGTTCATGGATTATGAGAAAGCTTTTGGTAGCATGGAAATAACTACGGTGTTGAATGCCCTGAGTAATCAGGGAATTGCAGAAAAATACACTCAACTCGTCGTGTGTACAACGAATATCACCCTCTTCTAAAGATCGATCACCATACCGATACAATGTGGTGTTACACCAAAGCTCTTTATAGCAGTCCCTGAGGTCTTTAAAAACATGGACTGGGAGGGTACCGGGCATAGACATGGACAGGGAAATTCTTACTCATCTGAGTTTGCTGATGACATAGTCATCCTCAGAGCAAGCGCTGCAGTTGACCTACAAATCAATAGAAAGAAAACCCAGTTCATGCTCAACACCTTCTGCCTAAAAGGAGATATGTGCCTTGGAGATTGTCTCATAAACTGAGAGAACAATTGTATAGGTGACCACATTTGAGTCGATAGTCAAGGTAGAAGAATGGGCTCATGCTGGTAATAGAATTACAAATTACTTAGTCATCTTAAACCTAGACAGGAAATGCAGAATGTTGTGCAGTGGGAAAGCAGAGCTCGTGGTTAACCAGACGATAATTGAAAACACTCAGGAAAGTGATGCCATCATATATACTGATAGATCAGTGCTATGCCATGCGATAAACTTCTCGGCAAGCGTTAGAGGGAAGGTCGTAGCTGAGCAGAGCTGGACATACAGGACAACGTTCTCCAGTATGAGAATGGAGATGGAAGCAGTAACCTCAGCTCTTAGGTGGCTATCTGAGACCTCTTTAACAGTGGCAGTCATCATGGTGGGTTTGATGGGGCATGAGTGAAGAATGGATAACAGCTGTAGAGATTTCAAACCTCTAGAGATTGGTGTGGATCTACTGTCTGATCGGGCTAGGGTTCGGGGCAAAGAAAGAGCCAACATCCTTGGTTCACAAGCACCAATTATGGGCACATTGGATATGGACAGGGATGACATCGTGAAGTCCATCAATGACCACCTGTTGGATGATGCATGACACCACAATAGATGAATTAGCAATTCACATACGTAGAGCTTTTAAATGAAACGAGGATCGAGCGTAGTGATGCACGTTTATGAACAGGGCTGGAGATTCTAAAACCAATGAGTTACAGGAACTATCAGTTTCCATGCCATTTGCTGAGTACCTGTGGGTATTTCCAGAGTGCTGTGAAATAGATTCCTAGGAATAGAACAGAAAGAACATAATTTTCATAACTCTGCTGGAGTAGGCCTCACATTTATCTGTTTAATGTATTGGTGCCCTTTTTTATTTCTATGAAGCGCCCAAGATGGCGAACTATAATAATAATATAACATTTGTTCCTCTTGCTGGGATTTGCAGGCTGGATTTATACAGCTTAGAAATAAAGGTTACAAATCCCTGCAGTTGCCATGCACTGTAGAAGCTAGTTTTTTATTTCACCTCTAATAAAGAAAATCTGTCACCATTACTCAGTAGGCCAGCATGAAAACCATTTGACCACCTGCTCCTTAATGATAGTGTATACAAATATATATATTTATATAGAGAAGGGCAAAGATAAGCACCTAACAGGATATTATACTTTATTCATTTAAGGTGATGAATACTGGAAAAATCTCTGACTCAAACTGTTTGACACCTAGACAACCATTAACACCATCTCAAGCATCTGCATCAGGGGGCACTGCACAGACACCATCAGGGTCAGACTCTAGAGGGGTGCTTGACAAGATGAGGCTTAGGGATTTGGTGAAGGAAGTAGATCCTTTGGAGCAGATGGATGATGATGTCGAAGATGTAAGTAGTTATTATTGCATTTTAACATATGTGGTACATTGCTCTCACATTATCTAGTAGCTTTTCTGGTATTCCATATTCATCTAATATTATCCTATACACTCCATCCTGATCTGTAAATACAATGTTTAAATGTTTGCTGCATTCTATTGGTTTTTTTTAAAATTTGATATTTAACTTAGAAAGACATGGTTGCGAGGAAAGGAACTGGCCATGTAACACTTCATCCTTGAAGACCGTGCCTACTATGGCATTAACTTTTTATTTTAACATTAATTTAACCCTTTGCTTTCTAGATTACAAAATTGCATCTTATTTCCTGTATCTCACGGGGTCCTATCGCCACCATCTTATGTTTTTGCCACTCCTTAAAAAAATGGCTGGTCGATTGTCTGCTAATCAGCTGGGATACACGTGTTTTTAATATTTACTTTACAGAGGGGTAGAAAAACACATGCGCCTGAATAATGTGTCAACTAATTATGTAATTGGTGATCTAGCTTAATAGACAAGATCTTGTTTTGTTTTTTTTTTGCGTTCGCCTTATTTCTCTAATCCCCAAGGCGGTGTGCGTTGCACTGTGGTTTTTATTTTGCGCCTGTCTGCCCAATGCATCCGACTTCAGCATGCATTTTATGTAAGGGTCTGCTTCCTCCTGCATTTTTCTAAGGGTTTTGCTTCCCCGGGGTAACGGCAGGTGCTGTGATGGGGATCGAACCCAGC
Organism: Ariolimax columbianus; assembly: GCA_036924085.1. Taxonomy (NCBI): domain Eukaryota; kingdom Metazoa; phylum Mollusca; class Gastropoda; order Stylommatophora; family Arionidae; genus Ariolimax; species Ariolimax columbianus. The sequence continues at coordinate 56,586,366 of JAVGWX010000011.1, forward strand.
ACCTTCGGATTGTGAGCCGTGCCACTTATCCACTAGGCCACGCCGTCCCTTGAGATCTTGTTCTAAATTATTGTGAATTCATGAACATTCTACTACAATTAAAACACTAGTTATGCAGTCCTGAATTGGTTTGGGTAAAAAGTGAATGTTTTTAATATTTCATTATGGTTTTTTAAAAATAATTTTTTTTCAAAATTGTGCGTTAGACATTTACATTTTCTACATATAATAAAATAAAGGTACATAGGACAACAAAAGAAATGATAAAATGTTAAATGTTAAATTATAAAAGATGTCAAGTGAGATTATTGAAATTTTACACCTAAATCTGATTGTTGCACAAACAATTAGGTCTATATCAAATGGGATATAAAATGCCACATGTTTAGTTTAACAAAATGTTATTACTTGCATATATTTGCATAACAACAGTTAACATGTTTGTAGTAGTTAATTTATATTGTACACAATATTTTAGAATTGGTTTTTAGACATCTACACTTCACTCGCTCCTACTATTTTCAGATTCCCACTTTGAACTTGTGCATTTACAACTGGAAATATTTGTAACAAATGAGTTTCCATTATAAATTTAAATGTGACAAGCTGTTCTTAATGCCCAATGCCTGTTCTTCAACCCTAGCTACTGTTGAACGCACAAGTTCCCCTCCTTGTTCTCCATGCAAACCCATCCATTCTGTGCAATGCATTTCCAGTATGTCTTGTTTTGGAACTATTTGTGGAAAGAGCTGCCTAAATAAAGTCATGTACATTTTAGAGCTCGCCTTTTGACCTTTTTCCATGAGCTCGCTGTTTGCATATCGTGTGTTTGCTAACATAGTCTGATTAGTATATTTTGTCTGATCAGATGGTAGTCGCCACTCCCCAGTAACGTGCAGTTTAAATGTAATGTGGCAAAATTCTTCATTCTCATTTACTCATATTGATTTCCCTCATAAACTCTGTCTCAGGCATCTCTCATCGCCATACAGTTTTTACTGTCCTGTAGATTGTGGATGGTTATGTTGTCACTCAGTTCCTCTCGTGTAGTTGACAGCTTTGTTTATGTTCTACTGGTCATTTGTTCTACGTACACGTATGTGTCTGATTTTTAGTTTCTTAATCAGATATTTCGTCGTGAAGTGGCCTGTTTGCAGTGTAAATATGATCACTGGATACACCTTTAAGGAGAATCATTACAACATGACAAGACATGCACTGGATTGGAACACACAAGGGAAGAAAAGGGTAGGAGGGCCAAAGCAACAAGTCTGGGGGCCAGACCTCAAAAACATGTCCCAAAATATGAATAGAGGGAGAGTTATTGTTATAGCACATTGCTCCTATGTAATCAGAAAGGATATAGGGTCAGATGATGCAGCACACTGAATGAGCTTACAGCTTCTCTAGCTGGCTGCTTGCTTCAGGGTCAGCGAACCAGAGCTGATCGGCCCTATTCTGCCTCCAAGCGGCAGCCCTGTAAACAGGCTGCACAAGTGTAGTCTGGCTACGAGAGTAAGGGTTGAAGTGGGAAAGCAAACTTGGTACTCAAAAAAGCCAGCTGAAAGCGGATTTGTCTGACCAAAAGGCACATATATCGTAGCCTCGCTGTAAGTTACAACACAATGACCTTGTCAGGACAAACACTGAGGAAGAAGAAAGGATATAAAGTCACTATCTTTTTCTAACACATAAAATTTCTTGTATCTTTCCAGGTTTTGTTACAAGTGGCGGATGACTTTATTGAAAATGTAGTGGCTTTTTCCTGCCAACTGGCGAAACATCGGCGCTCTAACACATTGGAAGCCAAAGATGTGCAATTATGTCTTGGTTAGTGAAGAGTTATTCCTTAATCATCAGGGATTTCATTGTTGTGACTATTTAGAAATGCTTCTGATATTTTTATGTTGTTTAAACATTGTTGGTATATTATTACATGTTACACACAAAATCTACATCAGGGCCAATGACTGCATGAGACAGAATTTAAAATTCTCCATTCAATCAGCCCACCAATTTTTTGTAGTTCTTGGGTGTTCCGTATCCCCATGGTTGCACTCTCCCTGGTGATTGTTCCGCATAGAGTCTCTGTGGTTCTTATTCTTTTTCTTCTTGTGATCGCACCATAGATGTTTACACCATCAGGCAAGTTTCCACGATGAACTCGACCGTTGACTGTAGTTACTCTTTAGCTCCATACAGCTTTGATTGTAGTGTCAAATCATTTGGCTAGTGCATCCTCCTTAACTGACCATATAGAGGACAGTCCTGCCTTTTGGTAGTTTGTTTGCCTGTCCCACGTGTACACAGTGCCTGACGAAGCCTGTACATGTGTTTATTTAGTCTATTGTGCCCAGTCCTGAGGCGAAGAATGATAGTCTGCCCTTGTCAGTCAAGGGTGTGGTAGTCATCGCTGGATTGGTTCTGTTCTTTTCTGACAGCTTGGACAACTCTTTTTCACCAAGTATGTGATTTCGCGGTTTCCTTGTTCAGATTCTCCTCCACTCCTTGAAAGCCCATCTGTCCTATTATTTCCAGACACGCCACAGTGAGATGGCAACCTCTGGAGTATAGTTCACTTTCCAGCAGCTAGCATACCCAGTTTAGAAGTGAGAGTTAACTACCCTTAAAAGTTTGCAGCACAGAAAATGCATCTGTGAGGTTGACTACTTGGTGGCAATCAGAATTGCTGTTCTGGATCATGTTGGCAGCCTGTTTGAGAGCTTGAACCTCAGCTGTATAGTTGGAACAGAATTTACCAGTGGGAACACTTCTTGTCTCACAACGGTCCTCAGGGTGAATGGTCTTCTATGGTTCTACCCCACTTACTTTCACCACGAGTCTATTATTGTTCATCAGCAGCGAGTTCACCCATCATGTTTTATCATTTTAATTTTTGCTTTTCCACTACTTATTTCACACTTCCTTGGCCCCAACTCTCCCCTTTGACTGCATCCTCTATAGCACCCTATTGTAAGCCTATCTTTAGTCTCAAACTTCATAGGTTAATAGTTTAAATTTGTAACACGACGATTAAATATATACTTTGCTACGGCATGCTGTCCTATCTCATTTAGATGTAAACCTTTCCTGTCTAGCATTTTACTTTTTGTCTACTTTTACATCAATAAATTCCATTCCCATGTCTGCACACATCACCTGCAACCTAAGGTTGATGCTGTTGTGATAGATTTAAGGAAAGGATTATATGAAAACTTCAAGGCAGTAAGTTATACAAAGAATGGCGATAACAAGACAAGTATTTATCTGCACTTTGAAATGGGTATCCTGAAATTCGAACACCAGAAGTCAGAAGTGCCTTTAAAAAGGTGTTTAACTAGCTAGCCTTTCATCATTCAACACTTGCGACTATAGAATATAAGCCAAATTCAATCCAGACATATTTATAGAATCAATTACTTTGTGATAGTTTTAGCAGCTTATCCCATATCTCCCATGTTTTACCACTTTATCCTTCTATTAATCTATATTATATCTAGTAGTAGAGAGTTAAAATAATTGTCTCTCAATGTGTGATTCCAGTCTCCACATGCTCCATACTATTCATCTGCAAATGCGTACCAGAGCTACAGTTAGAAAGATATCCTCATAGTGGTGAGCTGACTGAGAAGTGTCACAGTGTACTACAGTCAGGACTCCAGTCCATCTTCCCAAGCACACCTCGTTATGTGAAGGGAGCCACTGTAACCCACCACCAAAGAAAGTCATCAAGAACACCTAGCTCAAGTACACGTGGTGTTATTAATAACAATTAGAAAGAGAACTGGTCACCCCACCTCTAAAATAACTCAGACCTTGTACAATGAAATCTCAGTCACTTATCTCTGACAGCAGTGTATGATGTAAGACTACTCTTACCATATTGTTAAATCTCAACAGAACGGAGCTGGAACATGCAAATCCCTGGTTTTGGCTCAGATGAGTTTCGTCCATATAAGAAGTCTATAACAACAGATGCACACAAACAGGTGGGCTTACAATCTCGTATGTTATTACTGGCTATGTCGTGTGTGCTTCAAAAGATATGTGTTCTACTAATTAATCTTTAGCGCACCTTGGTCAAACCTATTTTGGCACACTCTACCTACAAATTGGAAATGTAAACAAAAAATATTTTTTATTGACTGAGACCCTGCCAATAGCCATTTTTAAAATGCTGAATAGATCACATCCATTTACACAGGTTTTTTGCCGGTAAAGGTATATGTTAGATTATAAATGGATTTAAAACAGAGTCCAAACTGATTGAAAAAGAAGAATCTATCCTTTCAAAATTCAGTTTTTTCAAAGCCGATCTACACTTACATGGCTAAAGTTGGTAATGAAGAAAGTGGTGATTTTGTACTATCAAATCAGTCGTAATCAGCCATTATTGGCACTAAGTATTGTTGTTGTTATCCCAAAGCTGCTGAGCAAGCCTACTCTTGGCAGCCCAGTGTGTGTTGGTAATTGTCTACATTGATTGTAAGACAATCTGTGACTGTCTATCAATCCTTTGGTATAACCTTGTGGCAACAAATTGTACTGAGCACCTTCAGGAATATTCCTTGTCTCACAATAGGTTCTTTCAAGTTCAGAGACCCCGTTACTGTGCAGAGAAAGAGTAAATCATGCATGTTGTAAAAGTGTTATTCACAGGGCTGGCTGGCAATTCTCATCATGTCAAAGAAAGTGTGCCTTAAATTAATGTTTTTATGCACGCTTCCTATGACCCTATGCTTCTACTGGGGTAAAAAGAATATATAATGATGTCGATACATTGAAGTATCAACAATGTTTCCGCATATAATGAATTAACTTATTACACCCTAAGCTGTTTAACAGGAAGCATAGTGTGAATCCTAAGTCACACATACACTTTAAAAAGAAATGATATTTATACATATATTAATGTAATATACATATAAAAACTACGGCATCTTAGATTTACCTTTTCATCAACAAGAGGTGTTTAGCCTTGTGCGTATCAATGCCTCAGTTCTAATTTGTTTCTGTCACGAGAACAGGATTAATAGTCTGGTTGAAACTGGACCACTGATGATGTTACGTCTCTAGTGAATCTCGTCAGCAGAAGTTTTTTTTTTGGGGGGGGGGGGGGTTGTGTGTGTTGTCCAGGAGGTCTCATCTACCATTAGGTAGTTGCAATACTCCATCGCTCATCCTTGTAAATACATCACCAGCCCAGGAGTTTTTCAAATTACTTACGTGTTGCAGGATATCTTTTATGTGAGACGTTTATCCTTATTGTGTACACCCTTTGATGTTGTCTGAGTGTTAGACCCATGAGATATCATTCAAGTGCTGGATATATTGTTCTTAGCTGGTTCTCTATTGTTATTGATAGGGACTAGGTTTCACTCCCATAACGAGTGCCAGTAGGACTACTGAGTTGAAATGTTCTGCACGTAATTTGGTAATTTGGTATCTTTTGTGACTTCTATTTCTACTTTAATTGAGTTGGAGACCACCAAGCCTGCCCATTGCTGTCTGCTATATGCTAATGTTTAGCCTTAGGTTTTCCATATTGAGAAGCCGCCCAAGATAGATGTATTAATCCATGTTTTCTAGTGACACTCCATTTAGAAGCATAGGGTTGAGTTCTGCAAAACAGTTGCAGGTAGTCTTGGTTTCCCCCATATAATAGTGAAGTTTACATTCTTTCACTTTGTCTAACGATGTTGGCATCTCTGTTGCTTTGAAGGGTGTCTTTGTGATGACTACTTTGTCATCGGCAAAAATGAGATGACTGAGTTGCTATCCATCTATTCTAATGTCATGCTTGTCCCGGTCGCAGTGTCTCATTACCGACCCAAGGTATATATAGAAGCGAGATTGGTGTTGCCTTGTTGTACTCTTTTCTAGGTTGTCTACGCCCTGTTTGTCCAAAGCTTTCCACACAAAATCTGGTTCAATCGAAACAAATGCTTTATTTATAGCCAATTGTGTCTGGTTTCTCAATGCAACTTATCCAACCAAAAATCTTCTTTGTATAGCGAAATGGTTACATTTTCAGAAAAATTTAACTTTTGTATTTGTTTGCTGTAAAAAATTGTGGAACACAAAACACCCCAGTGATTCCCGGGGTATACAGAATAGGACCACTGTTTTCTTCTTTCAGGTAGTAAAAATAAATAGAAGGTTGTGCATTTGACTGGTTACCTCACCATGTAAAAATTATTGCAATAAAACTGCACTGTAAAGTAACCTATAGCATTACTGCCGTAGGGGTGTGAGGTGTTAGCGATCTCACATTTCAACTGCTTGACTAAATGAGGGCGTAACCATCTCCTCTTCCTCGTCGCTTATATTTCCCAGACTGAACCGGTACCCATTTAAGGCTAGGTCGACCCGGGAGCCGTTGCAGTCTGAAAAAACATTTCCCACTCAGCTGGGGAATGAACCCAGGATCCCTCAGATGCGAAGCCAGTTCGCTAACCACTGCGCTCCGCAGCTCCCTCAAACGGCACTGTAAATGACAGTAATCAGGTTTTCCCCAAAAGATGGTTATGGTAGCCAAATCCAGTGTTGAACCTATGCTACAACACTTGGAGCTTGTTAAGTTAAACATTGTGTTTTATAAAAATGTGTTTCTTGTTGCAATTTTCACATTAAAAGGGGAACAAAGTATACTGCTATTTTTTATTTTTTTTACCACGTTCTGACGTGTTTGCTTTACTCAGTGGACTTTTAGCAGGCTGTATTGACTGCAATTTCTTGTTTATCTCTTCCAGAGAATGGGGTTGATACGAAAGACTTTGAAGAAATACTAAGACTACAGATGCACTGCACTATCTCTTGTCTGTGGCCAGCTGACACATAAAACTTCCAGTTCAACATCAGATCTTATATGCTCTATGGCAGGATTGCCATTCCACCACTGTGGAGCAGTTATGTCCTACAAAGCATTACTTACTGTCTTTAACAGATTTGTACTCAATTTGGGACAAAAATACGGCAGATTAAGAAGGAACACAAAGTTCTTCTTAGTTATGTACAATGTCCTGCCTTGCAACCTTACTTTATTCATTTCTACCAATGAAATGTGTTTGACATGTTCTGCTCATAAAATGTTTCCTAGTTTCTGTCCATAAATGTGTTTTGTCTGTCTATGAAATGTGTTTCGTCTGTCTATGAATTGTGAGAAATGTGTTCATTAGTTACAGTTGATAAATCTATCAATCATCATAGTAGCTCATTATATACAACTTCATTTTTGCTTTATGGTTCCATTGAAACATAGAACTGCAATAGTCACTCTCCAGCAGTTTCTACTCTGGATCATTTCCTTGAGCTCCTATTTCATTATTCTTCAACAGATGACCTCATTTTTCAGTCACATCTTGTTGGATTCCAATCTAAAGGTAGGCAGGTTGGATTTAAAGCTATCTTCCTAATGGTTTACTTTTAACGTCTCTATTCCTGCTCTTTAATCTTCACCAATCCCCTAGTGGATCTGGGACCTCTTGCTGGAGAGTAAATAATAGGCCCACTTGCATGAAAGGCAGCTTTAAAGAGTGGTGCATGGGGATAATGATCTTATTGTATAAACAAAACTCCTAGAGAAACAACTGCAAATGCATGCATTATAATTTCACATAGGATTCCTAAAGGAGGCCAGTTATAGTCAATCAAAGTTCGTCACTTCTCTCGGTGCATATTCCATTGAAACACCTCACTTGCATATTCTGTCCTGGACTACTCTTTCTGCCGCTCTCCAAGTGTAACCATTTAATCATAGTTCCCACTCGCACTTTCTTCTCCGTGTGTTTTTATATTCTTTCTCTTCCTCTGCGGATTCTATGTGAGAGCCTGCCTGGCTATGTTGGACAGTGTCTTGCTCATAATATCGTCTTATCTAGCCTCGTTTTCTTCACTTAATTTGTTGATCCAGTGGCTGGTGTTGACTTCTTTCCAAACTGGTCTTCATTGCTCAGTGTCCTGCCACTTTATGCCCATATTCCTTCATAATGAAGGACTGGAGTCATTCTCCATTTTTTTGCTCCATACAGCAGCACAAATTTGACACTGGCATTGAATATTCTAACTTTGGTATGAGTTTATTTCTCAGGATCTCAATACGTTGTTTAGTGTCAGGAATACCACTCTTGGCTTTCTAATTCTAGTCTTTGCATCTGTACCACCTGACATGTAAATTTTGCTGCCAAAACAGGTAAATGCATCCACTGCACCAGTTGACTCTCCCTCCAGCATGACTGGCTTTTTGTTGATTGCATTAATTTTAAGGAGCACAGTTGTATTCATGCTGATATTCAGTCCCAATTTGATGGTTCTTTCGGCCTGTCCAGTTTCTGCTAACTGTGTTGGTGTTTCTCTGATGTTTCTATACTCTGACTAGAGTGAAAAAGGAACAAGAGAAAAGAAGTCTCCACCTCTTTTCGTAAACTAGATTAAATAGTTCTTAAATATTGCATTGCAGTATTTATGTGATGAAGTTATATAGTTGAGACTAGCCTTCAGGAAGATGGTTGTTATACTGTTGATTGTCAGAACTGCTTATCAGGAGGAACCAAGGAAGTATGTACACTTTTATAACTGGTTGATATTAGAAGTGGATCAGCCATATCCTCAGAAGTGAACCTGGTGACATCACCAGAATTGTCATGTTAGGGACTCCAGAAGGAAGGCAAAAGGTAGGACTACCCAAAATAACTTGGGGAAGAACCATAGTGGCTGAAATGAAAATCACGAGCCAGATCTAGGTCAATGTACAAAAAATTGACCTCAGATCTAACAAAGTAGAGGCAGTTCGTTCCTGCCTTTAAAGGCCCTTTATAGATGTGAGCATGTAGCCTAGTCGACAGTGAGCTGGCTTGCTAAGACTGGTATTAAAGCGCGCCAGGATTCAAGATCACGACAGACAAAAAAATCTGGTGTTGTTTGTTCCTGGTATGACCGCTCCGCCAGTTAACCCAGCTGTAAATGGATACCCGACTTGTGAGTTGGGGAAGGTAAAAACAGAATAGAAAGGAACTGGCTACCCCACCTCACATAGGCCGCAGCTTAGTACATGAAGAGTTATCTTCATCCCTGATGGCAATTGTAGCCATGGGACTGATCCTTTATCTTTATAGATGTGATGATCGCTGACTACTTTGTCAGCCCTTGGTCAAGAACCCAAGAAAAGGTGGATGTCTTATGGTTAACTACCATTTATAAAGTCTGTATTATCTAGGTATGTTTATAGAAGTTAGTATTTTTCATAGTTTTGACTGAGAAAGTTAATGATGAATGCAATATTGTGAGAGCATAACTTTGAAATTTGAGCTTTTGTGAATGAAAAGATGTGTTTTCAGTGCATGTGATGAATAATTGTACATGAGATTTCTATACTACTTGAAGATGTGGAAGAGTGTGTGTTAATTCGATGGTGATTGCTTTATGCACATGAGAATAAAACAGAGTTTAGTAAACCTAACTTGCTTTGTCTCTTTATAATTTGGTCACTGTGTGCGATTTAGGACACGGGAGGAGTGACTGGCTAAGGGGTTTGGGTGCCGGTCTTCTCACCACAAGGACCAGTGTTCAAAACCTGCTTACAACACAGGCTTTTTTCTATAAAGGGTAAAATAATGAAAATCAAGCCTTACAATGTATGATGACTGCATGTGCAATCTTTATATCTCAGTCCTATAAATCTTCACGTGGATCCCAGTGATAAAAATAAACAACGTAATGATAGTTTTTACTTTAGTCAGTCGATCGTTGCAGTGGGCACTAAGCAAATCTTCACCCTAACATCACCTGGAAGTCCAGTGCATGATAAGCCCTCCTACAGAGGTGTTTCGGATGTTGCGTGCAGCAAGGGATCTGACCAACCCATTGTGTGTCTTCCCCGGTCTCTTTTACCCCTTCCTTATCAACCATGGTTTCGCCACAACATGTGACCTGCCCATCTATGTTTTCCTTGTCTGCATAAATTATCGCATCATTCGCTGAGGACAATTGTCGGAATTGTGGAGCTTTTGTATACATGTGTTCCTGAGAGTTATTCCGACCAAGTGTCTCTCAAGAGGGGGCCTGGGCTACGCTCATAATTTATACTCCTGTGATTTTGATAGTGTCCATACCTCAGCGCAGAACAGTGGAGAGACTCATAGATTCTGGTCGCTCTTAACAAACCACTTAACCATGGCCAGTGTTATGTCATGTCACACAGTCACCTCTTGCGACATGCTCTCTGTGGTGCTAGATATCTCTGAATCTATATCACACAGGTTGTGTGGAAAGACTACAATTTAGACATGTATTTCTTTGTTACTCCCTAACATTCTGCTCCATACAGAAGCACAGAAACTTTTGTATATTCTTAATTTGGTGTTTGTTCTGGCTTGTGAAGACTTCCAAAAGTAGTTTAAGCTGTTATTCGTTCATTCAGCTTTCGATGCCTTTGCCTGTTTTGTCGTCTGAGCAACCATGCTTCCCATGTTTGTAAATGAAGCTCATTTGTTCTAATTCTTTATTCCTTATTTTAACTGGTGTGGGATTAATTACATCAGAACTTTTGGTTCCTTCTTGGTTTTTTTTTCAATATTGTTCTAGTTCCACTTATTGACTATGTGCACTCAATTATCTCTTAAATGTTTTGATGTGAATGTGTAAATAGGTTACTGTACATAACCCCGTTGTAAAAGGTGACCGTATTGCATTCATGAAAGCTTCTTGTGGAAGCATGTGGGCAACACACTATTTAAAATCAACAGTCTGATAGTTAGTATATTTACATATATATTCAAGAGTCAACTGATACAGCACAGTTTCTACACTGGCGGCAAAACTCTAAAGCAGGTACGGAGTTTACGTACCTGGTAAGTGTCTTCACTGACAACGACAGAATTAGACAGACAGATAATAGAATTCAAAAGGCAAACAAGGTGTACTACCAGCTGGCACCGATAACTGAAATGTCATTATGTCCACTAAATAGACGCTGATATACACGCTGATCATCTCTACTTTGTTGTCAGTGTCAAACTTGGACCCTTTTAGAAAGCAGAAACGTAAGATTGAGACCTGAGAGATGTGCAATGTATGAAGTACAGCAGGAAAGACAATTCGCAACAGCACATTATGAAAAATGGTGGGGGCTACATCGGCTAACTATTATATTAATGCACTGTAAATAAAATGATTTGGACAGATGCAAAGTGGTCAACCTGCAGCGAGGTCATACTACATGAAGGTTTCAGTGCTATGAGCAAGAGGTAGACCACGACGATGATGGATATAAGGGATCAAAGGAACCCTCAATAGTTCAATATGTCGTTAATGCTGCCATAAAATGGAACAGTAACCTCCGTGAGGCTTGTGCAAATTCATTAATTGGCAGTCCAAATACGACGGTTGAGATTGATTAAAGTGTGTTCACGCGCAGGAAAAATAACGTCGGTCGTATATTTCCACAGCAGTGGGTATTCGGTGCCATTTGTCGTGAAACAAGTGAGTGTTTGATGGTTCCAGTGCCAGACCGACAAGTGAGTGTTTGATGGTTCCAGTGCCGGACCGACAAATGAGTGTTTGATGGTTCCAGTGCCGGACCGACAAGTGAGTGTTTGATGGTTCCAGTGCCGGACTGCTCAGCGGCAACACTAATGCCCATTATCGTAGCCAACATTCGTCCTGGCACAACAGTTGTGTCTGATCAATGGCGTGCATACGGTACCATTCAGAATGTGCCTGGTTTAAGTCACGAAACAGTGAATCATTCTGCACATTTTGTCGACCCTATCACAGGAGCAAACACACAACGGATAGAGAGGTTGTGGAAAGCTGCCAAAGAGCGCAACAAACGTCAAAACGGAACACACAGGCACATGATAGATTCCTACATGTGTGAGTTTCTGTGGCGACATCAGAATAAAGTCCGTCAGTTAGACCCGTTCGACGATATTCTGCAGGACATCACAGAATGTTGGCCACCTCTTTAAATTGTGCAGCTACGAACGAACAACATGTGTATGTCCTGATATGCGCATAGCTTCAGGGCCCACAAACCAGCATCAAGGTCCTTATTAGAGCCCACAAAAAAACAACAAAACTGCACCCTGATAGCTAGACACCTATAATTATTTTTGTACGGAAACCCGTATGGTCATTGAATGGCATAAAATTTCAGAATGGGTGAATTAACGCACAAGAACCCTCCTCTCTGTGACGCTACACGGTAAGAGCAGTAAGACAAAAGAAGAAGTAGAATTAACAAGTTTAACTTCCATCTGGGTGAGAAAAGGGTGTGTGTTGTCGCCCCTACTCTTCAACACATATATGGACAGCATAACGCTAGAGGCCAAATTGGAGCATATGTCAAGAAATTCAGAGGAAGAAAGGACAGAGACTGATCAGTTAAATGAACTCCTTTATGTAGATGATCAATGACTACTTTACGAGAGTGAAGATGATCTGCAGCAACATCTGACGGCGCTCAACTATGTATGAGACGCATATACAGAATGAGAATTAACACATCCAAAACAGCAACTATGCAGATAAGCAGATCGCCTGAAAACATGAACATTATGGTAAACGGGACCAAGATCAAGCAAGTGCAGGACTTCAAGTACTTGGGCAAAGTTTTCTCACAGGATGGAGGTTCAGATAGAGAGAATAAGATCAGGTGCCAAAAAGTAAATGCGATTGCATACCAGCTGTCACCATTATTGAAACACCCTAACATAAACATGTCCACAAAAAGAATGCTAATCAACAGTACATTCATGCCAACTCTCTGTTACCAGTGCCAAACATGGACTTTAACAAAAACTCTAGAGAGATAGATCATGATATGTGAGATGAGATGTCTCCAGAAAACAATCAACGTAACTAGGAGAGACAGAATGCACAATGAAGATGTGAGAAGAATAGTTGAAGCAAGACCCTGCTCGGAATATATTGACGAAGTGAGAATCAATAGGTTCGGCCACCTAATAAGAATGCATCCTGATCAACTACCCATCTGCGCCTATAATGCACGACGTTCGGGTTTTCGCAGCCGTTGCAGACCGAGAACTAGATGGATAGGAAATGTTGCGGATATTCTAAATCGTCATGTAATGACGACCACTTCAGTGATGGGTCTTAGCCCTGGACAGAAAACTACGGCTCACCACGACGCCTCATTACACAGGTGGATAAGACAAGACTTTCCAGAAACAAATCATATTTTATGCACATCTCCCTTCATTGAATTCTCCCTTGGCCACGCGCAATGCTTATTTGTATTGTAAAGCTGATTAGTTCAATTGTAGAACGCTCACTTTTCGTAAAGGTTTCAACTCCCACTAACCGCAGCGCCAGTCGACCCAGCTGTAAATTGGTACCTGGCTGACGGATATGGAAAAAGAAATGGAACTGTGCACCCTACCTCCCAAAGATGTGGCTTGGTATAGTTAAGGCTCTAATACTTCATCCCCGATGGCAGTGTCTGCTGTGGAATACCTTTACATTTGAAATTTACACTGATATGTATCATTTATTTAACTAACACTTCTCTAAGTCGTCTTGTAAAAAAACTTAATAAGGACTGACTAGTAACTCTTTTGACTTTGTAGTTCCTCGTAAAGCAAAAGTGTGGAGGATTTCTTTCCTTTTGTCCGTGGCTTATAGACCAGGATCGAGTAGCCGGCCCCATGTCAGCTATTTCTTAGTCACTTGTTTCAACATGCCTGCCAGGTTATGGTGTGACTATTCTGTGCTTCTCTTTTCAACTCGACAACACAATGGTTTAATTTCAACTCTGTCAGATCAGTGGTATAGCCAAATGCACCAATAGTGAGTCTCGACTTGTATCTTACTATTGTACGAGTTCCCACGATGAACTCGACATTGATTGGGTCACTATCGTACAAGTTCCAACTATGAACTCGACATTGATTGGGTCACTATCGTACATGTTCTCACGATAAACTCGACATTGATTGGGTCACTATCGTACATGTTCTCACGATAAACTCGACATTGATTGGGTCACTATCGTACAAGTTCTCACGATAAACTCGTCATTGATTGGGTCACTATCGTACATGTTTTCACGATAAATTCGACATTGATTGGGTCATTATCGTACAAGTTCCAACGATGAACTCGACATTGATTGGGTCATTATCGTACAAGTTCTCACGACAAACTCAACATTGATTGGGTCACTATCGTACAAGTTCCAACGATGAATTCGACATTGATTGGGTCACTATCGTACATGTTCTCGCGATAAATTCGACATTGATTGGGTCATTATCGTACAAGTTCTCACGATAAACTCGACATTGATTGGGTCACTATCGTACAAGTTCCAACGATGAACTCGACATTGATTGGGTCATTATCGTACAAGTTCTCACGACAAACTCAACATTGATTGGGTCACTATCGTACAAGTTCCAACGATGAACTCGACATTGATTGGGTCACTATCTACCGAGTAAAGCAAGTAGTGTGTTCTTTACAGAATATCGCTTGTTACAACCGCCAGTATTTTTGGTTGTTATAAGTTTCTTGGCAGGTGTGCCATTACTTTCCATACGTAAAAGAGCGATCACACCGAGAAAAACTTTGTGTCTGCCAAACTGGACACGGTGGGGTTCGAATCGGGAGCGTTGGGGTGTGACAACAGACGTGTCACTACTAGGTCACGAAGCGAGTACCCTTGATTGAATCATCCGTAACTTTCTCCTGGATTACTGGTAAGAATATAATCCAGCACTCTTGTATGTGAAGTAGAATTGGACATGAAAAGTTGCTAGACATTGCCAGTCTTGCATTACGCCGGGTGCCCTATTAGTACCATAGCTTGTATTTGTATAGATAATCTCGAATAGTAGTATTCGGGATCAAGATGCTGAGCAGCGCATGAGCTGCAGTGGTCAGCGACCCATAGCTGACTACTAGCGTCAGGGCCAGCGAACCAGAGCTGCCAAGACCCTTCTACACCTCCACGCGGTGATCCTGGATAACAGGCTGCAGCAGGGCAGACTGGCTAAGCAGAAGGGATCGAAGAGGGAATGCTAACCCGGTACTAAAAAAATGCTTGCTGAAGTCGGATGTGTTGGACCGAAAGGTGCAAATATCGCAGTCAAGCTGTAAACGACGACACAATGCATTCCGTTCTCTGAACTACATTCTGCTACTTAAGCCCTTTCAGTGTTTGGTAGTGGGAGATTGAGAACGAACGAAGAAGAAGAAATAGGTAACAGAGACACCGCCACGTGGGATTGTGGAGCACCCAAGCAAACACCAGAACATACCCTTCATGACTGCCCTACTTATGAAGATCAAAGAGAGGCAGTCTTCAATATAATACAGTGGCTATCTGGTACTTCAACTGTTTTTCTGTTATAATGAGAGTAGCATCCAGCGCCTAGCATTATATATATATATATATATATATATATATATATATATATATATATATATATATATATATATATATACTACAGCAATGTCTGTTTCTGCTACCTCTGTGTGACCACATGTTTGAATTTATTATTATTTAACTGGTAGCAGGTTGGGTATTAGCATCACGACGCCTATGTTGTGCCCGTCCATGTCCACCATTAAGGTCTGGTATACTTTCATTATTAAGGCTGCTTGGCCTAGGGGTTGGTTGGTTGGTTGCTAATGCCCACATTGGGTTGGTAACATTTGTGCGCCTTGAGAAGGGCGGAACTTGTGGCAGAATGTAGTAGCTTTCCTAACATCCCGTGCGTGCTGATGAAGTGGGCCGGGGTCCTCCAGGTGGTTGTGCAATGCTTGATTGCATCTGCGTGTCACTCACTACTACGGGGATCACATCGAACCTCACCTTGTTAGCTAAACTGGTGTCCTCGACAACAGCGCGTTTCCAGAACAATTCCAACGCACCCGGTTAGAATCACGCCCGTGTCCAGTTAGGCAGGCATGTTTTCGCTCCTCCGCGTACGGGAAGTAATGACAACCTACCGTACTGGATACTTGCCAAGAAATTGGTTGTAAGAAGCAATGTTCTGCAAAGGACATGCTACTTACATACATACTTTAATTGAAAACCTGTGCTGTTTGTTATGGGATAGCTTTTTGATGCAAGCTACGAGACATGATCAAATGAAACCGGACCAAACTGCAACAAGTGAACAAACATACGATGCGCATGATAACGCCACTTCTGGTGTAAACAGCTCATACCAGTCGTCAAGTTTGCAAAATGTCATTATCTTCCAACTCTTAGTTTCCTCAGCAGACCGTTGAAAACATGGCGGGTGTGAAACGGAATCCGTCCAGAGTTGATCAGTAAGCGGTGATTCGGTGAGCGGAACCATTCGGTCCGGTTTCATTTGAACACGCCTCGTATTTTGATACACAGCATGGAGTCATTCTATACGTTCTTGGATCGTATTCATTACTCTTTCGGTATGTCATTGTAGGATGGTAGCTGTTTTACTTAATTAAACTTCTGACTAGTTGTATTTACATATAGTTTCCATCTCTTGGCTTCCCTGGGCGGAACAGGGTGGTTACCACTCACCCTGGTGGGACCTCTTTGAGACTTGCAGCCTGGCATTCCTACTTCCTAGCTAGACTGTGACTCCTCAGATGGGACCAATGGTAATTATGCACGATTTCCTGTGATTTCTGATTTGTTCAGATTGACAATTAACAAAATATTAACTACTAATTATTAGTGTTCTGAAAACACATTCAAGGTTAAGTATTAACATATTATGTACTGTACTTACTTATTTGTGTTCATAGGTAACCGAAATGAGAAAGTTCTACCATATAAACAAAGAATTGAATAAAGAAAATCAACAACGCTTCTAAATCAAATCAGCATGCCCAATGAATATCTTCTGCAAAATTGCCCAACATACGAGGACCAGAGAAAGCACATGTGGCCATCACCAGTGGCAACATTAGACAAGCTCTATAGCAGTGTCGACAGCCTCAGGATGACAGCTGCTTTTTTCGAACAAATTCAAGTTGACGTCTGACAGCGTACGAAGAAGAAGAAAATCAGAATGCCCAAAAGCCAAAAAATGTTTGAATAATTTGCATGTGCATTTAATAAGCTGTTGTTGCAGTTGTTGTTGCTGTTGTTGTTCGATGCTATACATGCTGAGTTAATTCTTGGCATTTAATTGATATCGGATTACAGTGGATTTCTTATATCCGGAGAAGGTGAGCCAGAGCCCTACTGGCTGTAATGTAATGCAAGGCTCTTTAGTAAGCTCCCCACTATGGAGATTACAGTGTTGATCGCAACCTCGTTGGCCAGACTAATTTCCAGAAGGGTGAAGGAGAACATGAGGCGGGGTTCTTGATCAGTATATTTCACCTCACCTTGATTACTCTTCAATACCTGCATTTACTGTGGATAGGTGAAGGCAAATGCAGTCACAGGTTGAAGCAAGTTCAAGTACCCCGCCTTATTTTAAAATCAGATTCACAATCCTAAAATACCACGATCCTCTTTATCTGACATCATTCGTTTCATGTGTGGTATCAAACTTGGCTGTTCCGCGCAAGTGACCCACAACGCGGGCTGTGATATATAAAGCATGTCGTCTCCTGTTTGGCGTGGCGAAAAAGAATGATTTGATTTGGTTATTGTTGCCCAACCATTCTGATTTATATTATGTTCGAAAGAGATTGTCTCTGCCTAATAATATTAAATATATTGTTGGCCGTGCCAAAATTATCGATGATTTCAAGGTTCAGTGGTTTTCAGTTGTGTCAAGAGTCAAATACGTATTCTGCTTATATTTTGATGGCCAGTATGTCAAGTATAGCCTAGAAGACTGTGGTTAAAGTTGTGAGCCGTCCGCAATAGAGTCAACTCAGCAACACGGAATTTGCACCAATCAAACTTGAAGACGCTGCTCATGTGTTAGGTAAGTATGCTAAATATATTGGTATGGTCAATATGTTAGGACATAATCAACCCGAATCTGGTTGAGAGGTCTGCGCCTCTCCGAACGAATGTAAAAACGCAATGGTTGTTCTACAGCAGATACTGCTGTCGGGGATGAAGTGTTAGATACACCAGTGTACGATGTTTTGGAAACAGGTATGGTGTCAGTTTCCATCCTCTCTGTCTTTCCTTCTCTAAGCGAACTACAAAATTACAACTAGGCCGACTCAAGTCTGCCGATAATGATATATAATCGTATATTTGCGATGTAAAGAGAGCTATATGCCACATCGCTCCTTAGATAGTAACTAATAGATGGCTTGTTCTTATAACACATGTTGGAGAGTGTATATTGTCCTTATATGAGTATTAGGAATGCGGGTATGGGCATTTTCTCGAGAGTAATTTAATACAGTAGCTACTGCTGCTATTACAACAACAGCAACTGATACCAATTCCATTATACTTCCTGTGTGGTTTCCCGGGAAAGGGTCGTGTGTGTGACCAAGACTATATATAACCACTGAGAGTATGTAGGGAGTAACAGCTAACAGTGGAAATTAATCGCGCCATGGTACACTGTGTCCATAACGTAGGTCATCACATTAAAATCCCAGTTCTTTCTTACCTACTGAAGTTGGGAGAGGAGACTAACGTCTGGTCATGCACAACATACTGATCGTACATGTTAGTCAGGTAAATATAACTAGCAAGACCCTCATCTCATTTCCACGCATGTCTAATTGGAAACGGGCTGTTCTTCTTGGCAACCTGGCTAACGAGGTGGGGGATCGATATGATCTCCGCAATGGTGAGCGATACACAGATGGAACCAAACATAGTACAACCGCCTGTATATCTCCGGTCCACCTTCATCAACACGCTCCGGATGTGAGGAAAGTTACTACAACACGCCACTTAACGCCCTTTTCAGTTCGCACAAAAGAGTGGAACTTACTCATAGCGGGCATTCACTACAACAACAACATGTACGAAAGTGCTGGTTAAGGCATAAGTGAATGGCAGCTGTAGAGCTCTCAAACCTCCAGTGGCTAGCGTAGATCTAGCGCCTTTGTTTTGATGGGGTTCCGGGCAACGAAACAGTTGACATCTTGGCTACACAAACATTAATTATGAGCCCATTGGTTATGGACTTAAGTGACATTTTTAAGTCTATTTTAACAGCCTGTTGAATGATGACAGTCCAATAAATGAAAAATCTTTTCATAGATTGCAAAGCTTTCAGTTCAACTAATTGATGCACACGAGAAGACGAGGTAGGAGTGTGTTCACCAGCGAGCTGGGATCAAGATGCTGAGCAGCGCGTGAGCTGCAGTGGTCAGCGGCCCATAGCTGACTGCTAGCGTCAGGGCCAGCGAACCAGAGTGGCCAAGACCCTTCTGCATCTCCACGCGGTGATCCTGGATAACAGGCTGCAGCAGGGCAGACTGGCTAAGGAGAGGGGATCGAAGAGGGAATGCTAACCCGGTACTAAAAAAATGCTTACTGAAGTCGGATGTGTTCGATCGAAAGGTGCAAATATCGCAGTCAAGCTGTAAACTACGACACAACGTATTCCGTTCTCTGGACTACATTCTGCTACTTAAGCCCTTTCAGTATTTGGTAGTGGGAGATTGAGAACGAACGAAGAAGAAGAAATAGGTAACAGAGACACCGCCACGTGGGATTGTGGAGCACCCAAGCAAACACCAGAACATACCCTGCATGACTACCCTACTTATGAAGATCAAAGAGAGGCAGTCTTCAATATAATACAGTGGCTATCTGGTACTTCAACTGTTTTTCTGTTATAATGAGAGTAGCATCCAGCGCCTAGCATTATATATATATATATATATATATATATATATATATATATATATATATATATATATATATATATATATATATATATATACTACAGCAATGTCTGTTTCTGCTACCTCTGTGTGACCACATGTTT
Organism: Ariolimax columbianus; assembly: GCA_036924085.1. Classification (NCBI taxonomy): domain Eukaryota; kingdom Metazoa; phylum Mollusca; class Gastropoda; order Stylommatophora; family Arionidae; genus Ariolimax; species Ariolimax columbianus. Next base: position 56,606,249 of record JAVGWX010000011.1, read on the forward strand.
GAATTTATTATTATTTAACTGGTAGCAGGTTGGGTATTAGCATCACGACGCCTATGTTGTGCCCGTCCATGTCCACCATTAAGGTCTGGTATACTTTCATTATTAAGGCTGCTTGGCCTAGGGGTTGGTTGGTTGGTTGCTAATGCCCACATTGGGTTGGTAACATTTGTGCGCCTTGAGAAGGGCGGAACTTGTGGCAGAATGTAGTAGCTTTCCTAACATCCCGTGCGTGCTGATGAAGTGGGCCGGGGTCCTCCAGGTGGTTGTGCAATGCTTGATTGCATCTGCGTGTCACTCACTACTACGGGGATCACATCGAACCTCACCTTGTTAGCTAAACTGGTGTCCTCGACAACAGCGCGTTTCCAGAACAATCCCAACGCACCCGGCTAGAATCACGCCCGTGTCCAGTTAGGCAGGCATGTTTTCGCTCCTCCGCGTACGGGAAGTAATGACAACCTACCGTACTGGATACTTGCCAAGAAATTGGTTGTAAGAAGCAATGTTCTGCAAAGGACATGCTAATTACATACATACTTTAATTGAAAACCTGTGCTGTTTGTTATGGGATAGCTTTTTGATGCAAGCTACGAGACATGATCAAATGAAACCGGACCAAACTGCAACAAGTGAACAAACATACGATGCGCATGATAACGCCACTTCTGGTGTAAACAGCTCATACCAGTCGTTAAGTTTGCAAAATGTCATTATCTTCCAACTCTTAGTTTCCTCAACAGACCGTTGAAAACATGGCGGGTGTGAAACGGAATCCGTCCAGAGTTGATCAGTAAGCGGTGATTCGGTGAGCGGAACCATTCGGTCCGGTTTCATTTGAACACGCCTCGTATTTTGATACACAGCATGGAGTCATTCTATACGTTCTTGGATCGTATTCATTACTCTTTCGGTATGTCATTGTAGGATGGTAGCTGTTTTACTTAATTAAACTTCTGACTAGTTGTATTTACATATAGTTTCCATCTCTTGGCTTCCCTGTGCGGAACAGGGTGGTTACCACTCACCCTGGTGGGACCTCTTTGAGACTTGCAGCCTGGCATTCCTACTTCCTAGCTAGACTGTGACTCCTCAGATGGGACCAATGGTAATTATGCACGATTTCCTGTGATTTCTGATTTGTTCAGATTGACAATTAACAAAATATTAACTACTAATTATTAGTGTTCTGAAAACACATTCAAGGTTAAGTATTAACATATTATGTACTGTACTTACTTATTTGTGTTCATAGGTAACCGAAATGAGAAAGTTCTACCATATAAACAAAGAATTGAATAAAGAAAATCAACAACGCTTCTAAATCAAATCAGCATGCCCAATGAATATCTTCTGCAAAATTGCCCAACATACGAGGACCAGAGAAAGCACATGTGGCCATCACCAGTGGCAACATTAGACAAGCTCTATAGCAGTGTCGACAGCCTCAGGATGACAGCTGCTTTTTTCGAACAAATTCAAGTTGACGTCTGACAGCGTACGAAGAAGAAGAAAATCAGAATGCCCAAAAGCCAAAAAATGTTTGAATAATTTGCATGTGCATTTAATAAGCTGTTGTTGCAGTTGTTGTTGTTGTTGCTCCAGTCGACGAATGACATTTGCTTTCGTGACAAGCGAGGTTAGAGCATTTTAGAAAGCAACAGTAACTTTTTTAAACATTCAAAGTTATAGAACTACAGGAAAAACAAAATTATGTGGAATGGACTAATTAAGGTCATTCCGTGAGCCATGAAAACGCGGTCTTTTGCGTGCGTTTCTTTCCTCTGATTTGGACGCAGTAGCACGATACTTTTGACCATTAGTAAATGTCAAATAAAAGTACCAGAGCCTCTTAAATAGTGTATAGTTTGACCTCTTGAATTCGCAAATCAAACTGCCAAGGGATTTTAACGTGCGCTGCACCGAACACGGGTGTCTGCTCTCTCTATTCAGATATCATGGAAAACTTTTACCGGATGATCCTCGTGAAAAAAAAAAAAATCCCGATCTCTACCGTGATTGGAACCCGCGACCTACAGCACCCGGGGTAAATACTTTTTCTCTAGACCACTGGCTCTCTCCCACACCCACCCTCCTTCCACACCCTTATCGCCGACAGAAAAGAATGCATTCAATTTGACGATCTATTGGACTGCCCTAGATGCTATCATGTCCATATAACTAATGCACCTCACTGGCGATAGAGCAATTCTCAGTCGCACAATATCAAGCGGGTTTGTAAGTCCGTATGGTCGTCCTGCACATCGTTGACCATAGCTATGGCTAATGCTGGTAGATCTGGCTACAGGGCAAGAGGGCGGCCGCGAGGTAGATGGATAGATAACATTAGAGTGATTGTGCAACAAGGGCTCACATTGACCGACTCAACGCACGTGGCGCAGGATAGACGACTCAAGCTCCCCACGATGCTAAACGGCACAAGTGGAAAGAAAACTATTTAACTAACTAATAATCTTAATTAATTTGGTCTGACACTTTTATATTATGTGCATAATTAAGAAAGCTCAAGAGGTAAGTCTAGTGCCAAAGCAGATATTGCTGCAGACAATTAAGTGTTGGGAAATAAATAGAATGACGTCATAGCTTTACGTGTCATCTGTTGACTAATTTTCATTTTTGCAAGGCAGGTGAACATTTGCAGACTTGGGCACCTTAACGTAATGATGTTTGGTTACGCAACCTGTCAGTCGTGCCTTGAGTGACACTAACTAAGGTAAGGGCACTGCAGTTTATTCCACTCGAATGCTCCAAGGACGCAAAGCAGATACAGAATATTATAACCACGATCCTTTTCTTCTTCTTCCTTTTTGTTTTCTTTTTCTTCTTAGCCCTTATCAATTTGTAGTGCATTGACCTCCCTCAGTTAACAGGCATATCATGCATAATTTTCTCCAATTCCTTCCAGCTTCATCCCATTTTTCTATCTAGGTCCCTATCCATGTATTCCTTGGCCATCCTTTGCTCATGTCCCCAGACAGAAAAAGCCTGCTGATACTGGCTTAGGATTTCTAAATCCAACGACACGTCTTCTTAAAACTTCCTTTTCCACCTTTCTATGTCCTTTTATGTCCTGTAAATTTTCATTTGTAACCCTGTCAAACCAATGTAGGCCAAGAATCTTTCACGAGGATTTTGTGGATCACGTGGATCTTATCGCCTATTTTTTTAGTTACCAGTGACATGAGAAGACATCTGCCTGCAAATCTCAGATCGCCTAGCTGTTCACTTTGTCCATTGGTATCCATTTCTCATAAAGTGTAGTTTCTTTCATAATCAAATCAACCGTCAGTAGAAACAGAAGATGGCGCCCAACAGGTTAAATCTTGCTCTCGTGTTTTAATTCATTATGGGTGACGGCAGGTTACGGATTTGACTGGAATTCACATACGTTGACGACTTACAACTGTATTCGCCGAAAAGTGTTGTGATTTTCCATTAGGATAAGTTCGTTCGTTGTGTGATGTTTTTCCTCCGATTGAATGGTCATCGGCTAAATTAAACAGTATTTCAGTTACTCTGGATTGTATTTTCACGGACCAGTACATGCAGCTGAACTTCATGAGATTGGCGCCATTCACCCTGTATCCAGACAATGCCGGGTTTGGTGTGGCTGGGAAATGTACACACGGGCCAACAATGAACAAAAACCCATCATCCGGTGATAGATTGGGTACTGCTCGGTTAACAGCATGCACACGGCACATCGCTCACACGCTGAGTCATGTCCCTCTTGGGATTATGGAAAAGGCAAGACAAAACAAGGAGTAGAAGAAACTAGTTGTATACAGACTATGCATAGTCTTCTAAACTAGTTTAATGACGCCATGGTAAGTTAAGTGCTTCTGTGGTATCAAGATGCTGAGTAGCGCTTGAGCTGCAGTGGCCAGCTGACTGCTAGCGTCAGAGCCAGCGAACCAGAGCTGCCAAGACCCTTCTATACCTTCACGCGGTGATCCTGGATAACAGGCTGCAACAGACCAGACTGGCTAAGGAGAAGAGGGAATGCTAGCCCGGTACTCAAAAAATGGTTGCTGAAGTCGGATGTATTGGACCGAAAGGTGCAAATATCGCAGTCAAGCTGTAAACTACGACACAGCGCATTCCGTTCTCTGGATTACATTCTGCTACTTAAGCCCGTGGTAGGGTTTGGTAGCGGGAGATTGAGAATGAACGAAGCCAAGCCAAGCCAAATGCTTCTGTAAGTTGTTCCTCCTACAAAACCCTACACAGCATATCCTCACACGTCTGCTTCATTACGACGGTGAGCTTTGGCCGGATCCTGTAGTTTCCAGGGTGTTTCCTTACCTGAAATATCAAAGGCGTTTTTATATTAAATGAAGTTGATACACAGACTAAAATGCTATTCTAATGACTGGGTTACGATTATGTTCAATATGACTATCTAGTCAGCACATGATCTGTATTGTCTGAAGTCTGCTTGTTCGTCGGTTAACTCCGCATCCAATTTTTTTTCTTTTTGTTAGTCTCTCAAGTATAATAATAATATTCGCTTAGGCGTCTGAGGCCCGTTACGTCGGATGAACACCACCATGCCCAGTTGTAACTGCGTGCTGCCAGGCCTCCTCTAAGGCAGATGGGGAGGCTGCTACCTGTTGGAGCCACGTGTTTCGAGGACCACCTCTCCGACGCTTCCAGCCAGCAGGGTGGGGACCGTTTGCACTGTTGACTGTCTTTTGAAGGATCTGGTGAGCTGGGACTTCCTTGTCCAGTCGGACAACATGACCGAACAGAGAAATGCGGCGACGTTCCAGAATTACCGAGACAGGGGGGAAATGTGTTTTTGCGGAAACATCCACATTCCGAACGAAATCGTACCTATGAACGCTAAGGATGCGTCGCTGATTTCTCAAGTACACCTGTTTAAAATTTTACCTGACACTGACAAAAGCATCATTTATCCGTAAAATGCAGGTTCCATTTCTTTAGTAGTTTAAAAAGATAACCTTTTCTCAAAGTTTTCCTAATCACACTTATCTCCAATCAAATCGTAAAGCATATTACTAGATACCTTGAAGTTTACTTCAAGTAGTTTAAGCTGGTATGCCACTAAGCCTAGCAGTTTTTCTAGTTTTTAGAAGAATAGTTGCTTCATTGATCATTTCTTTACTTGGTTTTCAAAGGTAACTTGGAGGCCTGCTTTATCAGGTCGGCAGGTAACGTGCTGGGTTTGCTTGACTGCTGGTGTTCTTGTTCTTCTTTTTCTTCTTCCGCGTTCGTTCTCAATCTCCTACTACCGAGCTCTGAACAGGGCTTTGCAATTAGCAGGATGTAGCTGGAGAACGGAATGCGTTGTGCCACTAGTTTACAGCTTGATTGCGATATTTGCACCTTTCGGTCTGACACATCCGACTTCGGCTGGGGTGTTCTTCTTAAGAGCTCTTAAAAGTATTCTTCCCATTTTTTCATATGATTAAAAAAATTGGTTATCCATCTTTTTACTTTGTCTTTTATCGATCCGTTTTGTTGTTGATCCGTTTGGATCTTATTGCAGGGAAAGAAGTAAACATAAGTACGCGAACATACGACTACTATAAGGCAGATGTTAAGAGGATGAAAGAGACAGCAAACCACATAATCTGGAAAGATGTTGTCGTAGGAACAGATGTTGAACAGGAGTGGGAGAGTTTTAAAACAGTTCTAGAAAAGCTAAAAGAGGAATGTGTTCCATGTAGGGAGGTAAACCCCAAGCGTAAAAAGTGGATGTGTAGTGAAATGTAGAGGAGCGGAAAATAAAGCATGAAAAAAATATATAGAGGCAGGCAAATCAAAAGAAACATATTTAACATATTTGGACAAGCAGAACATATCTCAGAAAACGAATAAAACAGCAAAAAATAGACTTCGAAAAAAAAAACTTGCTCAGAGGATCAAGACTGATAGTAAAAGCTTCTTCTCTTATGTTAGAAATAAACAAAGAACGAAAGACAAAGTAGCCCCTCTCATAGACAGTACATGGACAATAATAAGTGATAACAGAGAGGCAGCAAATCTACTCAATCAGTACTTTGGCACAGTCTACACAAAAGAGGACACCTCCAAGATCCCAGAGCCTTTAGATATTTTTTTGAAAGAGACATGGACACAGCGAAATTAAGATCAATCTATATTACAGAGGAAATGGTTTTTAAAAAATTGGAGGGATTGAAAGTGGACAAATGTCCAGGTCAAGATAGTATTCATCCAAAATTGCTGTTTGAAATTAGAGACCAACTAGCAAAAACCATTGGCTATATGATGTTCTCAATCACTTCCAAAAGGGATTGTTCCACGGGATTGGAAAGACGCAGGAGTGATTCCCTTTTTCAAAAAGGGCAAAAAAGTAGATCCAGCGAATTATAGACCAGTGAGTTTAACGAGCATAGTCTGTAAATTGTTAGAGTCCATAATCAAAGAAAACATTGTAATGCATTTAGACAAATTTAATCTAATTAGAAATAGTCAGCGTGGGTTTACTAGAGGGAGATCATGCTTAACAAATCTATTAAAATTCATGGATGAGGTTACAAAAATGATAGATAAAGGGGAGCCAGTGGACGTTATTTATCTAGATTTTGCAAAATCCTTTGATAGAATACCTCATCAAAGATTATTTTGAAAGTTAAAATCACATTGAATAGGTGGGGAAGTTGCCAAATGGATTGAAAATTGGTTAACGGGAAGAAGGCAGAGGGTGGGCATAAATAAGGAGTACTCTGAGTGGTGTGAAGTGAAAAGTGGTGTGCTACAGAGCTCGGTTTTGGGACCAATTTTGTTCTTGATATATATAAATGATTTGGACATTGATATGAGATCCATGATTGCAAAATTTGCTGATGACACAAAACTATGCAGTAGTGTCTCATCTAAAGCACAAGTGAACATATTGAGGTCGGATTTAGATCAAATTCGAGAAAGGTCTGTGAGCTGGCAAATGGAGTTTAATGTAGATAAATGTACAGTCATCCACATGGGTAGATCCAATATGGAACATAATTACAGAATGGGAGAGAACAATATTAAAAAGATCGCTAAGGAAATGGACCTAGGCGTTATAATAGATTATTCAGGAATGGTGAGTGAGCAAGTTAATGTAGCAGTAAAAAAGGCAAATGCAATGTTAGGTATGATAAAAAGAAATATTAAACATAGGAGCAATGAGGTGATAGTCAAACTGTATAAAGCATTAGTTAGACCTAGATTGGAGTACTGTGTACATGTGTGGAGTCCTTATCAGAGAGGGGACATAAACATGCTTGAAGAATTCGTGTTGACTTAATACAGGTTTATAAGATGATCAGAGGAATGGATAAATTAGAATATAACAAGTTTTAAAAAATATAGCCCCCCACAATAACAAGAGGACATAGCTACAAGCTGACTAAAGAGAGGTCCAGGTTAGATATTAGGAAATATTTTTTTAGTCAGAAAGTGGTGACTGCTTGGAATGCATTGCCAGTGGCGGTAGTGGAGGCAGGGACAGTTAATGCATTTAAGAATAAATTGGATGCACATAGCTTTTAGAGCAAGGTGATGTAAATGTAACTGGCTGTATACAGACTCTGCAGGGTCTTCTAAACAAGTATAAAGACGTTAAGTTAAGTTAAGTCAATATTTTCCGGACAATTTATGGAAGTGTCATACATACCTTTCGAGTTTCCTATTGCTGCAGTTTCTTCTGCTGTTTTAGCCAGACTGTCATGTAGTTTCACTTGCTTGCCTTGATGATCGATTTAAATTATTTATTTAACTTTGTGTAGTCTTCTTGTGCTTTAGCTGTGTCAGCTCCAGTTTTGCTGTTTATGAAAGTCATTTCTTTTACTCGTCTCTGTTCGCTGCTGTTTAGTAACTTTATTTAAGCAACAGTTTTGACAATAGTTAAAATCAGCCTAACATTGTACTTCCTTTTTAGAACGTAGTACAAAAAATTAACTCAGAAAACCACTTCAGTACTAAAATCTTGAAATGAAGTTAACGGGTATTCTACGTTCGTCTTTTGTCGAACTCTGGTAATCAGGTACGAACAATTGCTTGCACATCCTCATCAGAAGCGTAACTGTGCCCCTTGATGTTTTCCTTCAGCTTCGAAAGAGTTAGAAGTCACAAGGTTCCAGATTGGGGGCTGTACGATGCGTGCGGTAAAATGTAAAACTTGATACGCTCCATTTCAGCGACAGCTTGTCGACTCGCGTATGTTCGCTGCTATCCTTGTCATGCAGGTACGTCGTGCCTAGATTGTCACCTGTTACAGGTCTTGCCTGCCTCCTGACAGTATGGCGTCACCATATACCGCAGTCATTCTTCGATGCATGTCTATGGGCAAACAGCCTTCTGCCGTCATGAATTCCATCACAGCACGTTTTTTCGACTTTATTTCCACGTAGGCTGCCATTTTTACTGTCTGATGTGCGCATGCGTCACGTTCCAGGCGCATGCTACCACATGCCCATATAGTCACTTCACTAGAGATTATTTTCACATAAGTGTCACATGGCTATAGGCACTGTTCTCAAAGTTATGACACTCAAGGTAACAGTTTTTAAATCGCCCTCGTATTTTTTGTATTTGTATACTTTCTGTATGGTAATCACAAGCATTCTGATATCCCGAATATGTTTGTTGTTGCTATAAAACTATGGTCAATCATTTGCCTATAAGTTCTAGGTCTCTAGAGCGCAGGTTCCCAACCTTCGTCGAGTCCACGACCACATTTTATAGAAGCAAAGTGACCCGCGACATCGACGCATTTAAAAAGCTTTTTAATAAACTGAAAGAAAACGCACCGAAAATATATTTTTCAGCATAATTTAATTGAATATAATGTTAATATACGATTGATCTGGATTACTCAATCGTCTCATCCGATTGGTGGCAGACACATACGAGTTATTATATTTCGCGGAATTAGCTGACGTAACAAATATATGTGCAGGACGCGATGACGTGATTTTTTTGTTTCCCCCCAAAAAAACTGCTAATGTAAGTAAACACTCTGGGGTCCGTGTGTTGATGTATGTGACTATGGGTCGCTTCAGTGTATCCACTGGGAACACACAATATAAAACTGTTAATTTTTTAAGGGTTATATTTGACATTTAACAATTATTATATTATTCAAACTTGAAGACGCTGATTACAATGCAAATTGCTTTAAAATCAAAATTTTAGGTGTCACGGCCCATGGGTTGAGAATCCGTTTTCTGTTCAACATCTGAAGCTCTCTTTTCTACTCGTTCTGCATTTGATTGTTAATTCGTTTACTCCCAAATTGAATTGAATTGCCTGTTGCACTGTCACAACGTAAATCATGGGGTCATTTCACATTCTTTAACCATAACTAAAGTTTTTCGTCCATCGACTTGTTTCCTAAGGTTGGTGTAAATCAGCTTTCCTTGTCGATGAGCTTTTGAGTGTCTAGATAATAATGTCCAATAATTCATGGCTATCCCTCCCACCCTGGGCAGAAACCTGAATGCATATGGCTCATTCCTGATCACAGGAGGATACGCCGTACTTTATGCAATGCTAAATGTACTCATCCCAATTACATGTACTCGAAAGAGTCCAGAATTTCTATTGTCGTCAGTACCTTCCCGTGCGGGTAGTGGGTAACATGCGAGCCTGCTGCTTTTCTAGGGTGGAGTGCTTTGTACTATGTTTTGCGCCTTTAAAAAATAAATTTAATCCGACTTCAACATGAATTTGAATTAATGAATTTACTTTCCAAAGAGTCATGATTAACATGTCACGAACCACGGTCCAGATTTTGTTTCTGTCCGTCTGTGAATTTGAACACTGACACGCTGTAAGCCCAGTTTAGCAAGTCTGCTCCCTGTCGACTAGGCTACAAGCTCCACATATTAAATGAAGAAATAGGCTGACAGGCAGTCGGACAGACGGGATGGTAACAATCGACAAACAAACATATAGGTATTAATGTTTTATTTTACCATTGTATTTCACAGAAAATGGAACTCGGCAGCTTTTTGTTTACCATTTTACAACTTCTACTGACATCTGCCACAGGTGGTCAGTATCATGAGCCGTTAACAACCTGTTCAAGTACCAGCTCCTTACATCTAACTTACGAGCACAGAAACTCCAATTCTATGAAGCCAAGATTGACAGGAATAGCTCCAGAAGAGAATGCCATTGAAAAGACATGTCAAATAAACAATACATTCGCTGACTGCTCTTCTTGCAACCTAACGTTTGTCCCCAGTTACTTAAATTCGAATATCACCGCCCTTGATCTATCTAGAAACAAGATAGAACACCTTGGAAGAGCACTCGTTAAGTACTACAACTTAAAATACCTGAACATTAGTAGAAATTATTTACACGTGCTTAGTGATGAAAACTTTTCAAATCTCAGCAAATTGTTGTATTTGAACTTCGAAAGAAACAACTTGACAATGAATGGAGCATTCCCCCAGTTTGTGTTCATGCCCCTTTTGTCACTTAAAACATTGAAAATTAACTACAATAACAAAGGTTTGAACTTAGCTCAACTGGTCTACCCCGATAAAGCATTGTCAGTGTTGCAGAACTTGACCAATTTGCAAATGGACGGTCTCCTGAACAAGTCATTAGGCCCTGGGTTTAAAAAGATGAAGGCCTTAAAACGCCTGACTTTAACAGGACCTCAGAATGAACAATGCGTACCTGTAATTGTCAAAAATGAAACTTTCAAAAACGTAGCTCACCTCGAGTTTCTGAATCTCACAGGCTGTTGCATCATTGGGCGGCTAATGGAGACAGGAGTGTTTGATCCGTTAGCAAGTCTGCAGGTCCTAGATATCAGTAGAAATGAACAACAATGTCTTGAAGATCTTCTGCCCGTGTTGCGGAGTTTGCACAAATCAAACATCACATACTTAGGAATGGCAGGCGTTATTAACCCTTACGCTCCCTGTGTTTTTGTTTCTAGAGAGTTTGTGGACACATTGCCGCCTTTCCTCACAACTCTTGTAATGAGCAGCAACAGTTTGGAAATGATCGAAAGCGATGTTATGGAGAATCTTCCTGAGTATTTGACCCACCTGGATATTAGTGATAACAGGTTCACGTTCGGAGAGTATCTTGTAAACCTCACAAAGCTAGAAAAATTAAAAATACTGGAACTTAATGGCGGAACTCTCAGCTTCAATTTACCAACCAATTTTCCTAGCATTAACTCGAGTTGTAAAACCTCATGCAGGCCACTATTCAAACGTATCGGCGATACACATCCTGTGGGCAGTAAAGCGTTACTTAAAATGCCCCCAAACTTGGAAACAGTGAGCATTAAATTTGCTGGTTGGTCTTACTCCTTAACAGAGTTCACAATCGATTCAAATAATTCCCTGACAAAACTTAGTCTTCGCGGCAATAATATCCCCAAACTTATAGGCCCAATTACAGGATTTATTGCTTTGAAAGACCTTGATCTAACCCAATGTAGTATTTATTTCATCGATGACTATTTCTTCGACTCGTTTCCAAGTTTGACGAGACTTAATTTGAGCTCAAATTTCTTTGAAATTCACCCGTTGTCTGTGGGATCAAGATCACTATTCCAGTCGCTCGGAAATTTAACACATCTGGATCTCAGTTTCACCAACCTTTTAATAATTTCTAAATCCGCTTTTGAAGGATTAGTGAATTTAGAAGAACTTTTGCTACACAATAACGCTTTCTACTACTTTGATGTTCACATTATGCACATGAAAAACCTACAATTTATCGATTTTCATTTCACGGAATTAGCAACATTGAAAACTTATACTATTGAAGCCCTAAATGATATTTTCAAGAATAACAACAATTTGAGAATTGACTTTTCTGAGACCCCTATACACTGCTTTTGTGAGAACCTGGTGTTCATACAGTGGGTGGTCAGGTCTGGGATAATTCCCAAAACATTGACTAATTACAAATGTGTCTTTCTGGATACATCTGAGAAGTATATGCATGATTTTGAAGGAGTATACCGAGTACTGCTTAAAAAATGCGAGACTAAAGTTGAAATTTTAATAATCATATCAGTAGGAACAGCCCTTCTGATAAGTGTCATTGTGGGGTCAATAGTGTATAGGTTCCGATGGAAGTTGAGATATCTATATTATTCTGCATATGTTAGTTTTAAATTAAAGGAAAAAGGAACAGGAACGCGGGAGGAGTTCAATTATGACGTCTTTATATCGTATGTTTCTGATGATCAACATTTCGTGCTGGAGACGTTAGTTCCACAGCTCAAATGTCGAGGACTCAAAACCCATGTCCACGCTTTCGACTTCATCGCTGGAGAACATATTGCCTCAAACATCATAAATGCCATACAGAACAGCAGACATACACTGGTAGTCTTGACTCGCTGTCTGCTGAAGAGCGTTTGGTGCAAGTATGAGCTGCAGATGGCTAACATGGAAAACGTTCACACTGGCCGATCTGTCCTTGTGTTCCTTCTGATGGAGACTATGACTAAAAAAGAGCTGGGCACTGAGTTACTGTATCACATTCAGAGCAGCACTTACATCAGATACCCTGAGACTGACCAGCATCAGAATGACCAACTCATTGAAATATTTTGGACAAAACTTGTAGCCGATCTTCGATCCTAACTTGTTTTATGTGGTTAGAAGGCGATATAACGCTTTGTGGATAGAGGCTGCAGTAAACCATTTACTCTATCGTCCAGGTCACACGATATAACACAGTAGTTATTATATATATCTTCAGAGGGTATGGGTTCCAATCCACGTACGGATATATGTGAAAAAGAGTTTGGGGACTGCATTGCAAATGTTGTTTTAAGCAGCATTTATTCATCAGTCCCATTAATCCACCATAACAGACCCCAGAAAGAGGACAAACAATAAAGGTAGATTGGTTTATTCCATTTTTCGCTTCAACTGAAGAATAGGGCCTACACTACAAAAGATCCCTTTCAGGAAGTCTCTATCCAAGCATTTGAAGTTTGATAACAATGGTTTCACACAATGTAGTTGCTAGCCTCATGCACAATCCTCTGTAATCGGCTTATATAACACACTTGCAAGGTTATGGTGGTGTTCATTTAAACTTGTATAGCAATCGAATTAATTGTATCTACGAAGGTCATCAAGGAACACAAGAATCTACATTTCAATTCTCCTAGTTAACGAAGGTCTGGCACACCATTTCATTACTATTGCATCTTCCACATAACACATCATCTTAAGTGTCAAATGCGATTTATTGAATGTTAAAAGTACTTTTCAAGGTTTTGTACGTTTCTGTTTTATAATTCTGAAAGTATATTTAATTTTAAAATGAAGAAGATGCTAGCAATGTTTAACGTTTATGATCATTGAGAACATATTTTTATGACACCAGCTCAAGTTACGATAAAGAAAGGCATATTAGGAATGTATTCATTACTTTATCTACTTTCAACAATTTTGATGATTGACTTGGAAAACTGCAAATTCTAACAGGGCACAAAATCAGTTGCTTTTTATCGCTGTGGGACGTTCCAGCCTAAATAAAGACAAAAGGGCTGAATAACTACCATGTTGGCTTTCAAGTATACCTCTGCTTGACCATTTACCAGGTACTAAAAACATTATTTCTCTGTAATTTTTACATTCTTGTAGATCACTTTTCTTTGGTAGCTTAACCAGATAGCCTTCTCTCCACTTTTTTGGAATTATTTCTATATCTTATATATTTTTTAAAAGAATATTAAGATAAACAATAGAAATAGCTCCAGTCAAGCGCCGCTACTGGCACGGTACTATCGCCCCGGATATTTGTTCCTAGTTCGCGTTCCCTTCAGGAATTACCATTAGTAGACCGTGTTACAGTTATGTTGTTCGTTCATTATTTATGTTCGCATGAGTTTGAAGATGCTTTAATAGACCAATGTGAGCCATGAATTATCTGTCGCATTTAGTACAAGTCACCGGTGTTGAAAAAGGGTTGATGTGAGCAGACTTGTGGGACGATCGTCTCATTTATTATTGATGCCTTATGTCTCTGATCACCCTCGCAATAACGCTGCACCAGTATGTGATTGGTGGCCATTCTCTCCCAGTCATCATAGTTAATACCGCACTGAATCAGTGATCTCTTTAAGTGTGTCCTTGTACCGTTTCCACTGCCCACGCTTGTTTAGAAACTTTCCTGATTAGAACGTCCGATAAGTTTGTACTCAAGTGCACTATTTGGTTCATGTCTGTGGACAGTGATTTTCCTTGACCTTGTTGTTGCCATTTGTTGTTATATTTTGTGTCTGTTCCTTCCATAGTATAGGGCAACAACCGCAGTTGGCTCTATATGGAAGCCTGCGCTAGAGAACATTTGTGTGAACATCTGCAGTACAAGTTTTTCATACCATTTTAATTTGCATAATGAAGTTGCTGATTCTGTACACAACCTTCTGCTGTTATCTTTTACATCATTGAAAGGTTTTAGTGGTAACATAGCTAAATTGACTACAGGTTGTTGTAGCAGTCCCCTAGGTTTGAAGGTGTGTTTAATTCTACTTTCACCGCTAGCGTTATGGCAGATGCTGCATTCTAGCATGGATGTGGGCTTTTTGTCGAACTGTCTCTATGCCGAAATGGAGTCGTGCTCTCACTTGGCGGTGGACCACTTCAACGTCGGTGAAGATTTGGCGGTTGGACAGCATATGGTCAAGTTCATGGCGGTGTTGGGGCTGTTATGGGTCCATCGTCTCAGGAGTGGTTTCTCAAAGAAACTATTTCCTGATAGAACCGATGGGTAGCCAGTTTCTCGTCCTTCTCTCTGCGGAATGTGGTCCAACATATTTATCTAAGTCTGTCCTGGTTTCGACGGGCGCATTGAAATCGCCAAGAACGATTTTGAAATAGGTACGGCACTCTTGGACTGTGTCGTTAAGCTGTTCATAAAGCGCATCGTGTTTTTCTTTTGCTCTTGAGGCTGTAGCGTACACTTGTATGATAGTGACGCTGTATTTCGCATTGATAAGACTGCACCAATACTGATAGGCGATGACTGATGAACCGAACGCGCAAGAATGAAACCGACCTCTCCTGACGTACTATCTTCTTCTTCGTTCGTTCTCAATCTCCCGCTACCAAACCCTGAAAGGGCTTAAGTAGCAGAATGTAGCCCAGAGAACGGAATGCGTTGTGTCGTCGTTTACAGCTTGACTGCTATATTTGCACCTTTCGGTCCAACACATCCGACTTCAGCAAGCATTTTTTTAAGTACCGGGTTAGCATTCCCTCTTCGATCCTTTCTCCTTAG
Organism: Ariolimax columbianus; assembly: GCA_036924085.1. Lineage (NCBI taxonomy): Eukaryota > Metazoa > Mollusca > Gastropoda > Stylommatophora > Arionidae > Ariolimax > Ariolimax columbianus. The sequence goes on from JAVGWX010000011.1 coordinate 56,621,519, forward strand.
CAGCCTGTTATCCAGGATCACTACGTGGAGGTGTAGAAGGGTCTTGGCAGCTCTGGTTCGCTGGCCCTGACGCTAGCAGTCAGCTATGGGCCGCTGACCACTGCAGCTCATGCGCTGCTCAGCATCTTGATCCCAAACGCGCAATAATGAAACCGACCTCTCCTGACGTACTATTTGCTTTACGTGAGCCAAGATATATTGTCATTTCATGCCATTGAACTGTCATTTGAAACTTTCTTTTTGTTTCACAAAGGCCTATTCCGTCAAATTTGAGTTTTGTGGCCTCGTTGGTGTTGTTACCTAGCTGTGCCAGTGAACCGATTGAGTGACAGTTATAGGTGCAAACTTGGAAGGTTTACTCATTTCGCTTGTTCCTATGTATGGCTGTTCTCGTTGCCATTGGGTTTTTGTTCACAGTATAACAAGAGCTGGGCCCTGCCCATAGTTAGCTGTGGGGGACTGATGTTAGGTGTGTTGGTAGTAGTTAGTATGTCAACGTATTTCCTGCTTAGCGAGCTGGGCATGACTTAATCAGACATTATAGGGTTGGGTTTGAGGAGGGCAGGACGAAATCAGACATTAGAGAGTTGGGTTTGAGGAGGGCAGGACGAAATCAGACATTAGAGTTGGGTTTGAGGAGGGCAGGACGAAATCAGACATTTGAGAGTTGGGTTTGAGGAGGGCAGGACGAAATCAGACAGAGTTGGGTTTGAGGAGGGCAGGACGAAATCAGACAGAGAGTTGGATTTGAGGAGGGCAGGACGAAATCAGACAGAGTTGGATTTGAGGAGGGCAGGACGAAATCAGACAGAGAGTTGGATTTGAGGAGGGCAGGACGAAATCAGACAGAGAGTTGGATTTGAGGAGGGCAGGACGAAATCAGACAGAGAGTTGGATTTGAGGAGGGCAGGACGAAATCAGACAGAGAGTTGGATTTGAGGAGGGCAGGACGAAATCAGACAGAGAGTTGGATTTGAGGAGGGCAGGACGAAATCAGACAGAGAGTTGGATTTGAGGAGGGCAGGACGAAATCAGACATTAGAGAGTTGGGTTTGAGGAGGGCAGGACGAAATCAGACAGAGTTGGGTTTGAGGAGGGCAGGACGAAATCAGACAGAGAGTTGGATTTGAGGAGGGCAGGACGAAATCAGACATTAGAGAGTTGGGTTTGAGGAGGGCAGGACGAAATCAGACAGAGTTGGGTTTGAGGAGAGCAGGACGAAATCAGACATTTGAGAGTTGGGTTTGAGGAGGGCAGGACGAAATCAGACAGAGTTGGGTTTGAGGAGGGCAGGACGAAATCAGACAGAGTTGGGTTTGAGGAGGGCAGGACGAAATCAGACAGAGTTGGGTTTGAGGAGGGCAGGACGAAATCAGACAGAGTTGGGTTTGAGGAGAGCAAGACGAAATCAAACATTCTTGCATTATCCTTGGTTTCGTTACTATTGTTCGTGTGGTTGCGCCTCCCTCTCTGCTCTTCAACTAGTCATCATTCTGTGGGTCTGTTTAGGTATAGCGCTGACAAGAATTTCGAAGTAAGAGAGTCACCTCGACACCTCTATCGGTAGCGTGTAAACACGTACACACCTCTGACCTGAGTATCAGCGAATTACTTCCTGAAACCTTTTCACTAGGTCAGATTGACCTACCCGGCTCAACGATTTTGGGTTCGGTTTGAGATTGTGTGCCGACTAGCTGTCAATAAGAACGGACGGGTCATAGTTCGGTCACAACTAAAACGCGGTATACTATTTCGATATTCTTCTTCTTCGTTTTCAATCTCCCGCTACCAAGCTCTGAACAGAGCTTTGCAAGTAGCAGGATGTAGTCCGGAGAACGGAATGCGTTGTGTCGCTAGTTTACAGCTTGACTTTGATATTTGCACCTTTCGGTCCGACACATCAGTCGTCGGCAGGATTTCGATATTATAATTGTATTGCGGCATTTGGAAGATTTCGTAGAAAGGTGTGGGATAGGAGAGGGATCAGAACTAAAAAAAAAATGAAGATCTACGCTGCAGATGTGCTACATACACTCATATGCACGTGAGACCTAGACTGTCTAAAGTCGTCATGTTGGGAAATGAAACCACTTCCACATCCTATTTCCTTGTATTAAATGCGACAGACAATTCATGGCTGCCATTGGCTTCTTAAGCCATCTTCGAACTCAAGAGAACCGTGAATGATGGATGAACATAATTGTAATAATAGCTGTCCATCGTTGTCGATGAGGACTGCCGACATCATCCTTGTCACAGATTTTCCTGTTGGGTGTGGGTGCGCTTGTGGCTGAACTGGCCAATGCAGGCACGAAAAGATCTGCTACATATCGGGCACACGAGGTTTGTAGAAGGTGATGGTGTTCTCGCTGTTTGGGATTTCTGGGTCTCGCGTCTGCTCTGGGCTTTCACAACACGGTCGTCATCGCCGTTAGCTATACCCAATTTGACTGCGCTTCTCCAGTCAGATCTGTTTTGCGCAAGACATTCCCGGGTGTCGATGTCTATCTGGCAACTTTTCAGCGAGTCCTTCAGACCGTCCTTAAAACGTTTCTTTGGGCGCCCTCCCTCTCTCAGCTCGACGTAGAGAAGCTTCTTTGTAGCTTAATTGTAATACAGTTCACTAAAGGAGACCTTTCGTTGAAGAATTATGGGAATTCACGAATAGGTCGAGCTAGGAACAAATATTCGGGCGATAGTGCCAGTAGCGGCGCTTGACCGCAGCTATTTCTCTGGTCTATCTAATGTTCGTAAAAAAAATATATAGTATATAGAAAGAATTCCCAAAGAGTGGAGAGAAGGCTATCTGGTTAAGCTACCAAAGAAAAGCGATCTACAAGAATGTAAAAATTGCGTTGCGGAGGAATAATGCACTTTTGAGTACCTAGTAAAGGGCTGGCACAGGAAGCATAGAACGACAGAAATGATAAACGACACACGTGGTGGTAAGAGAAGGTGGAGGTTCAAGATCGCCAACACCAACCAGCAACGCACTTGATGATGATACTTGAAAGACTAAATAGAAACACGTGTACACCAATTTTAGAGACAAAGTTAGTTTCAGACACACCAAATCATGTGCTGACCAGATAGATGATACCTTGTGCTTAACTATACTAGTCATTAGAAAGTAATTCAAGTCTGTACAAAAGATTTGGCAGCTTGGATAGTGGATGCACTCTAGTAGTTACTATGGCATCCCACAAAAGTTCACTAGCATAATGAAGCAGACAAATACGGACAAAACAGTATAGAGTTTGAGCTAATACAGTTCACAGAAACTTCTGCGTTCATCCCGAAAATAACGTCGTGTCTTAGTTTACAACGAAGTTGCGCCTTTTGGACCTAACATCCGATTTCAACTGGCCTTTTTTTTAGTCCTGAGTTTGCCTTTCGAATGCAATCCCTAACCCTTGGCCAGACTACACTAGTCACTAGTGCAGCCTGTTTCCAGGGCAGTCACGTGGACGTGGAGTAGGTTATTAAATCTAGAGTTCAGCAAAACTAGCTTTTACTACTTTTTCTGTTCCTGCTGGCAGTTGATCGAATTTTGCAAGAAACTAGAGCCTTTGAGAGAAATGGAATCCAATGTATCTTTTCTAATCATCTAGAAAATCTGGACTTTGCAGACCACCTAGCCCTCTTATCTCACACACAGCCAACTCTAAATGGAAACAGACACACTAGACAAAATCTACCAGAAAGAGCTAAAGATCCACGCAGAAAAAACAAAAATGTTAACATTTAATGTGGCCAATAAGATGGCTACTATAAAACTGAGTAACACCATTTGTTGAGGTGGAAAATAACACACACTTAGTGGACATCATAAACAAGTTGGCCTTTGTCATGTTGAAAACCACATGAAATTAAAATGATCATAATACATGACAAGCTAAGGATCTCTAACTCAGTATGAAGTCGGTCCTTTAGTATGGAGCAGAACAGTGTCGCCTGGCCTGCACTGATTCAACAGGGTTACAAGTAAGAGCTCTATGGGAGCAGGGATTGGATTTAGCTGAGAAGTGCCCTTCTCCTCTTAGATACAATTTTTCTCATAGACCTTACAATGGTAATGGTCTATGGGAGCAGGGATTGGATTTAGCTGAGAAGTGCCCTTCTCCTCTTAGATACAATTTTTCTCATAGACCTTACAATGGTAATGGTCTATGAGAGAAGTGTAAGAGCTAGGCTCTCAAGAAATGAAGAAAAATGTTGGAACTCTGACAAGAGGTAAAATTGCAAGGGAAGAGAGACGGAGGCAGATAGAGAAAATATTGGGCATCGTGAAGGAATGGGTCGGGGGACAATAAACAACATGCGCAGTAGGAGTGGGTGGAGATTCATGTTCGCCAACGCTAATCGGCAAAGCCCATGATTCAGACCGCCTCGACATCTTGCCACTGGACCAAATAGTGCGATTGATATCGCAAATCTTCCTTACTTGTTTGCGAATGCCCAGAATGAGTAGGTTACTCTTTTGTGATCCCTGAAGAGTTGCAGTATCTTTCATCACATCTCGAGCGTGTTGATGAAGGTGAACAGGGGTCCTCCAGGATGTTGTGCTTTGCTTGGCTGCATCTGTGTATCACTCATTACTCCAGGATGACGTCAATCCCTCACCTCGTTAGCCAGGCTGCCACAAAAACAGCCTGTTTCCAGGGAGGGCTACTAGGAAGCCAAGGTGAGGGTCTTGGCAAGTATAATTTGCCTGACCAGTCTTCCTCACTAGAATTGAATTAAAGCGCAAGTCAGTGTCAAACCTTGGACAATTCACACCAACAAATCTACATCCTAATTCTGTGGCCAAAATCATATGATGAGCAACTGACAGCCTAGATTTATTAATAGATATGGCTGCAGTTCTTTTAAGCATAGACCTCTTTTTAATGTTTTATTTTCTTTTCAATAATGTTTTTACTATTAACATTATGGCAAGTACAGTAAAAACCCATTTTTACTGAAAACATGTTTTTTTCTCAACAGTTCAATATCCACACTCAATAATTGGCAAACAAATGTTTTGTGAATGTTAAGTGTGATGTGCATCAATGTCAAATTGTTTATTTTATCATTTTCCATGATGGATTGTAAATAGCTGTGAGAGCCTTCTCCAGAGCAATTGGTTGTCAAAGGCGATAAATAAATATAAATAAATATGAAGACAAATTAATGCATTAGGAAAAACTTCTTGATAGCTAATGTGTAGAAGGATTCTAAATATGAGATAAGCAACTTAAACTGCCGTGATCTTCATTGAAAACATTATCGCAAAGGAATCTAAACTTTGTGGACACTAGATGTAAAGATAGTATATGTGGCCAGAATGGATCCCCAATTTTAATGAGTGCGTAAAAATGTCCAGCAAGGAAATTATTCTCCTAAATGTTAATTATTTGCAACCTTGTATATTTCCTGTTTATATGCCACATTGAAGTCCAAATTTCATGGCTTGAAAAGTCTCAAAATACATGTCTAGACTTTGCTTAATGACGCCTTAGTTTTGAGTGTGGCCACTATAGGTCAAGTGAAAATGCAAAGAATTACATCATTCGTGATAAATGTAAGGTATTAGTCGATTGAAACTGCAAAGAATTACATCATTCGCCATAAATGTAAGGTATTAGCGAGAACTTGTCATTTAAGCGGTTCCAAATGCGCCTAAGTCCTTATATGTTTACAGTTCTTTGAAGTAAGAGTAACATCAAGGTCAGATGAAACACTGATCAAAATCCTCACATCCCTTCCATGTAGCACTAATGGAAACAGGCTGTGCCCAGCAGTCTGGCCAATGAGGCAGCAATCGACAATGTAATCGCCATAGTGGTGAGCTTACCAAAGAGCCTCGTGTTGTACCTTCTCTAATACACCTCCAAATGTAAGAAGAGCCAATGTAATCGGTCATAAATGAAAGGCAGCCTAAAGTTGAATTACCTCAATATGAGCAGTTCCACACAAGGAATGGTTCAATGTTAGACGAACACTGCGCAACATACAGGTTAGCGACCCTCACAAACTGTAAACAGTTGCATCATTTACAATTAAAAGAAACCCCGCAGGACTTACTTTGTTTGCGAAAGTATTGTAATTACAGCCACTTGTTAAAATTGAGTTGTATATTCTAAAAATTTATGTCGCTAATGCTAAGGTGTTATCTTCGAAATGACACTAACAAGCAGAGTAGTGATGTCACTGCGAAATGTTGATAATGCAAAAGCCATCAGTTGAAAAGTCGTAGTTTTAGAGTCGCCCGTATTTCCAAACCACAAAGAAAAATCATAACAAAATGAAAGACAGTAAACGTGAGTTTAAGGTAAAAATAAAAACTACATCAGATAAAAAAAAAATAAATCTAAATGTGTTATACCTGTTGATCAGAGAATGTGTGTGTTCACTTAACTCTACAATGTATCTATAAATCTCCTACAAAGGCTCACATAGCCAGGAACTAAACATTTATTAATTGAAATAAAAAATTACGTCCGCCAGTTTGAACACAATTTATTTTGCGCTTCCTTCAAGGTTTGATCCCAGCTTGTGAATTGTAATACTATAGCAGAGTGGTTAAATTATTTGTTTCTTGCTACATAGAGTCTGTACCCCAGACTCTAACACCCTGAAGTATACCTAGCCACACTTTGTGAAGGCAAGCGAAACAGTAAGGGAACTGGTCACCCCAATTAAGAAGCTGAGATGTTCAATAAAGCCTATGACATTCTATCCCAGACAAGTGTCTGCTATGGTATTTTTTTGGCATGATCGTTACTTTTAACCAATTTGTCTTGTTCATTCTGTGACTATGGCTATTGTTTATATTTTATACCCACTGATATTTATCAACTCAATGCTACTTTATGGTTCAGAGGCTTGGAGGGCATTCTGAAAGTATCATCAGTCCCATGTCCTAGAAGGTCGTTGAGGAACCTTTATTAGTTTGTCGAACCAGTTCCCGCTCATTTGTTGCCAGGATATTAGTTTGTTATAGACCTTCCCATCCACTCCTTTATATTGTCCTCCCATATCTCTTTTGGTATTCCCTCTCCCACGCTTCCCAGTGCCTTGCAGGATGGTCTTGGTCAGTTCCACTGATCGTGATATATGTCCATACCATGTCAATTTTCATGTTTTTACTATAGTCAGTATGTTTTTATACTGGCCTAACTCATTCCTAACAATTTTAAGAACACTCGTTTGTAACGTGCTTCAGGTGCCAAGAATTCTTGGCATTTCATATATATCTGATAGTATACCTAGGCAGTATCTGTTCTGGAAACCCCAAGGAATGAGACATAAAATGTTGGCTTATGATAGACATGCTTGACAACTATCTGTTGAAGACCTATGCTTCAGAGGAAGTTGACAATTTTTCATCTCAGTACGACAGAGCTGCCAACAATTGTTTGCAAATTACCCTTATTGAGATTGGTTATTCTCATTTGTATTATTTTGAATCTCATTTGTATTATTTTGAACCTGACAGTTGTGAGGTAGGACATTAACAAACAAATGTGTGTCTATGCTGAACTGATTTGTACATATCATCATTTGATGTCCAGTTCTACTACAGCCTTAGTATTTTTATCTGATGATCTGTATTCCCCATGTTTATCCTTGCCTCTCACATTGTGTAATTATGACTAAATGTGTAGATACAATTTTTAATAAAAATGAGTTGGAAGGTCAATTGCACAAATTGTGTCTATTTTGTTCATACATGTTTTATATAAGGAGGAGACTAGATTAAGAACTTCCAAAGCAACTGAAAAGTGGTATGGTCAAAGAACACACATAGGAATGAGAGGATGCAAAAAGAACCAGCTTAGGTACAAGCTAGAAATTGGTGATATCCAACACCTGAAGTTTTTTTGTTGGTATGTGTAATGAGAACAATAAGTTGGACATCAACTGCAACACTGAAAACAAATGGGACATCCAAGATGTTCATTTTACAGCTTCTATGACACAGTGGTAACCAACCCAAACAGCAATATCATATGCCACGCTAACTGGTTTAAACAATAATTGATCCCCACAACAATTTATCCGAGTGCTCTTTATCAACTCAGCGGTTGATAGGTGGTAAATAACACCCACAATTTCATTTTCCCTAGGGAAACAAGAGGTTGGATTGAACAGCCAGCACAGCCCACATTCTTTGCTGCTTCTTTGGCATAGTCTTAAGAATCTAAAATAAGCAATACAAGACCAAACAACATAACATGGTAAAACATATCCAAAACTTTATTCAGTTTCATTACTTAACCCACACACACACAAAAAAAAAAAAAAAAAAAAAAAGAAGTCATTAAAGAATTGCCAACATTTGCCACAAACTGGCAACAGACGTTTGCTCATTTCTAAAATGAAGTAGGGTAAATAACTAGATTATCCCAGACATTGCATTAGAATATAATAACACTAATCTTCCCTATTCCATTTCGAGTTCAAACTATTCTGTTCTGCCCTTTCAGGACTAAACAACATACAGGTAGGTCATCAATAGGTGTGTAGTACTAACAGGTAATCCTCAGGGATAAGTGAAGCTACACACATACGAAAGACTCTGCCCTATCCATTCCCACAATAATATTGACGAGCTAAAACATGAAATATCAGTGCTATCATGATGTCTTTAGTATGTCACAGCTAAGTCAGTCACCAGAAGGAAAAATAAATGTTTAATTACTAAACACAGACTTGACAACCAATATATAATCACTAGAGCAGGCCTGTAGCTCCAGCAAAGCTTCATGCTACTGCCTGTTTTGAGGCAAGGTTCTTCAAAATCCTTATGCAACTTTGGATGCTTTCCTTCTCCTAGAAGCAGAGGATACAAATACAGAGCAGCCAGTTAATGATAAATGGGTAGAAGTGAAAATAAAACTAAATATCTTGACACAAATGCACATGTTTTTTTAACAAACAAAATGATTGTGTCAAATGAATTCCTTTAACAAATGCCACAAATATGCGACGGAACAGATTTATGTTTGTTTCTGATGTCATGGTACGGCGCCAGCTCCAGGGTCATCGCTTTACCGAATATAAACTATCTGGTTAATGCAATAGAAACGGCTGAACATACTGCTCATTTGATTGTAGAGAGTTTCAACTTCCGTCCTGTATGATTAGATATTAACAATGGCCAATTTGAAATTTGTTTTAGACGTTTGGAAACTATTTCTTGTCTTTCACTTGGATTTGGGGGACGGCGTGGTCTAGTGACACGGCTCACAATCTGAAGGTGCTGTGTTCGCTCCCCAATCACAGCACCGGTCGTTACTACGGGGAAGCAAACCCTTAGAAAATGCAGAAGGAAGCAGACCTTTACATAAAATGCATGCCATAGTCGGATACACTGGGCTGACAGGCTCAAAATAAAAACATAGTGCAACGTACATAGCCTTGGGGAAACAAATAAGTCGAACACAAAAAAAAACTTGAATTTGAAGATACACATATTATTAAGAATGGGGATTATTATCCTATGGATTTTTCTGAAGTATTTGTTTGTTTATGTAGATACAATAATTAAGTTTATAGTCAAAGTGACAGATATAGCCATTGCAGTAAACATCAATAGTAATAATAGTACATATCATTAACAGCACACTGAACGAAATTTGTTTCATTTTTTCAGTGTTTTAAAATTTCAATTGACATTACATGGTAAGAGAAGTAGCCATTATATTTACGCTTAAATCTAAATTTGCGATGTTCATGGTGTGGACATTCAAAGTTGGAAAACAATTGTTATCTTTCAAGTCAGTTTATCACAAAAATGTGTAGCGAACCTATCACTTCAAGATTGTTTAATAGTAGGTTGTTTTTATCTGTAGAAAAGGCTAGGAAGCTGTGTACTCTAGATGAATTTAGTGACGGAGCACTCACATTTTTTTCTGATGTTGAATTGGCGTTAGACATAGAATATATTAATATTCAACCTACTGAATCTGATGCTGAAGATGAGGGGGCGTTGTCACAGCCAGAACCTAGTGCTGCTAAAAGGCAAAAACGTTTGACTGCACCATCAACAGAAAAGGGAAGATGCAATATTTCTAAAGCAGATTCCAGAGAACATGAAGGTGAATGGGTTTCAGTACCAAACTCCATCATCACTACTGACTGAGACCTAGAACTCATTCAGATTGCTGTCAAAATGTGGAGTGAATGGAAACCTGCAACTCAGTGACACATCAACTCATTTGACTGCTACAGAAAATTATTTAGATTATTTATGTAGATATTATTCATATATGGATTACTGTTATTCTGTAGTACACTACACCAATCTGCATTACATTTCAGTGGTTATTCATAGATTGGTGACATTTTTGTGTGTGAAAAACAACAGGCTATGTTTCTCAAAATCAACAACTGACGTGAAGTGCTGAAAAATAATGCAGCTACAGAAAATATTGCATATTTTATTTTAAGTGGTAAGGCAAAGTCATATTTGTGTTATCGTTTCTTCCTTTTTTTAAAATTAAAAATGTTGTCAGTCCTAAGGGATGTAGAGATCTTTTCCTTTTTTTTGTGTGTGTGACCTACTGTTTTTCTACAGGATGGGTAGTAGCTGGCCCCATGCTGAACCTTCCTCAGCCACCCCAATTGACATGCTCGATGGGATAGTATTCTTTACTCCTATTTTGGGTTCCAGTCTCACAAAGCAGTACTCAAATATTGTACAGAATGCACAATTTCCCATAAAGTGTGTGCTGTGTAAATACTCAACAAGCAATTGTTGCTGGAAGAAGCTACTTGTACTTAATTTATCTCTTGCCATTTCTTTGATAGGGGTTACAGTAGTTCATCTTACGTCCTGAGATGTACATGTGCACCTGAATCCCCCTGGCTGTAGTGCAATGTGAGGCTTCCCATTATGTTCACAACTGTCCACACTGATGTGACACAGTCTGTATCCAGACATGTGACGTGGATGAGAGGTTAGGATCTAGCTCAATGAGCATGTTTCATCATACCTTGATGTTATGCTTCCTAGCAACGATAACTAAAACAACAACAATAAGAAATCAATGGCTAAATTAGGATGATTAGTTACCTGCTGGGGTGTGATGCTCTTGGTGACATTTGACACAATCCAGTTCACCATATGGTCTTGCTCAAATCTTCTCTTCGCATTCTCCTTCTCAACCTCGTAGTCCTACATGAATGATAAGTGGTAATCAATTTCAACAGGAAAGAAGAAAACAGGCTAGCACAACAGTCATGAAAAACCAAGAGGTCCCAAGGATGACCCAAATTTCACATAAGACAGTTCCTGGTAGACCAAGGACTAGAATGGAACCAGGTCCTAGCAGAAGGGAGCAGATATAATAGCCTGGCATATCTCTAGGAAACCCTTAGAGTAGGAGTCTGATTTCAAAATTCAGTCAAAAACTCATCTGCCCGCCTCTCAGACCAATTAGAGATGATGTACTCAAGATTAAGTCGAGAAACTCATCCACTTAAAACCGTTATTTAAATGCACCTACAGATCGACATTTCCACCATGTATTTTCCCCTCACTATATCCAGCCAGAGCACAAGATCACCAATATAGTTGGCCTCCTTGCAGGAAGCTTGTGTTCAAACTTGCATCTGCTCTTGTAAATGCAGTTTCTGTGGCCTATTGTTTTACATGAGGCTGCAAGTCCCAGACAATCCTACTTAGTCACATTTTATGGTAGGTATAGTACGGTGCAATGGACTTATTCTTTCATCATCATCAAGGGACACCTGGATTTATGTCTCTTGGTATTGTCCTTTTTTCACCCGTCAAGAGTAGGGTTTTTTAAAAATATTTTTTGGCTGTTGTTCCTATTAATGAGTTACATTATCTTGTTTTGTATCATATCTGTCCTATTGGAGGTGAGGTTCAAATAATGGCAATTACTAACTTTACAATAAAGATGGATAATGTGAACAAGATCTACCAATTTGAACATGCAGCCACTGTAAAACGACTGACAGACAGAGTACTCTCGTTAGGTCTAATAGGGAACGTGTGCTGGTATTAGACCCACGGAAGACAGATCAGTTGTACCCTCCTAATGAAAGAGCATCTGCTACGGTAACCCTGCTTAACCCTACATAAATCGCAGGTTCCAGACACTTGGTCATTGACTGACTAAAAAGCCCTCTATTGATGCGTTGGGTCTAATAGTGAACATGTGCTGGTATTAGACCCTCGGAAGACAGGTCAGTTTTACCCTACTAATGACAGGGCGTTGCTACGGTAGTCTTGCTCAACTCGAGAGGAATCGCAAATCGCAGACATTTGGTCCACATGCTAGGCTGATAAGACAACGGCGCGAGGCTACCATAGGAGGGATTATGGCCGAACGCCTCAGACGGAATCCCGCCCTAAATCTCAGCACCACTGCAATGGGAGGCTACGATAGGGTTGGGACCTGGGGCTTGTGTCCCAGCCCGACCCACAGAAAGAGGTCTCTGCCGTCCGCCGATCAAAGCGAGCGGGAAGCTGCCCGATATTCACCCCATGCGGCGTGAAAGTGTGAAACCACTAGTAGAAGACTTAGTTTTCGGTCGGGGTGTCGTAAGCAGTAGAGCAGCCACCTCACTGCGAACTGTTGAGATGCAACCCTTGATCATGAGATATGTCCGCACACCAGGCGAACAACATCTCCGTGCCATTACCAGGCTTGTCCCCTGGTTAATTGCACTCCTTCAAGAGGAATCGCAGGTCGCTGACATTTGGTCCATGTGCTTGGATGATAAGCCAATGGTGCGAAGCTATTACCGGAGGGACTACGGCCGAACGCCTCTAAGCCAGAATCCCTCCCTAAATCTCAGCACCGCTGTGATGGGAGGCCACGATATGGTTGAGACCTGGGGCTCGCGTCTCAGCCCAGCCCGGTCGAGCCGCAGAAATGCACATGGCCAAATGCACTCCTGCCTCGCTATTTACCTCTGTCTGCTATCAGCCATCCCAATGGACGCAGAAGAGATGCAGTCCAGCGAACATTGCACCTCTGCCCTATTGTGACAACGTCCCAGGTGGCGGGGAATGCTAGGCGTGCCATCACTGCAGATGAGCCGAGAAAATAAAGGGAGCAAAGAGATACCTCACTCACATGCATATGCTACGTTTCTGGCAGCACGTGACGATCCTAAGACACAGTCACACTGGACTGCCTCTCTTCCGGGATAGTACAAACTAGTACATAGTCCATCATATCATATCACTGCCAAACCCTATAGACACGAGTGGGGAAGACTCGATAGTCCTGCAAGACAACTTCCCTAAGAGAGACAACTCTGACCAAAAACAACTGCTGCCTTGCAGATAGGCTGGGGACAGCCAAAGGCTAAGGAGGGCATCCCTACAGAAACGCCTGTTGAAATCGGATGCACTGAGCCACAGGCTTAACAAAATAAAACAGTGCAACATAAATATCGCTGTAAACAGCGAATGATGAAGAAGAAGAACATGCAGCTGATGTTAAAAAAAATTAATCACATAGCAGAAACTGTCATCGGGGGATGATGAGACGTTAAAGGCTTCATTGTACTTAACCAAAGTTTGTGTGAGATAGGGTGGCCAGTTTCTTTCCTCGCTGCCTTCCTTTCCCTAATTGTAGGTAACGCACCGAGTTACAAATTACCTCCTATACAGCTGGGTCGACGGAAACGTGCCAGTAACGGGAGCTCAACCTCATTCCTAAGTAAAGAAAACGCTAGGAGACAAATAAATGTAATTTTTCTAAATGTCCTTGAAAATCTAAAACAAAACATCATGTTCTGTCCTTTGTTCTCTAAAACACAACTACATTTGATATGTTCTATGATACATCACAAAGAAACTGTAAGAGGCCATCCTGCAGCCCAACCAAACCCCTTCTGTGCTAACAATGTTTTCCTACAGATCACGCCACGATATTCTAATAAATTAATTGAATTTTGCGAGATACTATGAAAAAAGTGACTAACCAATCTCTTCTTCACTTCCTGGTATGCTGTTAGTAGTCTTTGCCGGAAAGCAGCCTCTAATTGGAGTTCCACTCCCTCCTATTATTCACACAAGAAAAACGAGCATGGGTTTAAAAAATAATAAAACATCAGAGAAATACATTAGCATGCAATGGATACAAATAATTTTATCTTGTTTAACAATCTAACATTATGCTCTCCAAATGAAATAAAAATGCAAAGTAATATGAGTATATGTTCATGCAAAAATAAGAACTACTGGAATGTTAGGTTGAATCGATATTACAGAGCGCTGTAAGGTCAATAAATGCTTAGTCCCCGCCCTTTCTGCAAATAGGTAGATAATCCGCTTAGTCCACAAGAATCCATTGCACAAACAGTACATGAGTGGCCAAGTCTAGGCTGCATACAATGTCTGTCCGATCTGACCTAACCAAGTGGTGCGTGGATGACCGCACGACCTTGGACGAGAGGGTCATTTTAATTCCTGATCTCCATGGTCTGCTTCAAGACCTGGTGGCTGGGAACAACCTTAGCAAGACAGGTCACATGACCAAACTGACGGTTTAGCATTGGTGAGTGTGCTCTTAAGGCCCTTCCGTCTGCAACTGTTATGGATTATATTGCTGATTCATCGATTGCAGTATCATCATATAGAAGGTGGTCATTCAATTATTTTAAATTATTTTAGTATGTCCCCCCCCCCCCCCCCCCCATGGGTGCTTTCAAAACCAGGATATCAGCTTTCATTTCCATGAACCCAGAAGCTGACAGGGATAGTATGTTCACACTTTTTAATACCTTTTTAGCCTGATACAAGTGCTGTGTGGCTTCAGTTTCCACAATAAGACGCTCGCTTGCAGAAATGTTATCCAGTTCAAATTTTTTCATCTTGTTGAGTGGGCGAAGGAGCAAAACTTCCTCTTGCAGCTGAAAAAATTATAAAGTAAGAAATTTTAAAACTAAGAAACATGCAACAAAACATGATTGATGAGGCTATCCAAACCACTCCAGCAGGAGTATAGGGTCCACACTAGTCAAATCATCAATGTGTTCTTCTGGAGGTAGTTTCTGTGGCACTTCGTTTTACATGATGAGATCATTAGCCCCATGCATAACTACTTAGCTGACTTCTACGGCACGCACAGTAGGGTGCCAGAGTGTTAGCAGGGCCTGTAAATGGAGTAGAATAGTAACTCTGTAACCTGCGAGGCATGTCATAAGAGGTGACTAAGGAGGGTTAGGCATGTTGCTGGCTACCCCATCTTGTAGAAACTTTAAGCAACAAGAATTTTGAGATAAAGATAGGTCAACATTTGATGACTAAGCATGAGAAAGCCGATAAGGTTTTCATTGATTTTAATAGCAGTTCAGCACCATGTCCTTCCTAGTAAGGAACCCTTGTATATTCAGAGAGAGTTGTTTTTTTGCGAATGCCCACAATGAGTAGGTTACTCTTTTGTACACCCTGAAAAGGATGTTAAGTGGCGGGTTGCAGTAGCTTCCTCACATCTCGAGCATGTTGATGAAGGTGGACAAATGTCTCTGCCCTATACTTTGCATTAGGCAGATTTAATAACGAAAGTAGATTTATAAGAAACTAGTAGCAGTAGTGTGTTGGCTTGGATAGTTAAATGTTTAAACTTTTAGACCCCGCTCCCCTCCTCACATTACCACTGCACTTCCTCCTAGTCTCCCTAAAATGTAGCATCTAACATGGTGTTTCAAGTTATGTTCATCTGTCTCCCCCCCCCCCCCCCCCCATCATTTTCCCTATTCCTTCACCTGCCAACCTAACCTTCACACCTAACACCCACCCCCCCCCCCCCCAATCTTATACAGCAATATAACAATAGCCAAATGTAAAAAAATAAATATTCATACTTACTGATTAATCTCTAAAAAATTAGGTCTGAGGGTACACAGAGAGAAAAATAATCGCCTCTCATTGCGATGATCGGAAATGGCGTGAGTTTGAACCCCACAGGTTTCAAATGGCCCCTGATCTCAAAGGAGGTGGGAACAGAGTGCCTGCATCCTGAATTACCTCCAGTAGTTTTGACTAGCCCAAGGTAATTCGGCACCAGAGAGAGAGAGGTTAACGACCAGCACTTCTTCCTCACCATAATCCAAATATAGAGCAAGTTATATCATCAAGCCAAAAACTGTTTGATGGTGTTGCCATCATTGCTTGCGATGGGCAACTAATTACAAGAGGTAGATTTATCCATATATCTTGGTAGTAATATAGAAATGAACAAAATTACAGATAGACAAATATTAACAATACACAAGGTGAGAGGGCTTTTATTACTTTAGGGAATTTGTTGAAATTGAAGGAAATTAAGTCCACCACAAAAATACTGATCTTCAACTCTGTCCTATTGTATGGTTCTGTGATGTGGGAGAGTGAGATGAAAAAAATATCCAAGATTAAGATTTCATTGATGGATACTGGCACCAAATTGAGGGAATAAAATGGCATAATAACTTCACTAACATAGAATTGGGGAAAGAACTGGCCGAACATTGGTTGCAGCCAGCAATATGATATGGAATCAAAAAGGAATAGGTAGAGACCAGAGTGTGACTTGTGGCAGATGAACTGTGATTTAACCCATTACACCTTAAGCCTCACCTCAAATCAGAAAATGTCCTATTTCCAAGCACATGGAGATAACTATTTTCCACATTCATAAATCATTCATTTAACAAAAAAGTTTATTTATCATGAAAAAACGGCTGCACTATAACAAAAATATAACTTAACTATGATAAATAATGGACATTAAAAACATGTGAAACACAAAGAATGTTTTTCATAAGATATTTAATTTTTTTTCAAGTGAAAATAACCAGTTCGTGATTTTCTGATACAGGTTCCAGTCTTCCAACTGATTGCACAACTACAGCTTTTACTCAGAAAGTTTCACATGAGAAAAGTAGTTATCAAAGTAAATGCAGCGATATTTATTGATGCAATCAGCTGCACTATTGATAACTACATGATAGCTAATGTGATGCTGCACAAGCTCATTTACATTTTGAGTCTAGAACCTAAAATTCAGCATGTAGCCAGTCTTGGCTTCTGCACACCAGACTTTTGATTTTCATTGGATTCTTCTTCTTCGTTCACTCTCAAACTCCCACTACCAAACCCTGAAAGGGCTTAAGTAGCAGAATGTAGTCCAGAGAAAGGATTGCGTTGTGTCGTAGTTTACAGCTTGGCTACGATATTTGCACCTTTCGATCCAACACATCCGACTTCAGCAAGCCTTTTTTGAGTACCGGGTTAGCATTCCCTCTTCGATCCCTTCTCCTTAGCCAGTCTGCGCTGCTGCAGGCTGTTATCCAGGATCACCACATGGAGGTGTAAAAGGGTCTTGGCAATTATGGTTCGCTGGCCCTGACGCTAGAAGTCAGCTATGGGTCGCTGACCACTGCAGCTCATGCGCTGCTCAGCATCTTGATCCCTTTTCATTGGATTGACTTGTCATGAATATATGGCTAATAAAAAAAAAAGCCTGCCATTGTAACAACTAATTATGGCTTTAACACTTAGGTGTCTACAAAGATCAAGTAGCTTGAAGACCCAAAATTTCTTTTTTTCTTGTACATTAACAGAAAATTTGCACTTTACAAATCCTATTCTACAATAAAACAATATTCTGACCTTCAATTTGCCTTCAATGAACGTCTTTAACTGGGCTCCAAACTTGTAGTTTATAAACCAGACTGCTCCCCAAAATGATGGAATCTCCCAGAAGTAATGGTCAATCACCATGACCTCCTTAGAGATCATCCATAATGAAAAACCTCCACCAAACAAGTAAGGGCCTGTTGATATAAAGGTTCAATATTTATGAGTATTTTGTATTTCTTCTTAGTTTCTTCTAGAAAACAAATTACTCACTCATATATTTCTTATATCTTTTTCTAGAGCTGGCTTTCAAAGCCAGAAGATATTTCTCACTCAGGGGTTTGTAGTCGGTGTGAATTAGCAGAATATGCAACCTCACTTCTTGTGATCTACCCCAGAAGAGTTAGACCCCATTAGGTTAAAGGAAAACAAAATAGTGTTTTTGTGCGACTGCGTGGAAATTTTGCAGGCCACACAAAGAGAACCACGAAATAGTATGGAAAGGGAACTGATTTGCCAGCTAAACAAACCCTCAACAATAAAATCACCCTCCAGTGGATTCCAGACCCCACCTGGGAATGAATGGGCGGACAGGCTAGCCAGGGAGGGAAGACAAAGAGAATAATTCACACACCCAGTGTCACTGCCAGAAGTCAAGGGAAACACACAAAAAAAATATAAACAACAGTGGATAGAGAGAACAAACAGTAAATACCCACAGGACCCAATCAATAGACTGAATAGGAAACAGTATACCACAATTTTTCGCTTCAGATCAGGTCATTGCAGACTAAATGCACACATGCATAAAATGAAAGCAGCACAGACTGCACAATGTATATGTCAGAGAGGACCCCAGACTCCAGAACACATCCTGCAAACATGTCCACTGCACCAAGACTTCCGTGAGAAGACCTGGCCCGAGGAGAGAAACATACAAGACAAACTGTGGGGAACCATTGAGGACCTGCGACTGACGTGTCACTTCATGGAGGCAGCCCATCTGGTGGCATAAAACGAGCATACGAAACCGAACGCAAAGAAGAAGAAGACCCAATTATTAGTCACCTTTACAACACGCTCTCAACAGATCCTCTTTCATTCTTCATGGTAGTCACTAGGGTCCACATTTCACACAGCTAGCATGAAAAGGTACAACGCACTATTTCTGCATCAGTAAATTAACCTTTTCCTTTAATGGGGGCTTTTATGCTAATTTAAAAAAAAAAAATAGTAGCCAATTTATGCCATTTTATTTATTGTAAGGAGGAGAATAGAAAAAAAAATGGGATGAATAAAAACTGTCTTGAAAATTAGTTACAAGGTATAGATCACTTTCTCAGACATTACTTGTGTGACAAAGTCACTTTTTGTTAATGACCATTCACATGAACAAAATGTGTTTGTCACAGTCAAGTTCACAGCCCTCAGATCAACAAAACTTTCAAAAAGTTACTGTTTCGCTGTGCACTTAACATTACTGAATCATTGTGTTTCTTTATTTTCAGGTCACCAATGCAACCAACCTTCATCAACTATGTACAGCTGTAAAGATGAAAATTGACATTTAAAAAAAAAAAAGGCCAAAGGAAGACACAAGTGAATGAGCTGACAGCAGCCAGTGACTCACAGTTGGCTGTTTGCATGTGTCAGCGGACCAGAGCTGTCCAAGCCCTTATTTTGCCTACAAGCAGCCGCTCTGGAAATATGCTGCACTAGTGCAATTTGGCTAAGATAATAGGGGTCACAGTGGGAAGGCAAACCCTGCTGCGCTTCCGACCCCCCCCCCTTAAGTCAGAAATGTGGCAGGCCTAAAAAATATTCGCAGCCTCATGAACTATGATGTAGTGTCACGTCTTTTTCAGGATGAACGCTGAAGGGGGATGATCCAAATGTCTAATGATAGGCAGCAAAGAACACTGGTGACCTCAGAATAAAATAAACAAAACTGACAACTTGTTACGGTTTGGCCATACTTTTAAGGTTATTTTTTAATGCATGGTCAAATATAGGTGCTAAAACTGTTGTACGTGTTCTTTTCAAACAATCTCTGAAATGTTTCATAAAGGTTAAATCACCAATAAAATGTAACTTATACCCAGCATATTTCCCACAAATGTTGCAGAATTTGTTATATATATACATATATATTTATATGGTTAGCAACATTGAACACCATCAAAAATGTATCTGAGACAAAAGTAGCCATCTTTTATTAATTAAGAGACACTGATCACAAATATGAAATTTAAAATCACGAATCAGCTCTACTTTTCAAGACCCGACGGTATCTTTCTCTTTTCTATAGATTTGGTGCTTGATTACCCACGAAACAAATTTTTTTGAGTAGCAGCTGTACCTGTTATTGTTACCACATCTGGGATCAAGATGTTGAGCAGC
Organism: Ariolimax columbianus; assembly: GCA_036924085.1. Lineage (NCBI taxonomy): Eukaryota > Metazoa > Mollusca > Gastropoda > Stylommatophora > Arionidae > Ariolimax > Ariolimax columbianus. The sequence continues at coordinate 56,641,512 of JAVGWX010000011.1, forward strand.
GCATGAGCTGCAGTGGTCAACGGCCCATAACTGACTGCTAGCGTCAGGGCCAGCGAACCATAGCCGCCAAGACCCTTCTACATCTCCACGTGGTGATCCTGGATAACAGGCTGCAGCAGGGCAGACTGGCTAAGGTATCGAAAAGGGAATGCTAACCCAGTACTAAAAAAATGCTTGCTGAAGTAGGATGTGTTGGAACGAAAGATGCAAATATCGCAGCCAAGCTGTAAACTTCGACAACGCATTCCGTTCTCTGGACTACATTCTGCTACTTAAGCCCTTTCAGGGTTTGGTAGCGGGAGATTGAGAACGAACGAAGAAGAAGTTACCCCATTTTATCATTTGTGTTGTGGATTTTGTGAGTGCAGGTGTGTTGTTCAAGATGCATCGTGCATGTGAGCATTATTTTTGCTACATTTGCGGACAAATATCTTTATCGCAAAGGCGACTCATTATACTGATGATAAAGAAAGTTTTGGTTGTGAGACCAGGACCGGTAATTGGCCCAAACATATGTTGTCAATCATATGCAATGAATCTGTGCTGCTTGTTGAACCAAAAAGGGCAAATCAATGCATTATGCAGTTTCACAGGTGTGCTGAGAACCAACAAATCATCTTAGTAATTGTTACTTTTGCATGACTCCTTCAATTGGACATGGTATTTCTAAAAAGAAAAAAACACATGTGACCTATCCAAATAATATTTTATCTGTAATTTAAGAGATCTTAACAGCCACATAAAATTACTCATAAGTGAACTGAATGATCTAGTGAGAGATCTGAAATTACCAAGAAATAAAGCATGGAATCTTCTAGAAAAAAATGTGCATGTTTCTGTGTTTCATATTCGTCAAAAAAAATCATCTTCCATATTTTAAAACGATATATAACCTCATTGCTTGCGTTGGTATAGTAGGTATGATGGCATCACAACTCATCAACTACAAAGATGACGATTGGAGACTGTTCATTTATTCGTCCAAGTTGAGTTTGAAATCTATGCTGCTACATAATGGTAGCGATTTACTATCTGTTCCAATCAGACATGTAGTCCACATGATAGAAATGTACAACATGAAACAACTGTTACACACCATCAACTATAACAAGTATAAGTGGCAGATTTGTGATGACTTGAAAGTCATTGCCATCATGCTGGGCATACAGCAGGGTTGCATAAAGTTTTGCTTTTTCCTTTGTCTGTGAGACTGCCATGCCATGACAGTCCACTAAAAAATAAAAAGGATTCAACCCAACAACAATCACTTGAACCAGGGAAAATAATGTACAAATCCCTTGTTGAATCACACAAGATTTTGATCCATCCTCTCCCCATCAAACTTGGAGATGGAGCAAAGAATTTGATACATTCGTTATAAATTTACAAGACAGTGAGACTAATATCAAGGAAGGTGTATTTGTCTATCCACAGATACGTAAGCTCTTCCTATTTCAGCAATTCAGTGATATCTTCAAAGGTGATGAAAAGTTATCTTGGCCACTTTCCAGGAATCAATAAGGATAATTAGCATGAAATTTTAGAAATCCTTATGCCATGCTATGAAAGACTAGGTTGCAACATGTCCTTGAAATTACACTTTCATGTGGATTTCATCCTTGTTAACTGCCATGCTGTCAGTGACAAGCATTGGGAACGATTTCGTCAGGACATCACTATCCAGAAAAAAGGTATTAATGGAAATGGAATGTAGCAACGCTAGCAGACTATTGATTGACCCTTGTAGGAGATGCTCCAGAAACGCATTACAAGCAACAGGCAAAAAAGAGTCACTGTGAATCAATTCTGCTATAAGCATTATTATATAGGGTATATATATGCGATTGTATAAATCTTTTTTTTTTTTAAAAATAGATTTCAACAAAAAAAATGGCCAATCTGGTGTTTTAATTGTCATATTAACCTTTAGTGCACTAGCGACAAAGTAAATCGACTGAAGTCATGTAAATTGCATCACTAAGACTGACAAATGCCGTTGCATAGCGACGGCCGTTCTAATCAAATCAGCTAAGTATAAATAGTCTGAATATACTGCTCATTTTATTGTAGAGAGACGTCCCATTGTTGACAATCGAGGAGTTAAGTTTTTGCAATGGGATTTTTCTGGGGTAGATCCGTTTAGATTGATTGTTTATGTAGATACAATAATTATGTTTACAGTTATGTAGATACAATAATTATGTTTATAGTGAAAACTGACAGATACAGCCATTTGTAAACATTGATAATCCATTTCTGGCATTATTTTCTTTTCAAGCCAGCGATGCAGAAAGCAGGTGAGTCTAAATGTTTGTACTGTTTTCCATTTTCACCTTCTTGTGTAACTAACACACACACACACTACAACACATTCATTATTCATTTATGTCTCTACACACAAACAAATCATACCCATACAATAACAGGGGGAAAAAAGATACAGGCTCTCAAAGTCAACAACCTTGAAAAACGTGACATAATGAAAAATAATTCAGTGGCAGGTGAAATTGCATACATATTTTATGGAGTGTGTTTAAGGTTAACATTTACCGCACTCAATAAAAAAAGTTATGCAATTTATTGCCTATAAACTCCTGATCAACTTCTTGGTACATTTTTGTTTTTGGTCCATGTAATATTTTAATTGACCCAGTCTGCATGTTTTCATCTCAAAAGGTTGACAAGTAGCCAGTGAGTATTATACAAGATTGTTTACTCACTAAGCAGATCATCTACCTTGAGATGTTTTCTTATTTTTGTTGTGACATAGTTTCTAAAAGATGAGTTTCATGCTCCTCTTCCTAAGTCACCTAATACAATATCCTGGTAGGTCACAGTCTCTGTATTCTTTCATTCATTTAAGGATCTAACACAGCACAAATGATAACAAAATATAAACAGTATCAATGGCATGCGCAAGTATACATACCAGTAACGCCAGTTTTTGTGTAGAAGAAATCAAACCAGGATGCTGGAATGATCCCCAGTCTCACGGGTGGTGGTCCATCAGGTTGAACTAGATTAGGGAAGTTCTTCAGGTCTCGCTCAGGTCCATTGTAAACACTGTTCACATAGTCCCACTGTTCTATACGATCTTGTTTTGTGAATCTTTTAGGTGGTATGTACGGAATTTCTCCTGCATGTGCAGTAGTTGCCAAAGCCCTGAAGGCTCCCTGTCCTTGAATTACTGACCTCAAGGTGCCTGTGGAGTCATTTCTTGTATCATTATATAATTTCATTCCATTCTAGTATTGTTAAAATAATATGCAGAAAAAATTACAATCCTAGAGGAGAGCAAATTCAGGAAAGCCAAGATCATATAGATCTAACATCAGATAATTATAGATTGTGTCTGGAGAAGCATTTCTTAATTGTAAGATTTCGCTTTTTCTGTATGAGATTTCCCCATCATTTTCAGATATTGTATCTGATAATCATGAAATGATGTCCCCTAAGTGGTCTTCCCCAACAGTCAGGAACAGGTCAAAGACAGACAACTCAAGGACTTTCCTCCCAATTTTGTGTGCATGTGTAATTTTGCAATTCTATTGAATTGTATTTGACCTTATCAGATACATTCTAATCAACTCACAAGCAAAGGTTCTTGAAGGGCTAACGTAGTGAGAGAATTAAAATTAATCATTGTATTGTTTGATGATGTTTTATGACTGATTATTATATTTGAAATCTACTGATTAAGATTTTGTATTACTACTATTACTATCATCACTAAGTATCATAACTATGATTCTCTCTAGATAAATTTAGTTCTCCAAAAAACGCAAAGAAAATATGCTGAAATATTATCACAACAAAGGTTAAAATAGCGCAACTAGTAATTTTACTTTATGAAATTGGAGTCTGTCGGTAACAAGCCCCACAAAACCTATAATGGAGTGTCAGTGTGGTGTGCACATGACCCTGCTGTACCACTCAGTAGTGCAACGTAATGTACTCCTGGTTTACTCAAAAATGCATTTCAAAATGTATACACAGCAAGGATACACACTCATAGCTCTTCATCCATTATTAAAATTGGTACCTCAAATTATATAACCATGTTTATACAACAAAATCGCCGTTACCTGATCTCAACGCTGACAACATTTTTGCCCTTCAAAGCCGTACTTCAACATGGAAGCCAAGACCCGGATGAGCAAGGGAAATAGCAGAGTAGTCGGTCTTGCACAGGGTCGCTACCTCTGGAGACTTGTCGGTATGGCAATATAGGCTGTTGACCGGACAACCACGTGACAGCACAATATAAGGGCTGTAATAGTGATTTTTATACAACGACAGCGACAATAAAGGCTGTCATAGTGATATGTATACAGAGACAGCCCAATATAGGCTGTGGGAGGGACGTATGTATGCAGTGGCAGCCCAACTGTTGGCTGTCGGCGTGAGGTATGTATGCAGTATCAGCAAAAATGTAGGCTGTCGGAGTGACATGTAAACAACGACAGCAACAATAAAGGCCATCAATGTGACATGTATACAACGACAGCAACAATAAACGCTGTCAGAGTGACGTGTATAAAGCGACAGCAACAATATAAGCTGTCGGAGTGACATGTATAAAACTATTACAACAATGAAGTCTATTAGAGTGCCATGTATAAAGCGATAGCAACAATAAATGCTGTTAGAGTGCCATGTATAAAGCGACATCAACAATAAAGGCTGTTAGAGTGCCATGTATAAAGCGACATCAACAATAAATGCTGTTAGAGTGCCATGTATAAAGCGATAGCAACAATAAAGGCTGTTAGAGTGCCATGTATAAAGCGACATCAACAATAAATGCTGTTAGAGTGCCATGTATAAAGCGATAGCAACAATAAAGGCTGTTAGAGTGCCATGTATAAAGCGACATCAACAATAAATGCTGTTAGAGTGCCATGTATAAAGCGATAGCAACAATAAAGGCTGTTAGAGTGCCATGTATAAAGCGACATCAACAATAAATGCTGTTAGAGTGCCATGTATAAAGCGATAGCAACAATAAAGGCTGTTAGAGTGCCATGTATAAAGCGACATCAACAATAAATGCTGTTAGAGTGCCATGTATAAAGCGATAGCAACAATAAAGGATGTTAGAGTGCCATGTATAAAGCGACATCAACAATAAATGCTGTTAGAGTTCCATGTATAAAGCGATAGCAACAATAAAGGCTGTTAGAGTGCCATGTATAAAGCGACATCAACAATAAATGCTGTTAGAGTGCCATGTATAAAGCGATAGCAACAATAAAGGCTGTTAGAGTGCCATGTATAAAGCGACATCAACAATAAAGGCTGTTAGAGTGCCATGTATAAAGCGACATCAACAATAAAGGCTGTTAGAGTGGCATGTATATAATGACAGTAACTTATTCTTTGTTTGTTCTCTTGCTATCAAGCCAGAAAAAAGACTTTGCAAGTAACAGGAAATTGTTTGGATAACGAAATGCGTTATGTGTAGCTTACAGCTTGACTGCGACATGTGCACCTTTCCGTCCGACACATCCGACTTCAGCAAGCATTTTTGGGTGCTGGGATAGCTTTTCATATTCGTTCCGTTCTTATAAGCCAGCCTGCACTGTTGTAATCTGTAATCCAGTGACAACAACAATGAAGGCTGTTAGAGTAGCTGTCAACATTGAAGGCACACATTAGCGAGGTCTGGAAACATTCAAAACAATAATTAGTGAGGTCTGGCAACATTCAAGACAATAATTAGTAAGGTCTGGCAACATTCAAGATAATAATTAGTGAGGTCTGGCAACATTCAAGACAATAATTACTAAGGTCTGGCTACATTCAAGATAATAATTAGTGACGTCTGGCAACATTCAAGACAATAATTAGTAAGGTCTGGCAACATTCAAGATAATAATTAGTGAGGTCTGGCAACATTCAAGACAATAATTAGTAAGGTCTGGCAACATTCAAGATAATAATTAGTGAGATCTGGTAATATTCAAGAGAATAATTAATGAGATCTGGCAACATTCAAGACAATAATTAGTGAGACCTGGCAACATTCAAGACAATAATTATTGAGGTCTGGCAACATTCAAGACAATAATTAGCGAGGTCTGGCAACACTCAGCACAATAGTTGGCGAGGCTTTTTTTTTGTTTGAGACGTCAGCTTGTTCGTTGTCATTACCCTCAAGACAATAGATACACTTATGGATGTATGTCCATCACGCACCAATGCCATAGTCAATTCTTTTGTGTTTATAAAAAAAGATTGAGAGTTCGATACAATGACTGTTCTTGTTAAAGAGGCATCAGTCACTGTAGAGATGAAGACAGCGTCTTGATCTCTATTCTCATGCAGGAGAATGTGTGCACCACTCCCTTCGGCTGCAACTTCACCTCTCACTTCAGCAGAGAGGTCCAATAGAGATTTGTCATATGTCAACGACTCTAATCCTAGGCTGAGCTGCAAACGATGTCTAAAAGACGGAGTAAGTGTGTACATACAGCAAGTTAATGGAACATCATTGTCAACACTTTCGCCGTTTACTCGGGGGAGACTAAACACCTCTAGGTTTGCAGTGGCGTCGATTAACAGAACAAAATCTTATTATCTCATTTTGCCTCAGTTAAAAAAATAATATTTTAAACAAGTGAGAGGTGTGCGTAAAAAAAATTTATAACGTCACGTTCGAGGACTCCAGATTTTGTGGCAATGTGTGTGTCGACCGAGAAGGTCGTAAACAACTTACAATTAACGAAATCCCCGATATTGTTTAATTAACTAGGCCTGCCATCTTTCGCTCTCTCTCAATCAATGCTAAATTGAAGAAATTGCAAATATTTTGTAGCAGGTGAGTGGAGCTGTATACAGTGTTAGTTAATGTTGGAGTGTTCGGATAACGTTTGTCTGCCTACAGCAAGTACCGGGCAAGCAAACAGGTAGCACATGTTGCACCGTTTCGTATAAATTGGCACAGTTGCGGCAGTTTGGTTCGCGTGCAGGATCTAACTTGTTTATGTATTTCTGCATGTCTTCTTCTTCTTTTCTTCTTCTTCTTCGTTCGTTCTCAATCTCCCGCTACCACACCCTGAAAGGGCTTAAGTAGCATAATGTAGTCCAGAGAACGGAATGCGTTGTGTCGTAGTTAACAGCTTGACTGCGATATTTGCACCTTTCGGTCCAACACATCCTACTTCAGCAAGCATTTTTTTAGTACCGGGTTAGCATTCCCTCTTCGATCCCTTCTCCTTAGCCAGTCTGCCCTGCTGCAGCCTGTTATCCAGGATCACCGCGTGGAGGTGTAGAAGGGTCTTGGCAGCTATGGTTCGCTTGCCCTGACGCTAGCAGTCAGCTATGGGTCACTGACCACTGCAGCTCATGTGCTGCTGAGCATCTTGATCCCTCTGTATGTCTGATGTGCTCAGTGCTAAGTTGGAAGATTATGCTCTGCTCCTTACGTTGCAGTTTGTTGATGTTGTCTTTTTGTTTAGGTGTGTAATTTCTTTACATATTGCACATCCAGCAGACCTTCTTTCCACCTGTTCAACCAAACCTCTCTGAAGTTGTTTTAAAGCATTTGTTTAAATCCGCGTTATCGACACACTTCACTCAATTCAGCTTTATAAAGGTATCTGAATTTGTTTTGGGGAAGGAAAGGCGCAGAAGAAGGGAACTGGTCACCTCAACTCATACAAAGTTGAGAACTAGTACAGTGACGTCTTTAACACTTCATCTCTGACTGCAGTATATGCTACGCAATGCAACTAATTTTAGATATAACCGATTGGCCAGTTTAACTCTATAACATGGAAGACAGCCATAATCAAAATTCAGGGATATCATTCGAGACAAGATACTGTGGAGAAAAAATTGCGCAATTTCCCCTGCCTCTAAATTATTTACAACGACGGCAACAATAACGGCGGTCGGGATGATGTTTGTATGCAGTGACAACAACAATACAGTTTGTTAGAGTAACATTATACAAGGACAACAACAATAAAGTCTGTTAGAGTAATATTGTCCAAGGACAACAACAATACAGTTTGTTAGAGTAACATTATACAAGGACAACAACAATACAGTTTGTTAGAGTAACATTATACAAGGACAACAACAATACAGTTTGTTAGAGTAACATTATACAAGGACAGCAACAATAAAGTCTGTTAGAGTAACATTGTCCAAGGACAACAACAATACAGTTTGTTAGAGTAACATTATACAAGGACAACAACAATACAGTTTGTTAGAGTAACATTATACAAGGACAACAACAATACAGTTTGTTAGAGTAACATTATACAAGGACAACAACAATACAGTTTGTTAGAGTAACATTATACAAGGACAACAACAATACAGTTTGTTAGAGTAACATTATACAAGGACAACAACAATACAGTTTGTTAGAGTAACATTATACAAGGACAACAACAATACAGTCTGTTAGAGTAACATTATACAAGGACAACAACAATACAGTTTGTTAGAGTAACATTATACAAGGACAACAACAATACAGTTTGTTAGAGTAACATTATACAAGGACAACAACAATACAGTTTGTTAGAGTAACATTATACAAGGACAACAACAATACAGTTTGTTAGAGTAACATTATACAAGGACAACAACAATAAAGTTTGTTAGAGTAACATTATACAAGGACAACAACAATACAGTTTGTTAGAGTGACATTATACAAGGACAACAACAATACAGTTTGTTAGAGTGACATTATACAAGGACAACAACAATACAGTTTGTTAGAGTAACATTATACAAGGACAACAACAATACAGTTTGTTAGAGTAACATTATACAAGGACAACAACAATACAGTTTGTTAGAGTAACATTATACAAGGACAACAACAATAAAGTTTGTTAGAGTAACATTATACAAGGACAACAACAATACAGTTTGTTAGAGTAACATTATACAAGGACAACAACAATAAAGTTTGTTAGAGTAACATTATACAAGGACAACAACAATAAAGTTTGTTAGAGTAACATTATACAAGGACAACAACAATACAGTTTGTTAGAGTAACATTATACAAGGACAACAACAATAAAGTCTGTTAGAGTAACATTATACAAGGACAACAACAATAAAGTTTGTTAGAGTAACATTATACAAGGACAACAACAATAAAGTTTGTTAGAGTAACATTATACAAGGACAACAACAATACAGTTTGTTAGAGTGACATTATACAAGGACAACAACAATACAGTTTGTTAGAGTAACATTATACAAGGACAACAACAATACAGTTTGTTAGAGTAACATTATACAAGGACAACAACAATACAGTTTGTTAGAGTAACATTATACAAGGACAACAACAATACAGTTTGTTAGAGTAACATTATACAAGGACAACAACAATAAAGTTTGTTAGAGTAACATTATACAAGAACAACAACAATACAGTCTGTTAGAGTAACATTATACAAGGACAACAACAATAAAGTCTGTTAGAGTAACATTATACAAGGACAACAACAATAAAGTCTGTTAGAGTAACATTATACAAGGACAACAACAATAAAGTCTGTTAGAGTAACATTATACAAGGACAACAACAATAAAGTCTGTTAGAGTAACATTATACAAGGACAACAACAATAAAGTCTGTTAGAGTAACATTATACAAGGACAACAACAATAAAGTCTGTTAGAGTAACATTATACAAGGACAACAACAATAAAGTCTGTTAGAGTAACATTGTACAAGGACAACAACAATACAGTTTGTTAGAGTAACATTGTCCAAAGACAACAACAATACAGTCTGTTAGAGTAACATTGTCCAAGGACAACAACAATACAGTTTGTTAGAGTAACATTGTCCAAAGACAACAACAATACAGTTTGTTAGAGTAACATTGTCCAAAGACAACAACAATACAGTCTGTTAGAGTAACATTGTCCAAGGACAACAACAATACAGTCTGTTAGAGTAACATTGTCCAAAGACAACAACAATACAGTTTGTTAGAGTAACATTGTCCAGAGACAACAACAATACAGTTTGTTAGAATAACATTGTCCAAGGACAACAACAATACAGTTTGTTAGAATAACATTGTCCAAGGACAACAACAATACAGTCTGTTAGAGTAACATTGTCCAGAGACAACAACAATACAGTTTGTTAGAATAACATTGTCCAAGGACAACAACAATACAGTTTGTTAGAATAACATTGTCCAAGGACAACAACAATACAGTTTGTTAGAGTAACATTGTTCAAAGACAACAACAATACAGTTTTTTAGAGTAGCATTGTCCAAAGACAACAACAATACAGTCTGTTAGAGTAACATTGAACAAGAACAACAACAATACAGTCTGTTAGAGTAACATTGTACAAGAACAACAACAATACAGTCTCTTAGAGTAGCATTGTCCAAGGACAACAACAATACAGTCTGTTAGAGTAACATTGTCAAAGGACAAAAACAATAAAGTCTGTTAGGGTAACATTGTCCAAGGACAACAACAATAAAGTCTGTTAGAGTAACATTGTATAAAGACAACAACATTAATGTCTGTTAGAGTAACATTTCCAAAGACAGCAACAATAAAGTATGCTAGAGTAACATTTCCAACGACAAGAACAATAAAGTCTGTTATAGTAAAATTCTCCAAAGACAACAAAAATGAAGTCTGGTAGAGTGACATGCATAAAGCGACAGCAACAATAAAGTCTGGTAGAGTGACATGCATAAAGCGACAGCAACAATAAAGTCTGGTAGAGTGACATGCATAAAGCAGCAGCAACAATAAAGTCTGGTAGAGTGACATGCATAAAGCGACAGCAACAATAAAGTCTGGTAGAGTGACATGCTTAAAGCGACAGCAACAATAAAGTCTGGTAGAGTGACATGCATAAAGCGACAGCAACAATAAAGTCTGGTAGAGTGACATGCATAAAGCGACAGCAACAATAAAGTCTGGTAGAGTGACATGCATAAAGCGACAGCAACAATAAAGTCTGGTAGAGTGACATGCATAAAGCGACAGCAACAATAAAGTCTGGTAGAGTGACATGCATAAAGCGACAGCAACAATAAAGTCTGGTAGAGTAACATGCATAAAGCGACAGCAACAATAAAGTCTAGTAGAGTGACATGCATAAAGCAGCAGCAACAATAAAGTCTGTTAGAGTGACATGCATAAAGCAGCAGCAACAATAAAGTCTGGTAGAGTGACTTGCATAAAGCGACAGCAACAATAAAGTCTGGTAGAGTGACATGCATAAAGCAGCAGCAACAACAAAGTCTGGTAGAGTGACATGCATAAAGCAGCAGCAACAACAAAGTCTGTTAGAGTGACATGCATAAAGCAGCAGCAACAATAAAGTCTGGTAGAGTGACATGCATAAAGCAGCAGCAATAACAAAGTCTGGTAGAGTGACATGCATAAAGCAGCAGCAACAACAAAGTCTGGTAGAGTGACATGCATAAAGCAGCAGCAACAATAAAGTCTGGTAGAGTGACATGCATAAAGCAGCAGCAACAATAAAGTCTGGTAGAGTGACATGCATAAAGCAGCAGCAACAACAAAGTCTGGTAGAGTGACATGCATAAAGCAGCAGCAACAACAAAGTCTGGTAGAGTGACATGCATAAAGCAGCAGCAACAATAAATTCTGTTCGAGGGACATATATAGTGACAGCAGCTTCTACTTCTCCTTCTTCGCTCGTTCTCAAACTCCCGCTATCAAGCCCTGAGACAGGCTTTGCAAGTAGCAGGATGAAGTCAGAAGAACGAAATGCGTTATGTTGTAGTTTACAGCTCGACTGTGATATTTGTACGTTTAGGTCTGACACATCCGACTTCATCTGTCATTTTGTGGGTGCTGGGATAACTTTGCCTCTTCGACCCTTCTCCCTTTAAAAAAACCGAGTGTAATATATATATATATATATATATATATATATATATATATATATATATATATATATATGTATATGTATATATATATGTATATATGTATTTATGTCTATATGTGCGTGCGTATGTGTGTGTGTGTGTCTGTGTGTGTAGGACATAAGAGGCAGTAAAATAGATGACAACGGTCACTGATTCATAGGAGTCAGCTAAGCCACTGTCTTAGACCCTTTATGGATTTCGAGTGGCGGCACTAGAAACAAGTTGCAACTGTACTGCCTGTCTCAGTGAATAAGGGTGACAAAAATGTATTGTGTCGAAATGTAATGTGTCGGACAAAAAACATAGATATCCCAACATTTCACATAGATATCCCAACATTTCATATAGATATCCCAAGATTTCCGCAAACTACGACACTGCGTAACAAAGCATCATTTTCAGATTTAAAACAGAAGATATGTGTGATTGAAAACAAAAAACCCCACAAATTAATTCGGATTGTCATTGTAGTCGTGTTATACAGCCGAAATTTGCTAAACACAGGTTGACCTATGAAACTGCACGCAACCCGAGTCACGCCTGCCCTGCTCGTCTTGTTTGATTGTTGTAGTGATTTGTACTGACATGTGCGAACCTCATTTGTCGCGTTGTCGTAGTGGAAAACATCGCTTAAAGAATTTGCATCCTATTTTGTGGGACAAATTTCTCGAAATCATGTGACCCAAACCATTTGAAGTTACAGATAGTTCAATTCGAGGATTATATGAGTTGTACACACATTTATAAGAGGCATTAACGTTGTAAAGATGGCCTCAAAGTGCTGAGTCTGGGTCAACTGTCTGGGTGACACACAACAAACAACAGTGAGACAAAAATTACGCATTTGTACACGCAGTTTCACTGAGAAATCATGGAATTAAAATTCGTGAGTCGGTTGAAGACTTATACATTAGTTTCGGTTCAGTTCAGTCGATTCCTACGGACGATAGGACATGAAACGCATTTGATGTACGCACTTCGTCGCAATTGACAATAATTGAATCAGATCGGCAAATTGCAAATACATTAAAATAACGTGCCTGTCCATGCATTGTAATTTGTGCAATAGTTTCTTAAACCACTTTTAGCAGATCCGCCAGATATCGTAATATGCGACATTTGTCTCTAATACAAAAATACATTGCCGCTTAAACGAAACATATTTCAGGACGCGAAGGAGATGTAACAGAGTACAATGAGGCAGGTGTATACTATTTCATAAGGTGATTTCAAAAACACTTATGCAGTACTGGAAACAGGGCTGGGCTTTGTGTGTGACTGTGAAAGGGGCCTACTTTGAAGGAGATAACCTTAAGTTTCAGTCTGTAACTATTTTTTTAAATTTTATTAATAAATCAAATCCGTCCGGCACACTTTTTGATCATATCTCATTTGTGTGTGTGTGTGTGTGTGTGTGTGTGTGGGATTGCATATATATATATATATAATACTAACAATAATAAGTTAAAGAAGAAGAAGAAAAAGAAGAAGAAGAAGGATAAGAGGATGAAGTGTCCTAGTGCCAGATCTTCACATTTAAAGAGTTTTGTGATCAGTTCTTTTTCTCTCTGCCATAAGTACCCTGGCATAGTTATGTACCAATTTACAGAGTGGTGAGCTTGAGCGTGATGTTGCTCAATTGCGTAACTGAATAATTTTTGTAGGAACGGTAGGCGCTCTATGGTTCTGCCATTAGGAAATTCAATAAAAAGTTAGTTGCATGTCCTTTACAGAACGTCGCTTCGTACAACCGCCGACCTATTTGGCTGTTATAAGTTTCTTGGGAAGTGTGCAGTACAGGTTGCCATTACTTTCCGTACGTGGAGGAGCGAAAAAAACCTATGTCTGCCAAATTGGACACGAACATGTTTCGAACTGCGTTCGTTGGGATTATGAAACGGACGCTTCACCCCTAGGCCACGCAGCCTGCGCAATAAAAAAAAAGGGGGGCTTAAATTTAAAGAAACCCAAGAATAAAACATTTCGTGTGTGCTTAGGCTTGATAGCACCACTGTACAGTTTTCAAGTGTGTCGTAAAAGGTGACAATTCAAGGTGTGCATTAGGTTAACAACCTAGGTTTTGCTTCATATGTAGCGACATGTAGGCTGGAAGATAAACGTTTAACGAAATAATAACATATAGTAGTATTTGGCACTGTTCCTTGTAATTATCGAATGATATATTCCACGCAATAGTATACTGATCATCGAATACCTTAGACAGCTCAGAAATCGAAACAATAAATTCTAAGACTTGAAAATCAAAGGGGTAGCTATGATGATTTTGTAGTTTGAAAAGTGACTTTTTCCACTTCTCGAAAGCTTACGACTGCAATTGCCAAACAACCAATAAAACTCTTAACCCGTTATGGTCGTAGTGGTGTTATGGTGGAAACATTAACACACAAAGTCCTCCATAGTACTCAATTCTGGCCATGTGAAAGTGTTGAAAATGTCGTCCTATCCATTCTTTGATGTTATCAACCCAGGACTTTCTTTAGCCTCGTGTCGCTTCCTTCCTCTTTCAACTGAACCTTCAATGTTACTTTTAATGTGGAGTCATGTCTCGTTACATGTCCAAACCATGAAATTTTTCGACGTTTCACTACTGATATAAATCGTTATTGTTGACTTGCCAGAGAATTTATTTTATGATTCACATAATCACTGATTGTATGTCCTTTTAAGGCATGTGCAACATTTTTTTGTAGCATTTATGTTGAAAAGCTTGTATCCTTCTTTCCATATCAGCAGTTACTATCCAGCTCTCACAGTCGTACAAAATAACAGTCATCACTAATGATTTAAATAACATGTCACTATAGTGATGATGATGCTTTTCCAGATCACATTCAGTCTTAACATGGCGGCTGCAGCATCACCGGTTTTGTCTTAATTTCTGTATTAGGTCTACCATCACTACATGTCAGTCCAGTTCAGTTCATCCCGTAACCCATCAGGTCGTTGGGGCACACTTGAAGACACTCCCACAAACCTAGGCCATCTCTCTCTGTCCGCGGCCGCCAGTCGTGCCTCACTAGGTCGAAGGTTTGACCACTTAGGGATGTTGTCTGCCCATCTCTTGCTTGGACGTCCCCGCCCTCTATTTCCTGCTACGGAACCAAACCATGGAGTTTTGAATTAGTAATTCTGCTGGACCTCGTGACTTGCCATCTTTCTACGTATTTCAAGGCGTATTAATACGTTCGTGGCACGATCCTTATATGTAATATTTAAGCGTATTCATGTATTCTGCACTGGATATCCGCAGTAATGGCCAGTCTCACAGGCATACACAAATATTGAGAGCACCAATGAGCGCATTAGTCTAACATTTATGCTGAGGGTGAGCCGCTTATCCTGCCATATGGGTTTCAAACTCTGTGCTATTCTGGCAATTATATCAGGCTGCGATCCCTCGTCACTGATCAGTGATCCTAGATCACATGAAAGGCCTAAATATTTAAAGGAGTTAACTTCATCTTATGTTTGACCCTTTATCACGATGTCAATTATGCCTCATAGTAACTACGCAAATTAGAAATGGAATTTAAAACGCCCTACACTTCATGACTAGTAACCGTTATTTACTTTACCTCAGTTGCACACGGTGACTGTAGGGGAGTTCGAATGATTTGTTTTAAAGATTCACTGATAATATTGATATTATAATTCGCACTATTTATAGTGGTTTGATCCGTTTCCAATATTAGATGATAAAATTAATTTAAGACTCCAAACTGTTGACTAACTGGTCCATGTAAATACTGATATACGGGAGTTTTTGAAAAATAGCCATACTCCCTGGTTATAGTGTGGGCGTTTTAATTACCAGGTAAAGAACAAAAAAATAGTTTTGCTAATTTTTTTGTCCAGTTATTCTGTTATACTGACAGATAACCTTTGATATATTTAACTTTATAAAATGCAAAACTTAAAAGAGAAGCAAAAATGTTCGAAATAGCAAATATAATAAAAAATAATTTTTCTTGATTCTGTGAATGAAGTCTTGGTCTTGATACAACAAAGGAATGTACTACAAGAACCAATAGTCCCAAACGGCTGGTAATAAGATAGTTTACGGTTGCCGGGATGAAAGATGATCATTTTGTACCCAGTGGCACTGATAAGAAGTTCGGATCAATTTAGTGTGGTTAAATATTAGGTCTGTGGAGGCATTGCATATACTCATTCCGTTTACATTAAAAATAATCTCTGATCACTTCAAAAAGATTGTCGTTACATATTTGATCGTGTAATGTCTTTTACTTTGCAGTATTGTAGATACTTGAATGTATAACACTGAACATGTGTGTGATTATAACACCGGTGTTGATTCTTGGACTCAGTATTAGCAAGGACAGAATACACCAAGTATACATTATCATCACACATCACATGCGACTACTGAGCGTTGTAAATGGGATTTACAACCTCATTATATCACCCATAATGCAGGTGAGCGGTTTTAGCAGGATTAATATAGAGATGTCAGATTTTAGTGTTAGCCCAGTGTTTTTTTTAGGAAGGATAGAGTGACAAGAACATCTAAAACAACGAAGAGTATTTTACAGTAAATTGACTGTATTATATCATTTCTTGAACTACCAGGATGTTGCTTTTCCTGGAGTTCTGTTTACAGCCGCATTCGCTTCTTAGTAAAGATAATCTTGTTTTAAACGATTGAATACATTAAAATACTCTGAATTTTTATTATGTGAATAATACGAGATGCAATATTGAATTCACTAACACAAACCGGCTTCTTTTTTGCACACGGAATATTTATTTCTTCACCGCATTTCAGTGACGTAAATGTATTAATGTGTTTCTTTTCTCTCTTCATTGTAACATATTCAGCACACAGTCCAAAGACTACAGTTCACATTACATGTTGTTCGGTGCGGTCTGACTAGGGTAAACACTGACAATACTCCAGCACGGATATTCATGGCTCGCTAAGAACGACGGTGCAGTCCTTGAGCATAGACGAGTAGGTTCTGATATCAACATTCCTAACCTGCATTCATTTGTTCTCTTTCCCATTACAGCTTCTGTGTATCTCAAGAGCCATGGATTTATCTGACATTATAACAAACAGTATATCAAGTTCATCTTTAACTTGACTGTATCGTAAAATGAATAGACTGATCACATATTTTAACCTGTGAAAATTGTCTGATCTGAATACACGTCATCAGTAAAGCTAACGTCATCGAAATTACGCAATGGAAAACCTGAACGAATCCACTCACTCAACTGTCTTGGTTTCAGACGATGTTGCGTTCACAATAACGACAGTGAATTACGCAGTTATCAGTGAAGCAATATCTTTGTTTGGAATATTTACAAATATTATAACTGTTATTGTACTAGAGAAACAAGGATTTAGAAGAACAGTTAACATTAGTTTGATGGGACTGGCCATATCAGATCTTTGCTCCGTATTTTTCAAGGCCAGTGTTGGTGTTGCTTTCAATCCATTGGTCTGGGATGAAGACATCAATTTTATTCCACCAGAGGTTGTAAGCTGTCTTATGTTATATACAGAGCCGTAACCAGGGTCAGGCGCACGAGGCGTTTTCAAGGGAAGTAGAAGGGGGCGGGGAGATTTAACAATGTATACTTTTTGCAACATACGGCGTGGACTAACTTCCTGTTAACTATATTGCGTATACGTCCTATTGCATATTTTTGTTTTTCATGCCACGATCTCACGCTGTATAGTAGACTACCTCTCAGATTCCCTCTAATGAGTTTGTCATGCCACGATCTTATCACCATCGCCATCGTAATCATCAATTGTCACACCCGGTGATGTGTTTGTGATGCCACGATCTTAAGCTGTATAGCAGCCTACCTCTCATATTCCCTCTAATGTGTTTGTGATGCCACGATCTTAAGCTGTATAGCAGCCTACCTCTCATATTCTCTCTAATGTGTTTGTCATGCCACGATCTTAAGCTGTATAGCAGCCTACCTCTCACATTCCCTCTAATGTGTTTGTCATGCCACGATCTTAAGCTGTATAGCAGCCTACCTCTCATATTCCCTCTAATGTGTTTGTGATGCCACGATCTTAAGCTGTATAGCATCCTACGTCTAAGATTCCCTCTAAATTTTTTCAAAATAATGTTTCCTGTGATCACAATTGGTTGAAACAATTCGTCCTACATCATCATCACCATCACCATCGTCATCGTCAATTGTTATACCCGGTGATTATGACGAACAACTTCCTTCACGACCATTTGCATTTAGAACATCTCAGCACTGCAGATGCTCTTTATTTTCCAGTTAGTGGGGACATAATTGTTTTTTCCTCAGTCTTGCGTGCATTTATCTTCATCACTGGAACATTGCTTTCGAGGCTGTCCTATTTGTAATATGTGTCAATGAATCGTTCTGTCTTCATTTTATCGTAGTTATCAGCTTTCAAATATTATTTATTTGTTTTATAATTTCGATTTCTAAGGTATTCATTGCACTCTTTACAAGAGCCACAATTACGTTGTTTGATTTTCTTATTCATTGTGCAGGACTCGTATATACAAAGTGGTATTAGTTCCAACATGTCACCACAAAACTCTTGCACTTACGTTCATTGCCAAGGTCATGTTTGCTGGAATTTCTCTCACTTCACTTTTAATAACGTATCCATTTTTTTAAATACGTGTAATACATTTCTTTTTTGTATTTCCATCTCACTTATTAGCTGTGTCTATGTAACTTTGAATAGTCTTCTGTAGAATCACATATCTGCAGTAATATTTGTCGTTGAAATGTCCATTTCAATAATATGATTAGCTACACGCAACACTAAATAATTCACTTTTCCGTCACAATTTTGCACATTGTACAGCTGCGGTGAGAGTTTATAGTCATTGATAACTTCTGTTTTAGGTAGATCAGATGTAAAGAGAATATAGTCACAATTAGTGACTTTTCCAAGCCTCCGCAAATTGCTGGTTACGACTAAGGTAAATCAACT